>JAJJWX010003066.1:0-600000 GCA_023529315.1 Papaver bracteatum | reverse complement strand
TGGTTAGTGCCTTGCTCCAAATATGTTGATGTCCTGATTTCACCCGAAAAATATTATTCTCCAATTGTACAATTTTATCTTCATGATATAGGATATCGAAACACGATCTCAACGAGCCAAAATTCATCCAACTCAGACCTCATATGAAGGAGATATCATAGAAACAAAATTGAAGACCAAGCCCAAGAAGAATAGTATGCTCTAGCCCGTAAGTGGCTTGGCTCGGCTGGATGTTCGGCGGCTTGACTTGGTTAGAGGCTCGGCTTGGTGGCTTGCTGGGGTGCAAACATCCCGATGATCAATTGAATGGGGTGTACGAATCTGCGGGCTACTTACGTAAGATGCCTCGCGAAGCACTGGATCTAACAGTATAAGTGGGTGAGGAACACTTAACGTGGGTGAGAATCCACTGACATGGGTGAACTAACCCACTAACGCGGGTGGTCAACTGTTTTTGGCGTAAACTGACCCACTGACCTGGGTGAACATCAACGATGCCGGCAAAATGCTGTCGGGGTTGCCGCCGGGTGATGCTGCCGTCTCGGGCCACCGATTAGGATCCGACTAATCTTTCCCATCGCCGATTAATACCGACTATTTCCGATTAAACTTCATGAGCAAATTAATCTCCGACCAACACCGACTAGTCTCCCGATCTACATATACTCGCCGATTATATCGCTGATTGCCGCTCGCTGTGAGATTGCCAGTACTTTCGCCGTCTGAACCCGTACAAGACTTGATTGCACACTGTTTATCGAACATAAACAATATGTTGATGCTGGTGATAATTAAGGTCCAAATTGGAAACTGAACCATTGTTTTTCTGTGCCACTTTATAATCTCCACATTCGTTTTACTGCACTTCACATCTGTTGTAGGTGCTCATAGTCTGAGATACCATGTTCTCTCTAGTTATATGTAGTTAGCATCCATTTCTTGTACTGGTCTGTCCTCCATTAGAGCTTAAGAAAAAGTAAATTGAGTGCTTGCCCTGTAGTAACGAAGAACATAACTCATTGGCTTAAAACCTATCGTTGTGTGATTTGATCTTTACTTGTATCGCCGTGGTATATCGAGCTAACATCTAGAGAACTGCTTTTTCTGACCATTTATACAGTAGCCACTTGTTTACAGTCAGCTAATTATGGAGCTTCAGTTTCGTATTTGCACTAGCCACACTCATCCGACCAGAGTGCCTGCCAATGATTGGGGATAATTGCGGTCCTAGTAAAGCCATACTCGTGATTCAAAACGACGGTATGATCTATTGGAGGAATTGTGAACTGAGATTTTAACTGGTTCAAGATGGGCTGTTAACTGCGAGCTCCGTAGGCTAATTTTGTTGTCAAGAGTGCAGCATCCTTCATTAGTATCTCCATGAATCATGACCTAGCATGAACTGCAATTATTTTCTTCTGGTGTCGTGGCTTAAAGAACTTAGCCTGACTTGTCTTGATGGGTGTTACGTTAACTGAATTGCTTTATCTGGAAGTAACACAATTTTTTCGAAAGAAGCTTTCAACCCCATCTCCTCGGAGGACAAGGCTACTGGGGGCGATGTTTAATCTTTACGCAGCCACAAAGTTAGCTTAAAAGTCCTAAAGAGGAAGTAGCTTTTACAGCAGCAGTGACAACGTCGAGCCGTGGTGTGGGATGTCATCGCCTCGACTAAAAACAGTTGCAGTGGTAACCGTTCCTTGATTCCAGAACAAACAAGAAGATGATCCGCCTAGAACAAAGATTAGGTTGCTAATTAATATTGGTATAAGATTAAATCCCAAAGCAAGTTCATTAATAAGTGAAAACAGGGTAAAACTTAAAAGAATGACAGAAATCTTATAAAGTTCCACTTAATCACGATACTGTTGTCACTGTTTTAGCAAAGACAAGTGCATGTTGATAATAACATTCATATACAGTTAGCCATTTTATCAAACTTAATAAGTGCATCTTGATCAAAAGACTCTTTGTTATCAAATAAGTTGCAGTTGATCACTTAAAAGGATATCACCATAATGAGATGAGATATCGGTATTCAATGACACAAAAAGAGATGAGCTTATCTGTGACTTTATTGTGTCTGCCATATCGAACTCGAGCTGTGAGATTGAGCTTCCGTTGGAGTGTGAAATTCAAGCTCCTGTGTATAGTGGATTTCACTAATGATTTAGGGAGAGATTTAGGGAGAGTAACGTATGGCAAAAAAAAAATTTTTTGGAGAGATTTGAGGAGAGTAACGTATGGCTTATCTCTTCCGCGTGTTTTATGCTAGTTGTCAGTAGTTGAATGCTTCCAAAGCCTGTTCCTATGTTGATCTCGTTTACGAATGCCAGTGGTTTTTTTTTTTTTGCATCCTAAAACAATGTGATTTCCACCAATATTAATCGAACAATGTAAGTGGAAACACCCTGACTCCGAAGGCGTTCTGATTTTCCTCCCTGGATCCATTAATGATTACCGAAATATGCAATCGTATGATCCAGTTTGCATCAATGCAAGATGTCTATGTTTGGTCACAAACTTGGGGAGTCTTTAGATCTTGGAAAGCCAGGCAATCCTCCTCCGTACGATCAGAAAATCCAACGGTGTAATTAGGATCGTCAATAGATTTTTTCACGAACTGTGTTCTCCCAGACGACGATTCATTGGGAACAATACATGCTAATAACTGAATGAACTCATCTTGACCACGTCTAACTCGAACATGAATGGAGGTTTCGTTTCTCTTGTAGGATTCACGGAGAAGTTTCTTGAATACCATATTTGATTTTGTTTCTGGAGAATTACTTCATGTTGATGACGCTGATAATCGATCCATAACCCTACGGAGTTTTTTCAACTGGATCTACTACCTACGGTACTTGAGATTTTTCTTGAGCTAGCACGGCTGATGTGCTGAGTATGCTATTTGAAGAACACAAACATCTATTTTTTTTATTTTTCGAACACAACTTATGTATGGGAAAACACGTTTCTTTCACACGAATTCCCCTTAGTTGTCGCCAATGTTTGTACCCAAAATTACTTTTGGGCACGAAACACAAAGAATGGATAGTTTGGTTTTTTTTTTTTTTTTTTTTTTTTTTTTTTTTTTTTTACTAGGAAAAGATAATCATTAATAGAAAAATTAGAACACATTGTCTTCCTCTAGTGAGGATTTTAACCAAATAGGAAAATCTGAATCAGCTAACAATCTAACTAAACTGTTTGAAGCATTATAGGCTTCCTTGGCTAGAAGATGAGCCGTATTATTTGCTTCTCTTGGAACATAACTACATTTCCAAGAGTTAAAAGAAGAAAGAAGAACTAAAGTATCACTAATAACTGAATTCGTAGTCCACTTCACAGCCGTAGAAGCACCATTCAACGCCGCTACCACATTTGAGTTGTCACCCTCCAGATGTAGGTGATCCACATTATTTTGTTTTGCCCATATGACTGCCTGCAAAGCACCTAGAGCTTCAGCCTGTTCTTCATCAAAAGCAGTTAATGGAATGCTTGCTGCGCCTCCACATTCACCTGCAAAAGACCTCATGATTAGACCAAGTCCACATTTGTTACAATCAGTTTTGAAGCTTGCATCAAAATTAATTTTCACAAAAGGGTTAGTAGGAACAATCCATCTATCGCTTCACCGCTTTGCCTTGGACATTCTGCCCATTAATTGACATTGTAGTTAGGTTGGTGTCCCAATCAGAAATAAATTTCTTCACCTGCATAGAGATAGTTACAACATGAATACAAAGATTATCAAAAACCAGCTGGCACCTTGTCTTCCAAATATGCCAGAGTACTATACCTGCAAGTTGAATACTTCTCTGTAGTTGATCATTAACACCTGATATACTAACAAACCAATCCCTAATCCAATCAATCAAATTTTTGTTACGAATTCTATTATATAGATCAGGATCAATAGATATCCACATTTCCTTAGCATAGTTACACTCAATGAATTGATGTTGAGCAGTTTCAGAACAATTCCTACAAAACGGACAAGAACTGTCAATATTGTTCATGACTTTATGAAGACGATCTCTAACTGGGATACATTCCTGGATACACTTCCAAAGAAAAAACAGAATTTTTCTTGGAAGATGGACCTGCCAAAACCTAGTCCAAGGAAATTGACTATTAGGAACAGAAGACATATCAATTCTGCTATTTAGAATAAACCTATAAGCAGATTTCACACTAAAACAACCATTATTAGTCAAAGTCCATCTAATCCTATCAACTCCATGAAGGGGAATCCTGATTTGAGTGATTTTACTAACAGTTTGCTCATTAAAAAGAGCACTCAACAGATCAACATCCCAATATCTAGTTTCACTATTTATCAAGTCACTTACCTTGTTGATGCTCATAGACCATCTACTAGAATCAACTATGGTATTTAACCTGGGAATCCACTTATGTTTCCACACACTAATTCTTGATCCATCCCCTATTTCCCAGCAATAATTAGATTTTATTATTTCTAGACCCTCCCTAATACCTCTCCAAATCCATGAGCCATGAGAAGATAGTTCATCAGTAAGGGGATCTAGGTTCATGAAGTATTTATGTCTGAGAATAATAGCCCAAGGCGCATCCGGCTGATCTAACATCCTCCAAGCTAGCCTGGCAAGCAAAGCAATGTTGAAAATGTCAGATTTCTTGAAATTTAGACCGCCAAACTTCTTAGGAATCGCAACGTAATCCCATTTTCTGAGAATTAAACCTCTAGACTCATAGTCTTGATTCCACCAAAATCGCATTTGGTAAGAATCCATTTTCCTAGTCAGGTCCTTAGGCATTGGGAAAACAGCCATATGATGAGAGGCTAAAGATCCTAACACAGTTTGAGACATGACGGCTTTACCAGCTAAGTTTAAATGTTTTGGTTTCCAAATACCTAATCTGTCTCTAAACTTACCTAGTAAAGGTTTAAACGACTCCATCTTGTTCCTTTGTAAAAGCAATGGAACACCCAAATACTTGTCCTGCAGCCCCATTTTTTTAATTCCTAAAATGTTTGCAATGTCATTCTTGATCCTATTATCTGTTTTAGGACTAAAAGCTAAACCTGACTTCTCAAAGTTAATAGATTGACCCGAAAGTATACTAAATTTCCTTATGATATCATGTAAAACTCTAGCTTCACTAGACCTAGCATTAAGGAAGATCAGACAATCGTCTGCGAAAAATAGATGACTTATAGGAGGACAATCAGGTGTAACTTTAATGCCATGTAAAAGACCTTTGCTTTCAGCAGATAACAAACATTTAGAGAAAAACTCCATGCATAGGATAAAAAGATACGGACTGAGAGGGTCTCCCTGACGAAGACCTCTCTCTGGGTAGAAGATATCACCTGGTGATCCATTAAGTAGCACTGAGGTAGAGATTGTTGAGATACATTGCTCAATAATTCTGCAAAAATCTTCATGAAAACCAAGCTTAAGTAAGGAATGAATAACAAAGCACCATTCAACACGATCGAAAGCCTTAGACATGTCTAACTTTATAGCCATCAGCCCTTTAGTCTTAGTTTTATTCTTTTTCATAGTGTCTACCAATTCATGGGCTAAAACTATATTGTCGGACATTTGACGACCTTGCAGAAAGGCTGCTTGATAAGGACTTATGATTCTGTTCAGTATGGGCCTAAGACGATTGGCTATAATTTTAGACACAATTTTATAAGAGGTATTACATAGGCTTATAGGTCTAAATTCTGAGGCATTCTTAGGGCAAGTAACTTTAGGAATTAAAGAGATAAAATTATGGTTACATTGTTTAAGAATGTATTTAGAATGAAAGACAGCTTGGACCATATGCACAGTATCATTACCTACAATGTCCCACATCTTTTGGTAAAAACCAGGTGGGAAACCATCCGGACCTGGAGAGGTCCATGGTTTCATCTTAAAGACAACATCTCTGATTTCTTCACTACTAGGAATAGCTAGTAATCTCAAATTATCCTCATTGCTAACACAAGCCTGAATATCGCTCATAAAATCAGAGGTAATAATGGGTCTAGTGGATTTACTCATTTTAGAGAAATGATTAGTCAATTCACAAACAATTTCTTGCCTTTCAGTCAACCAAATGCCCATACTGTTTTGAATAGTTTCTATATGTGTTTTCCGTCTCCTATAGTTGGCTTTTTCATGAAAATATCTAGTATTAGAATCACCAAAGGCTAAATTTTCATCTTGACCTCTTTGACTCCAATAATCATGCTCAACCTCATACCAATGTTTCAGTTTAGCATTTAGGTCAACTAACAAATCAAAATTAGTTGTAGACTGAGGAAGACTATTAACTCTCTCAATTTCTGCCTTAGTATCTCTAATATGCATATTAAAATCTCTCATTTCAGTAAAAGACCATTCTCTCAGACCATTTTTAACATGGAAAAGAGATTTAGAGTGTTTAAAAGCATACGAACCTTGAATACTATGCATCCAATTCCTAGCAATGACCTGCTTACAATTATCATCCCTAAGCATGCATTTATTAAACCTAAAAGGCTTTTTAGCAACACCTGCACATTTAGTACTAGCAAGCATAATGGGCACATGATCACTACCAAATGGCATTAAATGAAAAACAATAGAATTTTGGAAAAATTGGAACCAGATATCATTACCGAAGGCCCTGTCCAGTCTTTCTAAAATTAGATCATTTCCTAGACGTTTATTGGACCAAGTAAAAGGGTTACCTGAATAACTGATATCGGACAATCCTATTGACCCCACAAGATTTCCAAAATAATCTAGCTGAGATTGAGAAATCGGCAAACCACCCTGTTTTTCTTCGTTACACAAGACAAAGTTAAAATCACCAATTATTACCCAACTACCTCTATGCACATGCCAAGTAAACTTTAACATATCCCATTGTTCCTCCCTAATAGAGTCGTCCAAAGCACCATAAATACAAGATAGTAGAGTTTTATCCCCTCGAGCATCCATTTGAACAAGGCAATTAATTATATTTAACCTTGCTTCAGTAACACAAAGACTGATGCCATCTTTCCATAACAGACATAACCCCCCCCCTAGTACCTATTGGATTTAGATACCAAACATTAGGAAAGTTCAGAGGTCTTATGAGTCTTTCCATTTTTTTATGATGAGTTTTAGTCTCACATAAGAAAATGATATCTGGGTCATTGGATTTAATGATATCTCTCAGATAATTCCTAGTGTCCTTGTTGCCATAACCTTGAACATTCCATGACAGGATCTTCATGGTACTAAAAAACTCACCAGACAAATCTAAATTTTTTCTTTCCCTACAAACTATATCTCTACCACAGATTATGATAGTGATAAAATTGATACTAATTCCAACAAAATTGCGACCAATAAAACCACAGGAAGGACTTGAAATATCCAGAAAACAGACCAAAACCCTAGAATTCAAATTAGTAACTTCAACCAAAGAATTAAAATAAGATTCAATAAAACCAGAGGTAGAGGAGTATAGAGTTTTAATAAAAACCTGATCTGCAAATCGAGATTGATCTCCAGCAGCAGCGTGGTGGATGAGATTTCCTCCGGTCCCCTCCTTTTCCACTTCCTCCATATTTAGATCGCCATTACTAAATGTTGGGTTGTTTCTTACAAGATGCCAATCGTTCCCTATGTTATCAGGTGAAGGATTTTGGTTCTCAGGCTGGGATTCAGGGATATGGATCGAGGAGCTTTCATTACCTTGTATAGGAAAATTGGAGCGATTAGGGATTTGGGAGTTCAGGGAAACGATTGGGGATGGGTTATCACTACTACTCCTAAACCGCTTATTCAGTCTAATACTCATATTTGGGTCTTCAGTATCCGGCCCACTAGCCTCCTCTTGCATCTTTGATGGGCTATTCAGATTAGACCCACCCATAGGATTATCATTACTATTATGCATTACTTCTTCGATTTTATCTCGGTTCTCAGCCATTACTCGCTCGTACTGCTCTTCAGTCAACCCCTGCACCCAAAGTTGATATTCATATTCCTCGCACATCTCATCGTTATGATTAACCACAAAACATTTCTTGCAAATACTCCTAGGCCTCCGTTCATAATGGTATTTGATCCACACATGTTGTCTTGTAGCGGTAACTAACCAATTTCCTTGGAGCATTGGCTTACGTAGATCAACTTCGATGTTAGCTGAAACTACTCTGCCCCTTATAGTATGCCCCGTATTGTTATTCTTAGGAATCTTTTTTCCCACATCTGCACACATTTTGTCAATTATACCTCTATCCAAATGTTCTAGTTGAAGACCTGTGAATAGAACTGGATAGATTTGATGAGTAAATTCATATTTATCCAACTCGATCTTCGTATCGTAAGGCTTCAAAACTACCAAACGTTCCTTGATGTTCCAAGGAGAACCTTTCAAGACATCTCCCACATCTTCTTCGTTCTTGAACTGAAACACGTACAAGTTAACTCCCATAGTTTTCACCAACACCCTTTTGTATTTTCTCCATATTATGTTGACTTCTGAGACAACATCCTTATAATCGATACCATCGTCTTTTGGTAGGATTTTTCCTAATAAACAGTTGTTCCACTTGCTAGCAGCAGCATCAACTTCTTCCACAGAGATTAAGCTTCTTCGCCTTATTCCTGAGGCTTTATCCCCTAAATGAGTTTCTTTCATTCTTTTTGTAACTTCTGAAAGTTGAAGTTGAGATGTTTGAGCCATGATATGTCGCGAGAACTTACTTGAGAAACAATCTAGAAGAATATGATAAGGAAAATAGCTCGGAAAAAACTTATGGTTTCTTGATAACAGGCAGCTGCTACAACCTAGCTTTATAGGATATAGGTGATGGGAAAACTTGTGTTTAGGGTTTCTGTTATTAACATATGTGATATTCAAGATATGCCAGCTATACCGATTAATTGTTTTGGAGATTTTCACATGATTATAGGGCTTCATTTTTGGTAAGCGAAATTTGAATTTTGAATCATCCATGGAATGGGCGTGTACACAGATACCCTTTCCCAAAATAACCTTATTTTTCTGAAACTCTCCATTGAAACTAGATTTAGTTGAGGCTGAACAAGATGGGATGAAATGGTTTGATGTAGGATTATGGTATTGAACTAAACAGAACACCACTGATCTAATCGATTGACATCTTGTGTATAAAGGTATAGTTAACACCACCACATTAGAAAAATCCAACTCAAAATCTTCTGTGTTAGATCCATGGAAGAAGACATGAATTGACACCACCGTTAATCGGAGAGGAGATCTCATACACCACTCGCTTTCCACAATATCACCACTGATATACTGCTGTATCAGCAATCCTAATCTGCAGAACAAAATTTTAGTTTTCCATAATAAAACAAAAACAATCTAATTAATATAAAAGAAGAACTTTTTGTAAAGATGAATACTACTACTAAACTATTGAAAACAAAAACATCTCAGCTATTCCTTTAGAAGTTCAATGAAGGTGATGAGACGAAGTTTAGAGCGAAAAAAAAATTGTTGACCTAGCTCATGTTTTGTTTTTCGGGTGTTTAATAAGGATTTCAAGTTGCTTGGAGGGAATAGTAGGTTGTATTTGGTTGATAAGAACTATGGATCTTCTCGCACTGATATATTGGTATACAAAAGAGATACTATCGACGACTGTTCCACACATGTATCATTTCCAAATCGCTTCGCCTATAAAAGTTCCATTCGTTTTCTTATTGTTGCAAGTCTTATGTCAAAAACTATGTTAGACAAGTACATTAACACAATTTTTTCAAAAAATATTCTGGGGCAAGCAAATATAGAGGTTTGAAGTAAATATTGTTGCAAGTTTGGTTAGTATTTTGGATTCGGGGTTGATTTGAAGAACAAATAAAAACAGAGATTTAACGTGGTTCGGCATGGTTTCCTACATCCACGGATGAATCCCCTTGGGGAGAAATATTTTATTTATGTTTTGTGTTACATTCTCTCCCTTCTCTCACCTTGGCTCCCTCCCCTTCTATCATTTCCGTTCTTCCTATTTATACAGTTAAAAATATAATTCCAATATCAACATAAATTGCATTAACTGCCCATTTATGCTCCTATAATGAATTCTAAATGTAACTGCCCATTTATGCTCCCATCATAATTTCTGCATGAAACTGCCCTTTTATGCCTCTTCTTTATTTCTGCATGAAAACTGATCATGCATGTCTCTTATTAATCCTGCATAATGGATGGCAGACTGGATGGAGGTTGGCTGTCAGCATGGTTGGAGACTGGTTGGCAGTACAGAAGAGTTTTTGGATGGGAATTGGTTAGCAGCGTTGCTGGCTACAAGACCGAAAATTGTCTAGGAGAGCGACTGTCTTCGAAAGTTGACCGACGGTTGACTTTGACCGTTGACCGGCCGTGCAGGCGGGTGGATTGTCTTGGTTGACTGGTTAGCGAGCTTGGATGAAGACCAAAGGATGAATCAAGAATCAATTCGGCCCATTAAGTGGCTTTTTTACTTATGGTACAAACACCCGCTAACCATTCAACCGAGGCATCCCACCAGTCTGCCCAGTATTACACAAATTCAATGACCGGTCAATGGTCAAAGTCGGTCAACTGTCAAAGTCAATGTCCGGTCAAGGTCAATAGTCAAAGTCAATGCCTGGTCAATAGTCAAAGTCAACTTCGGTCAACCATCGAAGTCGGTCGCACCCCTAGACAATTTTCAGTCTTGTAGCCAGCAATGCTGCTAACCAATTCCCAGCCAAAAACTCTTCCGCACTGCCAGCTAGCCTCTACCCATGTAGCCAGCCTCCACCCATACTGCCAGCCAGTATTCTACCCATGCAGCCAAAACAGTCTGCCAAACCAGCATCCATCCATACTGCCATCCACCAGTTCAGTTTGCCAGCATACAAAATTTATCATGAAGCATAAATATGCAGTTTCATACATTAATCACCATGAAGGCATGTAGCATTGATTCCAACAGTTTCATACATAAATCACCATGAAGGCATGCAGTATTGATTCCAGCAGTTTCATACATAAATCACCATGAAGGCATGCAACATTGATTCCAGCAGTTTCATGCAGAAATCATGATGGACGCATGAATGAGAGTTAATGTTATTTATGTTTACATTGAAATTAGATATTCAACTGTATAAATAGTGAGGAGCAGATATGAGAAATGCGGGGCCAAGAGGGAAAAACAGACATTGTAACACAAATATCAATAAAATATCACCCCCAAGGGGATTCGTCTGTGGATGTAGGCAAACCATACCGAACCACGTTAAACCTTTGTCTTTCTTTTTGTTCTTCAAATCGACCCATAACCGTAAAAACACACCAAAATCACCTATTCAATGTGTTTCGTGCCCAAAAGTAATTTTGGGTACAAACATTGGCGCCGACTAAGGGGATTTACGAGAAAAGGAATCGTGTTTTCCCATTGAGAAAAGTTGTATAAAATGCTTCAAATCATGTCCGTCAAAAAGCAGTTTGAACGTCTTGAAAATCACTGTTGTAGACCAGATGAACGTAACTGTTGCAGTCCAGTCTGTTCGCAAATGGTGCAGTCCAGCTGATCGCAGCTGCTGCTGACCATGTAATCGCAGATACTGCAGTCAAGTGGATCGCAACTGTTGCTATCCATATTCGAGGGTTGCTGAAACTGTTACCTTCTGAAACCACTGAAATTATATCACTACGAAGTTTGATGAAAATGTTGCCAAAATGTTCGGTCCGCTGTAAAAAGTTGGAGTAGAATACCATCAAAACTGTTGGCAGTATATTCGATTTGTTGTACGTTACATGGCGAAAAATCACTATTAAGACTGGTGAAACCCCCGAAAGAATGTTCGATCCACGGTGAAAGATGTCGAAAAAGCATCATCAAAATTGTTGTTGGATGTTCGATCTGCAACATGGCTTGGTCCAGTTTTGTTTCCAATCACTGCAACTGCTGCAGACCAGTTAAATACAATTACTGCAGTCCAGTTGAACGCAACTGCTGCAGTCCAGCATCGCAGTCGGAAGCAACCACGGCTGATTCACTATAAAAATCACCAAGATTTTTGTCAGGATGTTCGATCCGCAGAATGTGCAAGTCCAAAGTTCAGAAAAATTTGTCTTTCGACTAACGCATTACCCACCTGTTCGAGTTTGCTGTATGTCAAAATCGCTACTGTCATGATCACAGGGTTTGTCAAGATTGCCTACATCTCTAAGCACTTGAAAACCCTAAAGAAGACCTCCAGAAAAGCATCTCAAAAGGTTTCATAAAAGGCTGCAAAATTATGGCAAAACTGTGGTGGAAAGTCCATGTGAAATGGCAACAGTCCCCAGAACCGTTGTAAGGAACCATTGAAGGAAAATGCCACATTAATGAGCAAGCGTCGCGGAAAGTTTAAAATAAAATAAATCAAGAAAAGGCCGGCGGCCAACCATGAAATTCCAAAACTGTTACAAAGGTTTTGAGGGAAAAGATCATTGGACGAAAAACTGTTGCAAAAGGGGAGATGAAAAGACAATAGTTCGGAGGACTGTTACAAAAGTTCAAAAGCAACGACAATATTTCAGAAGAACCGTAGCGAAAGGTTTAAAAAAAAATTGCAACAGCAGAGCCGGCGTCCAATCCGAGCGGCAATCGGCGATTAATTTGAGAAATCGACGTGTTTTTGGCAGGTAATTGGAGATTAAAAGTAGACGGAGATTCGGTGTAGCGCTATGCATTTTAATCCCATGGCCCTTGGATGATTCTACCCCATTTCTCTTTCCTTGCGGGTATGTACGCCCCACTTGAGCTTGGTCTTAAATTTTGTTTCGTTGATATCTTCTTCGTCTCGCGTCCGAATTGGATGATTTTTGGCTCGTCGCGATCGCATTTTAGTATGCTATGACATAAAGGTAGAATTTTGCAATTGGAGAATAATATTTTTTGGATACGACCACGTCATCAACATGTTTGGAGCGAGGCGCTAATCAACTAATTTCGTTTCTTCGACGACTTCTTCTTCGTGCATCCAAACTGAGTGATTTTCGGCCCGATGAGATTGTATGTCAATTCCCTACATCGTGAAGGAAAATTTTTAATTCTCGGAGAAAATTGAATTTTTAGGACCAGAATATCGCTACAACATTTTTCTGCGAGATTAACAACACTTCCCAACGAGTGTCACCGCAAGCTCTTCAACAATACTTGGTGAATAACACAAAAGAATGACGTAATGGTTGACGATGAAAAAAACACGAGAAGAGCATGATTGTTCTGCGACGGTTACAAACTTGCGAGAACCAACATTAAGACTCTCGCGATATGATAGCAGAGTAAATCCGAAATAAGAGGAAAACTTAGATGTCATCCATTATGTCATTTCCTATATAAAAGGTTCCAATAGATTCAGAGAGGGATGATGTATTTTTTTTGGAGAGTTGAGAAAGTCTTGAGGAGAGAGAAACTTCAAGAGAAAAGTTGTATTCTTGAGTTCTTACGTTTCCTGTAAATATTTCTAAAAAATCAAATAATAAAGTGTCGTTTTAATCTTCAAATTTAAGTTGGTTATTACAAATTCTTAACAAGGGTGTAGTGTAGGATTTCCTGCAAATACAGAATTTTTAGGAATGTAAAATGACAGCACCAGAAATGGTCGCATTCAATCAACATCGAAATTACCACAGTAAATTGATCGAGCTGCTGTCACCTAGTTCCTCAGCAATACTGCATACCAGTTGATCGAACTGCTGCAGTCCTTTTCCGCATAACTACTACAGTCAGTTGATCGAACTGCTGTAATCCAGTTTCACATCAACAGTTGTTGGCCAGTTGATCGAACTGCCGCAGTTCTTTGTACTTACTACAGTCCAGGTTGGTCGAACTGCTGAAGTCCGATTTTCCCCAAAACTATTTCAATACAGTTTTCCTCACCACTGCTTCAGTCCAGTTTTATGCATAACTGTTACAGTACAGATAATCGAATTTGCCGAAATACGATCCCATGACAACTGTCTTCAATCCAGTTTTGATTCAACTGGTGCATTCCAGTCCCGCAGATAAATCTAGTTACTAACTCAATCCAAGACATTAAGACATCTACACTAGACACCATCGCTGGAAAACACCAGCATAGCCAGTGGGTATCCTAATCACTACATAAACGAAGTCGCAATAACATTTTCAATATGGTATGTATACAATTTACATATTTTTTCCATCTTTGAATATATTCATGCATACTTTTGATCAATAAGACACCTTTACTGTGGCGAGCATTTTCTCAACGAGGGGATGCACACATTTCAATTTTGCGCGCATCTGGAATAGTGGGATTGGCCCCCGCGTGAATTCCAGATTGCAGACATTTTCAAAATCTCATGCGCGAGCAAAATAAAGCAAGGCAGTGTACCCTTGTGAGAGTATTGAGCAGCATGACAATCGATATCTCATGGGGGCGAGTTGCATATCACTTCAACGTGACTAACGATTACTTGGGGGCGAAATATGTAACACCTCATGGTATGAAGTATTTCTTTTGGGGCGAGCTGAGTAACACTCCATACGCTTTGGGGCGAGTTACACAACACCTAATTGCAATACGGAATTCATCTTCTGAAAATCGAAACTTCAGGTAACCCAAACTTCTTAATCCTCCAACGAGTTACAGGATTAAGAGGGAGAGAGCATACACCCTAATATTTTGACGCAAATATTACAATCAGTAATGCTTAACTGCTACAGTTAAATTGATCGAATTATTGTACTCCAGTTCAAAAGCAACTGCTTCACTCGGTTTGACGCAACTGATGCAGTCCAGTTTTGCTTACGAATTTTGTACTCAGTTGGACGCAACTGATGCAGTCTGGTGGCACTCAGTTGGACGCAACTGATGCTGTCTAGTTTTATTTGTAACTGTTACACATATGTTCATCGAACTGTTTAAGTCCAGTCCCTCCCCAGCTGTTGCAGTCCAGCTGATCGAAGATTACATAGTCCAGCTCTGTTCCCAACTCCTGCAGTCCAGATGATCGTAGCTGCTGCAGTGCAGTTTTGCTCGTCGCTCCTACAGTCCAGTTGATCGCAGCTGCTGCAATGCTCGATGCTGCTGCAGACCAGCTGATCTAAGTTGTTGCAGTCCAGCTCTGTTCGCAACTCCTGCAGTCCAGCTGATCCCAGCTGCTGCAGTACAGTTTTGCTCGTCGCTCCTGCAGTCCAGTTGATCGCAGCAGCTGTAGTGTAATTTTTCTCGTTGCTCCTTCAGTCCAACTGATCGTAGCTACTGAAATGATCGATGCTACTGCAGACCAGCTGATCGAAGCTGCTGTAGTCTAGCTCTGTTCGCAACTCCTGCAGTCCAGCTGATCGCAGCTGCTGTAGTGCAGTTTTGCTCGTCGCTCCTGCAGTCCAGCTAATCGCAGCTGTTGCAATGCTCGATGCTACTGCATTCCAGCTGATCGAAGCTGCTGCAGTCCATCTATGTTCGCATATCCCGCAGTCCATCTGATTGAAGCTACTGCAGACCATTTTTGCCCAACGATGTTACTACCCAGTTCTGCTCATTACTGTAGGGGACAGTTTTTGTGGCCGTCGCAGTTAAGTCATACGCAACTACCTCAGTTCAGTTTTACACCAGCAGTTATCCCTCACTCACAATACCAATCCGATCAAGCATCACGCATCTATTACAGAATAGTTCATCCTGCGGTCCTAATTTTGCATACAACAGTGGTTCATGCTCAACTGTTTCCTGCCCATCTCCCAGTCACAATAGCCTCACTTGGGGGCGTCTTGATTGTGGTTTTCGCAAACAACAAGGGAAGTTCGCCAGTCACCTCAATAACAATAATCCACACTTGGGGGCGAGTTTTATCATTGACTAAGAAAAATGAAATTTTCTTAACCCTCAACAAGTTGGAGGTTAAGAGGGGGCGATGTTTGTACCATAAGTAAAAATACCACTTAATGGGCCCAATTGATACTTGAATCATCTTTTGGTCCTCATCCAAGCCCGCTAACCAGTCAACCGAGGCAGCCCACCAGTCTTCCCTAGAGCTGCACATGAGCCGGTACAGTCCGGGTTTCTGTTGAACCCGGTACTTGTACACGAAATTGACCGGTTATGAAAATTGAGTACATGTACAATTCGCATTGTCCCTGCATCGAAATCGGTCCGGTTCACACTGGGACCGGGTTTTTACCCGGTATAAAAATATTTTCAAAATATATTAAAAATGTTCTCATAATATATTCAAAAAAAAAAAACGGACCGGTTCCACTCCGGGTCTGGGTTTTTACCCACTTTCTTATATGTTAGGTGGACGGTTAGGATAGATTTCAATCTTATAATCTATGGACCGGGTTTTTTGGGTACTATCGGTACTGGGTGACCGGGAATAAGGTAAGAACCGGTACCTGTCCCGGTCTACTCCGCGTATCAATTTTCGAACCCAGACATGTACCGAACTCCGGTCCGGCCTCAGACAGTCCGGTTCTTTCGGTTCCGGCCTGCAGTAACTGGACCGGGTCTTGTGCAGCTCTAGTCTGCCCAGTATTACACAAATTCAATGACCGATCAATGGTCAAAGTCGGTCAACTATCAAAGTCAATGTCCGGTCATGGTCAATAGTCAAAGTCAACGGCTGGTCAATAGTTAAAGTCAACCGTCGATCAACCATCGAACTCGGTCGCACCCCTGGCCAATTTTCAGTCTTGTATCCAGCAATGTTGCTAGCCAATTCTCAGCCAAAAACTCTTCCGCACTGCCAGCCATCCTCTACCCATGCAGCCAGCCTCCACTTATACTGCCAGCCTGTTTTCTACCCATGCAGCCAAAACAGTCTGCCAAACCAGCATCCATCCATACTGCCAGCCTGTAGTTGCAGAATAATCTACAACTACACCCTCAATAGAATTAGTAAAAACTCAAGAAGTTCTTGATGGTGAATGATAACTTTCTTATTAATTCTCCTAGTTGATTACATAGAATTATCAAAATGGAACTAGAATAGTTACAACTTTTTCTATTCTCTTTCCTAAGATAATTTCTTACACTCATTAAAAGAACCTCTCGAATTTTACATTTGAACTCCTATTTATAGTAAAATTTATGCAGCTGTATATGAATTGCGAAGTATCACAATTCATCCTCGCAAAATTATTTCATCCTCGCAAAACTTCATATTTCTCCGCGCTACTTCTATCATCGTATCATTTTATAACTCTTTTCTCTTTTATTTATTACGATACTCGTGAACTATTATCTTGCGATATTCAGTACCTACATCTTGCCTCTTCTCATGTCAATTCTACGAAGAAGAAATGATCGTGAGAACATAACCGTTACTTAGTCTTTTAGAATTTGGACACATCTTTTGTAACCGTCCTTTTCTAGTTATTCCCTTATATAACTCCTTTATATTCTCTTCCTTTTCTTCTTCTTACTTCTGCAATTTTATCTTCTGTTCATACTCTCCATTACTGTTTTCTCTGCAATTTTTTCTTCTATTATATCTTCATGAGTTCTCCAAGGTAATTTCCTTCTATCTCCGCGCATTTCATTTGTTCTCCTCTTTAATTTCTCAGATAATTTGTTATCTCGATTTTGGTTTATTTCAAAGAAAATAACTCCTCGTATGAAACCTCAACTAAAAAATTCAAGCCCTAATCCACGAAGAAGAAAATCTGAGAATCAAGTGGTAGTTAAAATACTTTGCCTTCTTTCCTGAACAATATATTGTTGCCTCAGTTTTTAATCTACATTTTGATTCGCAGGTTGGCGAAAAACCAAACCCTGGTAAGAGATCTCGAGTAACTAAACCCACACCATTAATTCTGATTGATGATTTCCTTCCTGAAGTTGATAAGGAATTTTCCTCTCCTCCTCATGAAAATGCTTCTTCACACACTCCTGCCTCTACTCCATTACCTACCTTTCAATCTCCCATCAGTGTCAATTTATCAACACTTCTTCAAGATCAACCCTCGCAAAATATTTCTTCAACTTCTTCTCTTGAAAAACAACCCTCGCAAAATATTTCTTCAACTTCTTCTCTTGAAAAACCTATCTTGTCCCCAAATCCTTTGAGTGCTATTTCTCAAAACAATTTGCAGCTTGCTCTTATTCCTTCAAATTCTTCTCCTCTTCCTCAGGAAATTCGAGATGGAATTTATTCAACTTTCCGAATGTTATCTCGGTTTTTGACCAATACTTTCGAAGTCTACTAATGTTCGTTCGCAATATGAGTTTTGCGAAGTGCTAAATAATTTCGTCAATCCAGACATTTCTTCTTCACGTCAATCCTTGGAAAAAGAAATTGAATTGCTTCGCCAATCTTTGAAATCTTCTCAAGCAGAATGCGAGGATCTCCGTAAAGAAAATTATCATCTTCAAAACGATTCTCTCGACTGTACTCAAGACTATATTCTTATTAATAAGGGAATTCTTCTCAATAACAAAAGAATTTCTTTCAGCATCTGAAGACTTCTTTAATTCCTCAAGTTCACCTTTCAACAAAGAAATAAGATTTTCTTGATCGCAACATTTATTCTGAAGAGTTTTTAATTCTTGCAAAGAAACAATCATTGTATTCAAAAACGAACATTTCTGTTCTGATAAGGTTTTGTTCTCTTCTAATAAGGTTTATATTCTCAAATTAGCTTTAGTTAAGGAAGAAAAAAGTTGAGAAATTTTACAAGAATAAATTTAATAATAATCCATTAAAATTTTCCTTCATGAGTTTTCTTTTCTTGTATATTATGTACTTAATCCCTGTTTCTAGCGCCAAAAATGTAGTTGCGGATTATCTCACAACTACACCCTCATAAGAATCCATTAAAATGATTCCTAAATCTAATTAATTTGATATGAAACTAAGGATTAAAGTACTAAAATTATAAAAAGAGACACAAAGATTTTTTACATGGTTCGATCATTGTGATCTACATCCATGGTTCTTCACTAGTGATTGTATATAATTACATGAATTGACAATTGAGACTCCATTAATGAATATTTGGAACTCTAATTTTTTAGGGAAGAAGATGATAAAGAAAATAAAATCTCTCCTAAAAATTTCTCTCTCCTCCTAAAATTATCTTTCCCTCTAAAAAAGACCTCTCTTCTTCTCATGCCTAAATGGCTATTTATATGATTTTACATATTGCATAACAACTGTCTGTCCCTTAATTTTGGATATGAGAATTATCCTGCGAACCTTCGCAAATTCATTTCACGAACCTCTTTTGCCTTCGCAATCTGCTCACATTTTCCTCGTGACTTCCTTTGCTCGTAAAATATCTTTTCTCTCCATAATTTCGCAAGTTACCATTTGTTATGATATTCCGCTCCTACATTTTGCCTCTTTTTTCTTGAATATTGATTGAAGAGCGATCTTCAGGAAAAAATCATTTGTTGTGGTTGTTGGAGTAGTAGTCTTTGATCTTGTTGATGAAAGAACGAGCGATAGAATACTTGACTTGAAAAGTACGTACTTGCCTCTATTCTTTCGTGAATTTCTTGAATGTTGCGAAGTAAAAAATATCAATCCTTGAAGAAGTATAAGAAGTACTCAATCCTCGAAATATATAAGAAGTATGAAGTATACGAAGTATCCTTAAGAAGTACTTAATCTTCAGAAGAAAGAATTCCATAATGATGACAGAGTTACGAGAATTGCAAGAAGAATACAATACACTAGAGGAAAAGCAAATCAGTATGGAGTCATATCCAGTAGCAAACACTAGCAATCAAAATGGAGGAGCAAATTTACTTCCCAAAATAATCAATGTAGTAGCAGGTACTTCGCAAACATCCTCACAAACTTCTTCGCAAATTTAAGAAGAGAAGAAAATCAATGATAGCCAGCCAAAAATGGTAGCAATGGGTAGTAGAGATCAAGAAGAGTATGATAGAGAGAGGAATTTATATAATCGAATAGGAAATAACCAAATTCCAAGATTAGATCAACAACAAGAAAATAATGGGGGACAAAGGAAAAATTATTTTGGACAAGGGAACCAGAGACAAAATTATAACAACGGTCAAGGAGGTCAAAGAATGGTAAGGGAAGAGATAAAGTTGCCACCTTTGAATACAAGTGTAGAAAAGATATGGCAAGCAATTATCCTGGTAGAGCATATACCAACTCCATGGAACATAGGAAATGAACCACCAATGGGTCCAAGAATTCATGAATTTTGTTCATATCATCATTTTCATGGACATTCTACAAATAATTTCCATAATATCAAGAGGATAATCTTGCGAATGATTGATCAAGGAAAACTAAATCAATTTTTACTTAAGCATACACAGTCGCAACAATTACCACAGTTTCCAGCCATAACTCGCAGGGAGAACACAGCACAAGAAAAGGGAAAAGAAACCCTACATATAGAAGTGGGATCAAAAGCAAGGAATGTTTTCTGTAATTCCATTGTTCATTCATATAAAACCATAGAGGATTTTCATGATAATGTGTTAAGAAGGGTATATGCGAGGGATGGTGAAGGAAAGGAAGTAGTGAACATCGCAAAAATTTCACGACTTGAAGATTGGCAGAAACGTGAAATTTCTTTTGAGGCCACTGAAATTCCAGAAGGTTGTGAAGCACATGATAATCCATTGGTAGTAAGATTAGCAATCTACATGAATATGGAAGAAAACGAAGATGATATGGAGGAAGAATCAATTGGTCTTAATAGGATTTTGATTGATTCGGGAAGTTCTGTCAATATCCTCTTCTATTCTGCTTACAAAACTATGGGGGGAAAAGATGCAGATTTAATACCTTCTACTTACAGAATTTATGGTTTTAATAGAACTGCTAACAAGCCCAAAGGAGAAGTGAGCATGCGAATTCCATTAAGTGGAATGCGAACTGAAATTCTTCAAGGTTGTTGATGTCGAATCACCATATAATGCTTTGATAGGAAGACCATGGCTTCATGGAATTCTAGGCGTAGATTCCACTCTACATCAGTGCATAAAGTTTCCTCATATGAAGGGTATTGGAATTATCAAGGGTGATTGGGTTGAGGGAAAGAAATGTTACGATACAGAAGTAGAAGTTTGCGAAGGAAAAACTACTGAGAAGGAAAATTGGAGAAAAAGAGCAAAGGCTGTGAAAAGAAGTGAAAATTTAATGGCGGAGGATTAAGGAAAAAGAAAATAAAATTACGATGATAATCATACAAGAAATTTACGATGATAATAAGGGGTTGTGATTTGCGAAGAGAGAAGAAGGAAAATAATAAAACAAGAAGGTAATCAGTATGTTTGCTCGTGGAAATGAGGTATGTTGCAAAACAAAATTTTTTATTTCGTGATAAATTTTACGAATATTGTTTGCTCGCAGGAAATTGGGAAAAGTTACGAATTTCAAAATTTATATTGCGATTAAACTTTCATTAATTTGCGAATAAAAGACCGCAATCTGTGATCAGCCTCCAAAAAAGAAAGAGAGCCGCAGAAAATTTTATACAGGCAAACCTTTGTGGCGTACACCCTAGTTCGCGAAGATATATTTCGTAAGAGGCAAAGTCCTAAAGTACGTCATTTAAGGGGGTACCTATAAACGTGGCTAAGGGTAACCGGAACACCACCAAGGGCCCTTAGTACATGGTAAAATTTTAGGGGTACAACCCAATAATGGGGTACCTATCCGGGTTAGACACCTTGGATTCTCACCTAATCTAGAGACATTACGCAATATAAAATGCGGTGTAAGAGGATTTAGGTTGGGAGACTAAGGCATACTGTCTTTCCCAAGAAGTGCAGAAAACGATCAAGGCGCCGAGGTACACGGTTGAGTCAAGAGTTCCGGGTGAGGTTGAACCACATCTGCCATTTTTGACAAGTCTTGGAAAATGATGCACTTGGCCCAAAGATACCCCATAGGGTGCAACCTCGTAACTATAATCCCTATAGGCAAAAAAGATAAGAGGTTGTGATCAAAAGCTGGTTGTTGGCAGAACCGTATGGGAAGAGCTAACCTTGTATGGTCGATGTATGCTTCCTTTAAGGGGCAACCAGGGGGAAGATAAAGGGCAGAACCCTCCATTAGGGAGCTGATACGTGCCATAAGACGCAAATGTCACGAGGCTTCTTGTTTGCGAAAACATAAAGGCTTGTCATATTTGTGCAACAAATGAAGTTCTGCGAGCATTCTAAAAAAAAAAAAAGAGTAGGAAAACATACAAAAAGAACTCGCAGAATGAAACAAAGAAGTTAAGATGAGATCAATGGGTTATTACATGAAAGTGTAAAAACGTCCTGCGATTTCATCGCAAGACGATAATGTCACGAGGTTGTATGTTCGCAAGAATGTTCAGACTTGTCATATTATCGCAAATACAAAAATTTACTATAAAAGAGGTGGCAAAATAATACCTTTGCTTAGGAAGGCATGATAAGACCACAGAAATTAATGAAATTCATTACATCAAAATCATTGAAGAAATTATACAAGAATATACATTATGAAGATCTGAAAAGAAGACAACTTCGTCGATATCATTGAAGAAATTTTACAAGAATATACATCATGAAGTTTTGAAGAGAAGACAGCTTCGTCAATATCATTGAAGAATTTTTACAAGAAGTCCTATCAAAGAAGATAACATCATTGAAGAATTTTCACGAAGACTTAACAAAAGATGCGATTTTGATAGCAATCAAATACAGATAAGTTCATACTCATAAAATTTTATGAGAATTACATACTTCTCCATATATTGAATATTTCTCCACAAATTCAATACTATTTATACTTCTTCAAGAATATATCATATTTATTATACTTCTTCAACGGAGATTTAATTTTGCGAAGGTTAAGTACTTATTATACTTCTTCATATAGTGAGTAATAATTCTTATACTTCTTCATATATTGGGCAATTCTTCATGAATTGAATACTGCTAATACTTGTTCAAAGATATTTTATACTTCTTATACTTCTTAAGGGTATTTCATATTTCGTATACTTCATACTTCCTATACTTCAAGAGGAGATTTATTATTTACTTCGAAACATTCCGCAAAAGGCAAAAGGCTTATATTTCTTATACTTCAAAGGGAGGACTTTTTATTCATAATCACAATAAGACGAAACTTCGTAAGATAAATTGAGAAGGATATTCTAATACTTCCAGCGATAGTTGATCATTTAAAGAGCAATAATAAGGGGAAGGGGAATACTAAGCTAAGTCTTTAAGATATATTATTTCTCTCCACATGATCAAGTTATGCGAATAAGGGAAACAATCAATCAAAGAAAGATTAATTCAAATTAAGCTTTGAAAAAGAAATTGTTGGATTGATTAAAAGTGAAATCAAGAAGAAAGTGTTGTATTGAAAAGAAACAGAACAGACATACAAAAAAGAGTGAAGTTACAGAACAGATATACAAAAAAGAGTGAAGTTATTTTTCAGGCGATCTATTCCCATCAAAATGATCTTCTTCTTCAACTTCACTATCATCTTTAACTTCACTATCAGAGATTTCCGATATGGAGTATCTTCAGGAATTTCTTCGGAAAGGAGCGTATGGTACTTCTTGAGAGGAATTTCATTATCTTCGCAAATCTTGCGAGTCATCTTAGCTCGAAAACGCTTGACATATAAACTATGGTTATGCTTTGAAATTAGAAGCTGAGATCTCAAATCAGAAATTTTCTTATTACGGTTAGCAAGGATAGTTTCCAGATCGTCATTCATCTTCGCATAATTTTCTGCAGCAAGGAGAGAAAATAAGGAATTGGTTAGCAAATTACGAAGGAAAATTAATCAAAATAATTACCATCGCAAAGAATTTACCTTCTAATTGCTTCTTATCATTACGAAGAGAAGAATTTTCAAGCTTTAATTGATTATTCTCCTCAAGAAGAGAAGAATTATCAATTGCGATGCTCGCAGATTGTGAATTATCTTCGTGACGGGATGTTAATTCTGCGTTATCAATACTTAAATCCTCTACTTTCTGACGGAGATTTGAATTTTAAACCTCTAACTTCTTACAACGATTCAAAGTTTTCTTCTCAGCAATAGAATGACGTCTTTCCCAATCGAAGCAAACAGACAACTAACTCTTCCAAACTAAACAAGAAAAAAGGGGTTAGAAATCAACAAAATAAGGGAAATAAACAAGGAATAGAGAAGAAACTTACCATGCTACCTAAAGCATATAATGAAGCAGGAGAGACGAATCTTGAAATGCCTTTGAGGGAGTTATTATCAATTACGTAGGAACTTTACAAGCCTTCGCAATAAGTTTGCGAGCATTCGCTGTAGGAGAATTTCCTAATCCACGAGAAGAATGGAGGAAAGCCTCAGATATGCTAACCATTGCTGAGGCAAAAGTTTCTGGGATACTGCAATCTTCATTTTCACCTTCATCAACATCATTATCATCATCTCCTTCGTCAGAAAGGGTATCGGAATTAGATCTAAAGTCCTTCTTAGGAAATTTATCATCTTCATCACCAAGATCTTCCTCAATATTCTCATTAGAAGAGATTACATTGGAATGAGACTTGGTTGAGAGTTTCTTCTTTTTCCTCCTCTCGTAAACAACATCTTGAAGTTTCCTTTTCCCTTTGCGAAGAGCATCATCTTGACTACCAGAAGCTTGGGTAACCTTCGCAGAACGAAGAGTTTGTTTCCTTGCAGTAAACCTTTTAGAAGAAGTAGAACTCTTATTTTCACTCGCAGCAATCTCAGGAAGAAGTGGAACCTGCAAATTCAAATAAGGATAAGAAACAGAGGCAACAATATATTGTTTAGAAAAATACAAGAGTGTTTCTTACCTTATTTGAAATTAAAGGGTAACAAAAAGATAAGGAGATGGAAGTACATACATTTCTATAAACCCAAGGTTGATAATGGCGGCTACGAAGGTTCGCAGGAAGTTCTACTATCCCAGAAATATAAATTCCTGAAGATACTCCATATCTGGAAATCTCTGATAGTGAAGTTGAAGATGATAGTGAAGTTCAAGAAGAAGATAATTTTGATGGGAATAGATCGCCTGAAAAATAACTTCACTCTTTTTTGTATATATGTTCTATAACTTCACTCTCTTCTTGATTGCACTTTTAATCAATCCAACAATTTCTTTTTCAAAGATTAATTTGAATTAATCTTTCTTTGATTGATTGTTTCCCTTATTCGCATAACTTGATCATGTGGAGAGAAATAATATATCTTAAAGACTTAGCTTAGTATTCCCCTTCCCCTTATTATTGCTCTTCAAATGATCAACTATCGCTGGAAGTATTAGAATATCCTTCTCAATTTATCTTACGAAGTTTCGTCTTATTGTGATTATGAATAAAAAATCCTCCCTTTGAAGTATAAGAAATATAAGCCTTTAGCCTTTTGCGGAATGTTGCGAAGTAAATAATAAATCTCCCCTTGAAGTATAGGAAGTATGAAGTATACGAAATATGAAATACCCTTAAGAAGTATAAGAAGTATAAAATATCTTTGAAGAAGTATTAGCAGTATTCAATTCATGAAGAATTTCCCAATATATGAAGAAGTATAAGAATTATTACTCACTGTATGAAGAAGTATAATAAGTACTTAACCTTCGCAAAATTAAATATCCGTTGAAGAAGTATAATAAATATGATATATTCTTAAAGAAGTATAAATAGTATTGAATTTGTGGAGAAATATTCAATATATGGAGAAGTATAAGAAGTATGTAATTCTCGTAAAATTTTACGAGTATGAACTTATCTGTATTTGATTTCTATCAAAATCGCATCTTTTGTTAAGTCTTCGTGAAAATTCTTCAATGATGTTATCTTCTTTGATAGGACTTCTTGTAAAAATTCTTCAATGATATTGACGAAGCTGTCTTCTCTTCAAAACTTCATGATGTATATTCTTGTAAAATTTCTTCAATGATATCGACGAAGTTGTCTTCTTTCAAAACCTTATTAGAAGAGAAAGCTAAGAAGAATCCAACTAAAGCTAATTTATTAAAATTTATCGCAAGATAATAGTTCACGAGTATCGTAATAAATAAAGGAGAAAAGAGTTATAAAATGATACGATGATAGAAGTAGCGCGGAGAAATATGAAGTTTTGCGAGGATGAATTGCGATACTTCGCAATTCATATACAGCTGCATAAGTTTTACTATAAATAGGAGTTCAATTGTAAAATTCGAGAGGTTCTTTTAATGAGTGTAAGAAATTATCTTAGGAAAGAGAATAGAAAAAGTTGTAACTATTCTAGTTCCATTTTGATAATTCTATGTAATCAACTAAGAGAATTAATAAGAAAGTTATCATTCACCATCAAGAACTTCTTGAGTTTTTACTAATTCTATTGAGGGTGTAGTTGTAGATTATTCTGCAACTACATAATTGGCGCTACAAACAGGAACTTGAGAATTGTGGTAGCCTAAATTTGAGGGAATTGTGGAAAATTTGAAGATCAAATGAAGTCAGTAGATGGAGATTGCAAAAAAGAAGAATGTAATATGATCACAAAGACAATGATTGATGAATTTCATAGTAATATGAAGGGAAAAATATACAAGCGAGATTGTAGAGGAAGAAAGATCATGGAGGAAGAAAAGATAACAACTTTATAAGAATGGGAAAAGCGGAAAATCACATTTTCAGCAGCAGAAATTCCAAATGAAGACTTGAACCACACTTCACCATTGGTGATCACAATTCCGATCATGCTAGAAGATAAGAAAGCTGTAGAAAAATGGAAATTAAACCGAATTTTGGTTGATACATGGAGTTCTGTTAATATCATATTCTATCATGCACTTAAGGGGATGGGAATTAAAGATGAAGAAATCACAAATTAAAAATGTCTTATTCATGGATTAGGAAAATCTACAACAAAATCTAAAGGGGAAATCGCACTGCGAATATTACTAGGAGAAATCGAAACACATGTAATCTTGTGTGTGATAGATATGGAATCTCCATATAACATGATGATAGGAAGGCCGTGGATTCATGCGATCAAAGTTGTTGCTTCAACATTACATCAGAGAATCAAATTTCCTACACCAAATGGAATACAAGAAATAAAAGGAGATCTTGATAGTGCAAAATTTTGTTATCAAATTGAAGTAACGCAATGCGTAGGAAGAGCAAGAAAGAAACAGCTTCGTAGGAAACTTGCGAAGGAAACAAAAAAGGAAGAAGAATTCCGAGTGTATACAATAAGAGCAAAGGAAGGGAGAGGTATACCAAATGAGATTCCAGAAAAAGAAGGGGAACCAGCAAAAATAATCAAAGAACTAACACCTATGGGGGAGAAAAATCCAAGCTATGTTGCAGCTGAACCAACTAAAGAAATAAATATTGGAAGTAAAGAGGAGCCTTTATTCTTGCGAATTGGAACTAAGATGGATGAAGAAGAAGAAAAAATAACTATTGATATTTTGCGAGAATATAAAGATATCTTCGCAGGAAGTGTAGATGAGATACCAGGAATTGATCCATCAGTGGCGTGTCATAGATTGAACATAGATAAAAATGTAAGACCATTCAAACAAAGAATAAGGAAGATATCACAAAATTATCATGTACAGATAGAAGAAGAATTACAAAAGATGTTGGATGCAGGGATCATAAGGGAAGCAAAATATCCAGAATGGATTGCGAATATGGTCATTGTTCCGAAAAAGAATAAAGGAATAAGAATTTGCATAGATTTCACTGATCTAAACAAGGCATGTCCCAAAGACAGTTTTCCATTTACCAGATATACCAAAAATGGTGGAATCAGCTGCAGGTCATGATAGAGTCACTTCACTTGATGGATATAAAGGGTATAATCAAATATCACTCGCAGAAGAAGATCAATAACATACTGCCTTTTTTGCTCCAAGGGGTTTGTATTGTTATGTGAAGATGCCATTTGGTTTGTGGAATGCGGGTGCTACATATCAACGTATGGTTGAAAAAGTGTTCGCGAAGTGGATACATAAAACTTTGGAGGTATATGTAGATGATATGTTGATAAAAAAGCAAGGAAGCTAAAGATCATGTGCAAGATTTGAAGGAAATATTTGAGCAAATGAGAAAGTTCAACATCAAATTAAATCCTGAGAAATGTATAATTGGGGTTTCGTCTGGAAAGTTCTTGGATACATAGTATCAAAGGAGGGAATACAAGTTGATCCAGAAAAGGTCCAAGCAGTTCGTGACATGCCAACACCTGCAACGGTAAAAGAAGTACAAAAGCTAAATGGACTCTTGGATTCACTTGGAAGATTTATTTCGCGAATGTCAGATAAGTGCAAGCATTTTTTCAACATACTTAAGAAGGGAGAAAAATTCAAGTGGACTGATGAATGTGAAAAAGCTTTTCAAGGAATCAAAGAATACCTCGCAAATACATCTATACTACAGAAACCAGAGAGAGGCGAAGAATTATTGGTATACCTCGCAACAACTCCATATGCTCTAAGTGCAGTTCTGTTGCGAGCAGACGCAGGAGTAGAAAGGACCATTTACTACATTAGTAAAACCTTTAATGAAGCAGAGAAGAATTATTCTAAAATGGAGAAGTTAATCTTAGCCCTGGTTTATGCATCATTCAAGTTACGAATATACTTTCAAGCACATGTGATAAAAGTGGTAACCAAAGTCTCAATTGAATCAATCATGAAGAACACAAAAAGGTCAGGAAGAATAGAAAGGTGGAATGCACAAGTAAACCATTACAAGATAAAATACGAAGTATTGTCATCGCAAAAATCACAAGTCGTCGCAGATTTTTTGGAAGAATTTCCTTTGGAAGAAGATGAAGCAGTAGAGGAAATGATGGATGTTGAAGAAGAATTTGGAAATCCAAAAGACTTGTTAACAGAACCAGATAGATGGGAAATTCTAGTGGACGGATCATCCAATAGTGAGGGAAATGGAATTGGAGTCGTGTTGATTTCACCAGAAGGAGAAAGAACAGATTCTCATTCAGACTAGAATTTGCATCCACGAACAATGAAACAGAGTACGAAGCTGTAGTGCATGCATTAAAGATCGCAATAGAAAAGAAGCTTGAAAGTATAAGGATAACAAGTGATTCGCAGTTAGTGATTTTTCAAATTAAAGGGGAATATACCACAAATGAATCTTCTTTGAAGAAATACAAGAAACTCGTTGAGGAATTATTTGCGAAGATACCAAAATTAAAATGGAGACATATATCTAGAAAATATAACCATCTCGCAGATGCTTTTGCATTTATTCCAAGCATGATGACAAATACAAATACAAGAAATATCCAAATACAGACAATTCAACACCCATCAGTGGACAAAGAGAAAGAAATTGAGGAAGTCACATGCGATGGAAGTAGAAAGAGAGTTATCAAACAACATCGCAGATTGGAGAAAAGAAATTCATGCATATCTCGCAACAGGAGAAATATCCAGGAACAGACTAGAAGCACATAAATTAAAGAGTCGTGCAACAAACTATGAGTTGCGAGAAGGAATTTTATATAGAAAATCTTTCAATGGACCACCTCTCAGGTGCTTAACTCGCGAAGAAGGAGAAAAAATATTGAAGATGTTACATGGAGGAGAAGCTGGAAATCATAGTGGGGGAAGATCTCTAGCATATAAAGCAAAGATACAAGGATATTACTGGCCTTATATGCATACAGACGCAAAATTGTTCGTACGAAGATGCAAGGAATGTCAACGACATGGTAAAAGAATTCATGCACCAGGGGCCACATTAACTTCTTCAACAAGATGCTGGCCTTTTGGTAAATGGGGGTTGGATATTGTTGGACCATTTATACCTGGATCTGGACAAAGGCGATACTTGATAGTTGCAACAGATTATTTCACGAAGCTCGCAGAAGTAAAAGCAGTACAGCATATTCGTGATAAAGATGTTTTTACATTCATATTTGAGAACCTCATTTGCAGATACGGGGTTCCAGCACAACTAGTATCTGATAATGGAAAAGGGGCAGAACATAGAGATGTTACTCAGTGCTTTTAGGATAAAATGTGGGAAGTCAACCCCGTTATATCCACAAGCTAATGGACATGCAGAAGCAAAAAATAAAACAATCGCAGATACAATCAAAAATAAATTATAAGGACATCTCAAAGGATGGTGCGAGCAAGTACCTAGCGCAGTTTGGGCATACAATACAACTAGAAGAGAAGCAACTGGAATGTCTCCTTATTGTCTAACATATGGAGTAGAAGCAAATATTACCTACAGAGGTTGTAATTCCGACAACAAAGAAAGAAGCTTGGGAAAGAAATTTAAGTGCGGGAGTAATATTAAGTGAATTGGATGATTTGGAAGAAAAAATAGAAAAGGTGTTGCACCATATGAAGATTTATCAGGAGCGATTAGCTCGAGAATACAACAAGAGAGTCATTGAACGTGAATATAAACCAGGTGATTTGGTCATGCGAGAAACACCTCGATATCAAAAAGAAAATGGAGGAAAATTAGCACCAAAATGGGATGGACCATATGTTATTAAAGAAGTTGTAGGAAGCGGAGCTTATCGGCTGATGGATCCGGAAGGGAGAGACATGGGTTTGAGGCTTGGTAGACCTTGGAACAGACTATATTTGAAAAGGTATTATCCATAAAACTCATGAAATTTTTTACGAATATTGTTTGCTCGCAAGAAATTGGGAAAAGTTACGAGTTTCAAAATTTATATTGCGATTAAACTTTCATTAATTTGCGAATAAAAGACCGCAATTTGTGATCAGCCTCCAAAAAAGAAAGAGAGCCGCAGAAAATTTTATACAGGCAAACCTTTGTGGCGTACACCCTAGTTCGCGAAGCTATATTTCGTAAGAGGAAAAGTCCTAAAGTACGTCATTTAAGGGGGTACCTATAAACGTGGCTAAGGGTAACCGGAACACCACCAAGGGCCCTTAGTACATGGTAAAATTTTAGGGGTACAACCCAATAATGGGGTACCTATCCGGGTTAGACACCTTGGATTCTCACCTAATCTAGCGACATTACGCAATATAAAATGTGGTGTAAGAGGATTTAGGTTGGTCGACTAAGGCATACTGTATTTCCCAAGAAGTGCAGAAAACGATCAAGGCGCCGAGGTACACGGTTGAGTCAAGAGTTCCGGGTGAGGTTGAACCACATCTGCCATTTTTGACAAGTCTTGGCAAATGATGCACTTGGCCCAAAGATACCCCATAGGGTGCAACCTCGTAACTATAAGCCCTATAGGCAAAAAGGATAAGAGGTTGCGATCAAAAGTTGGTTGTTGGCAGAACCGGATGGGAAGAGCTAACCTTGTATGGTCGATGTACGCTTCCTTGAAGGGGAAACCAGGGGGAAGATAAAGGGCAGCACCCTCTATTAGGGAGCTGATACGTGTTATAAGACGCAAATGTCACGAGGCTTCTTGTCTGCGAAAACATAAAGGCTTGTCATATTTGTGCAACAAATGAAGTTCTGTGAGCATTCTAAAAAAAAAAAAAAAAAAAAAAAAGAGAAGGAAAACATACAAAAAGAACTCGCAGAATGAAACAAAGAAGTTAAGATGAGATCAATGGGTTATTACATGAAAGTGTAAAAACGTCCTGCGATTTCATCACAAGACGATAATGTCACGAGGTTGTATGTTCGCAAGAATGTTCAGGCTTGTCATATTATCGCAAATACAAAAATTTACTACGAAAGAGGTGGCAAAATAAGACCTTTACTTAGGAAGGCATGATAAGACCACAGAAATTAATGAAATTCATTACATCAAAATCATTGAAGAAATTATACAAGTATATACATTATGAAGATCTGAAAAGAAGACAGCTTCGTCGATATCATTGAAGAAATTTTACAAGAATATACATCATGAAGTTTTGAAGAGAAGACAGCTCTGTCAATATCATTGAAGAATTTTTACAAGAAGTCCTATCAAAGAAGACAACATCATTGAAGAATTTTAACGAATACTTAACAAAAGATGCGATTTTGATAGCAATCAAATACAGATAAGTTCATATTCGTAAAAGTTTACGAGAATTACATACTTCTTATACTTCTCCATATATTGAATATTTCTCCAAAAGTTGAATACTTCTTATAATTCTTCAAGAATATCTCATATTTATTATACTTCTTCAACGGATATTTCATTTGGTGAAGGTTAAGTAATCATTATACTTCGTCATATGTTACGTAATTATTCACAGATTGAATACTTCTTATATCTCTTCATTTGGTGAATTGAGTACTTCTAATACTTCTTATATCTCTTCATTTGGTGGATCGAGTACTTCTAATACTTCTTATATCTCTTCATTTGACGGATTTAGTACTTCTAATACTTCTTCAAAGGTATTGTATATGTAGTATACTTATTAAGGATATTTCATATATTTTATTTCTTATACTTAAAAGGGAGGATTTCTTATTTACAATCGTAACAAGTTGAAACTTCGTAAGATAAATTGAGGCAGATATTCTAATACTTCCAACAATGTTTAATCATTTAAAGAGAAATAATAGGGGAAAAGGAGATACTAAGCTTTATCTGTGAGTTATATATTATTTCTCTTCATATGATCAAATGGGGAAAAATAAGGAAAACATTTAATTAAAGAAAGGTTAAATTATCTTCGCAAAATATCAGATATACTTCTTAAGAAAGGTTAAATCATCTTCGCAAAATATCGATGTACTTCTTAAAAAAACAGAATTGTTCGCAAAAAGAAAACCAACAGAACTAAGGGAAGGAATTCAAAAGAAAGGAGGACAGGAGAGTCAATGATAAATTGAAAAAAGAATGTTATCATGCTTCATCAACACTCTGTCTTTGGATCTTTAAGATGAGTAGGGTCATTAGCAGCTTTCGACTTTTGCGAGATATCATCCTTTGAAGAATATGCAACAGGAACATCTCCTTGAGGAATATATTCTTTCTCGTCATCAAGATCTTCATCATCACTCTCATAATCGAAATCACTATCGTGCTCACGAGCAACTTCATCGTCGATATTTTCAGAGGAGTAATTTTCACAGGAGGCAAGGCTCTTGATAAGAGAATGTTATTCGTAAAGACTTGAGCTTTCAGATGACTTTCACGAAGTATATCTTTTTGATGGTTGGTATCTTCGATATCTTTGGAATAAGCAAGATTGTTGAATCTCCGAGTAGCACGGTCACGAGAGTTGATTAAGCGGGTAGAAAGCAAAGCATTTTTCTTACGAAGCTCGGAACATGAGGCTTCTAATCCAGCTTTCGCATTACGAAGGTTGTTCTCAGATTCTGTGAATAAAACAAAATTCAAAGGATAAAATTTGCGAGTATAACGAAATTTAAAGATATACCAGAGGCAGTCAAATTTTAATGACTACCTTCTCTTTGCGAAGTAATAGATTGAGCTAAAGATAGACAACAATTCTTCATCTGATTCATCGCATTATCAAAACCATCACCAACTAATCCTTTAAGTCAAGATTGAAGCTTTTGATCTTTAGAAATAAGAAAATTTTTATCCTTCGCAAGTTTGGCATTAAGACTTTTTAATGACGAATAATCTTCTTCAAGTTGATTCTTCTTAGTACTCAAGACTATATTCTTATTAATAAGGGAATTCTTCTCAATAACAAAAGAATTTCTTTCAACATCTGAAGACTTCTTTAATTCCTCAAGTTCACCTTTCAACAAATAAAGAAGATTTTCTTGATCGCAACATTTATTCTGAAGAGTTTTTAATTCTTGCGAAGAAACAATCATTGTATTCAAAAAACGAACATTTCTCTTCGATAAGGTTTTGTTCTCTTCTAATAAGGTTTCTATTCTCAAATTAGCTTTAGTTAAGGAAGAAAAAAGTTGAGATATGTCATCATTCAAAAAAATTCGATCATATATTAGTTGAGTATTCTCTTGAAAAAGAGCGTCAGAGTTGTCAAGAGCACACGAGTAAAGATTAGATAAATGGGAGAATTGGTTTGAGATGCTTTCATGCTTGGTTCGATATTCTCATTGCATCCGATTCATGGTGAAGTACCAATCTTCTACATTTCTGGATGGATTCTATAAAGGGGAATGGGTTTTAATGGATGTTTCAAGCATATGAAGAATATAAGTAAATAAAAGGGAAAATATGAAGATAGTAATCATACCTTTCAATTCATCATTTCTTTTGCGAAGAATCGCACATTTGAGAGAATCATTTTGAAGATGATAATTTTCTTTACGGAGATCCTCGCATTCTGCTTGAGAAGATTTCAAAGATTGGCGAAGCAATTCAATTTCTTTTTCCAAGGATTGACGTGAAGAAGAAATGTCTGGATTGACGAAATTATTTAGCACTTCGCAAAACTCATATTGCGAACGAACATTAGTAGACTTCGCAGTATTGGTCAAAACCTCAGATAACATTCGGAAAGTTGAATAAATTCCATCTCGAATTTCCTGAGGAAGAGGAGAAGAATTTGAAGGAATAAGAGCAAGCTGCAAATTGTTTTGAGAAATAGCACTCAAAGGATTTGGGGACAAGATAGGTTTTTCAAGAGAATAAGTTGAAGAAATATTTTGCGAGGGTTGTTTTTCAAGAGAAGAAGTTGAAGAAATATTTTGCGAGGGTTGATCTTGAAGAAGTGTTGATAAATTGACACTGATGGGAGATTGAAAGGTAGGTAATGGATTAGAGGCAGGAGTGTGTGAAGAAGAATTTTCACGAGGAGGATAGGAAAATTCCTTATCAACTTCAGGAAGGAAATCATCAATCGGAATTAATGGTGTGGGTTTAGTTACTCGAGATCTCTTACCAGGGTTTGGTTTTTCGCCAACCTGCGAATCAAAATGTAGATTAAAAACTGAGGCAACAATATATTGTTCAGGAAAGAAGGCAAAGTATTTTAACTACCTTTTGATTCTCAGATTTTCTTCTTCGTGGATTAGGGCTTGAATTTTTTAGTTGAGGTCATCTAAGGAGTTATTTTGCTGAAATAAACCAAAATCAGATAACAAATTATACAGAAATTAAAGAGGAGAACAAATGAAATGCGCGGAGATAGAAGGAAATTACCTTGGAGAACTCATGAAGATATAATAGAAGAAAAAATTGCAGAGAAAACAGTAATGGGGAGTATGAACAGAAGATAAAATTGCAGAAGTAAGAAGAAGAAAAGGAAGAGAATATAAAGGAGTTATATAAGGGAATAACTAGATTACTGCTGCAGCAGTGGGGGGGTCGACCTAAAATTCATTCTCTTATTAATCCGTCAAACGGATCTTCAAAACTGAGATTATTTATTTTTTTGGGTATTTTGAATGAAAAATGATAAATCTGATCGATTTAGTGGAGTATTTGAATGATTCTTAACTGATAATTTGTTTGATTGACTGTATTTGAAGGAAATTTTTGATCAATTCGATGAATTATGTGACAAATATTCTTAATTTTTAGAAATTGTGAATTGTTAAAAACCAATTTCAATTTTTTTGTACAAACTTTGTGACTTACAAAGTACACTGAAGTGACCATATAGAGGTCTCCCTTCGGTCGACCAACTAGAAAAGGACGGTTACAAAAGACGTGTCCAAATTCTAAAATACTAAGTAACGGTTATGTTCTCACGATCATTTCTTCTTCGTAGAATTGACATGAGAAGAGGCAAGATGTAGGTACTGAATATCGCAAGATAATAGTTCACGAGTATCGTAATAAATAAAGGAGAAAAGAGTTATAAAATGATACGATGATAGAAGTAGCGCGGAGAAATATGAAGTTTTAGGAGGATGAATTGCGATACTTCGCAATTCATATACAACTGCATAAGTTTTACTATAAATAGGAGTTCAAATGTAAAATTCGAGAGGTTCTTTTAATGAGTGTAAGAAATTATCTTAGGAAAGAGAATAGAAAAAGTTGTAACTATTCTAGTTCCATTTTGATAATTCTATGTAATCAACTAAGAGAATTAATAAGAAAGTTATCATTCACCATCAAGAACTTCTTGAGTTTTTACTAATTCTATTGAGGGTGTAGTTGTAGATTATTCTGCAACTACACAGCCACCAGTTCAGTTTGCGTGCATGCAGAATTTATCATGAAGCATAAATGTGTAGTTTCATACATAATTCACCATGAAGGCATGCAGCATTGATTCCAGCAGTTTCATACATAAATCACCATGAAGGCATGCAGCATTGATTCCAGCAGTTTCATACATAAATCACCATGAAGGCATGCAATATTGATTCCAGCAGTTTCATGCATAAATCATGATGGAGGCATGAATGAGAGTTAATGTTATTTATGTTTATATTGAAATTAGATATTCAACTGTATAAATAGTGAAGAGCAGAGATGAGAAATGCGGGGCCAAGAGGTAAAAACAGACATTGTAACACAAATATCAATAAAATATCACCCCCAAGGGGATTCGTCCGTGGATGTAGGCAAACCATGCCGAACCACGTTAAACCTCTGTCTTTCTTTTTGTTCTTCAAATCAACCCCTAACCCTAAAAACACACCAAAATCACATATTCATTGTGTTTCGTGCCCAAAAGTAATTTTGGGTACAAACAAAGGTATTAGGATACGTGGTGTCCCTATAATGATATCTAAATGACCAGGTCACCCTATCAATAGTCTAATTCAAAACCCATACAATATTTCCCTTCTAAATCAACAAGATAATAGTTTTGGGATTACGGAGGAATTATCATTTTGCTCAATATTTTGCAAACAAATTACTCCATAGATGATACAAAATTCTATGTTGATTAGTTTATTAGTAGCAATGTTAAGAGTTCAATGGAAAGGTGGAGGTCCATGAAGTGGAGAGAAGTCGAGGTTAATATAATCACACGTTAATTAATTTGCCTTGAAAAGTTCAAGAGTTAATAAATAATGAAGGTGTTTATAGGTGAAAATAGTTTCTGCTGATTTTGGTAATTGCGGGTGTCAAGGTGAGAAACTGTTTAAATCCTAATAATGTACTGCAAGGGAGTACTTTAGATTCGAGATATCAATCTGTACAAGTCCGGCCTAAACTAAGAAATGGTCGTTCCAGACTTGCTTCGGTCACAAAGAGGAGGAGAATGGGTTGGTTTTGGGGAGGGTAGCAAGGAGAGTGGTGAGACCAGAATAGTTGATTCTGGAAGAGCAGTTGGGTTTCTACGACTTGTTTTCAAAAAAGGTAGGAGAGCTCACGAGGAGAGCTAAGTAAGTATTTATGAGTGTTGTCTTGTCTGAATGAACTTGTTGTCCAAATGGAAATAGGTAAGACCTATTTATACAAGTCGAGGTAGAAACATACCCTGGTATTATTAAGGAGTGGGAAGTAAATGGGAGGAGGAGGTAACCGTATGCATGGACTTGATGTTCCATAAAGTGGTTAACGCATGAAACTGGTTTTCATGAAACTGTTAACGTTATGAAATTGATGTTCCATAAGGTTGTTAACTCACGGCTTTATGTCCCATGAACGTTTCCCATATAACTCTCGTATTTACTAGGAGCCTCACCCTTGCGACACTTCCTTATGAATGGCGTAGTGTATGCCACACGTTGTAGACCACCAAACCAATACCTAAAAAAGATCCCCCGGTTTGTGTTGATGTCTCGAATGTTTTTGGAGAACATGTAACACGTTGTTGTGGCTTGGGCAAGTCGAGATCGTGGAACTTGCTAGACTGGTGACCTTCGATGGTCGAGATGTTGCATCTTGAGAGGAGGAGCAACCGTTGATAATTGCACGCCTTCATTTTGGTAGCCACCTAGTGAGGTCCAACAGGGTGGCACGGCTAGGGTGTGTTTAAACTTGGCATGAGGGGCCAATGGTTTTCCATGGGAATATGGCATGGCTAGGGCCAAGGCGATGGCGCTTGGCTTAGTATGACGTGACTATCATGGCTAGGGCCAAGGCAAAGTGCGTTTGGCATGGTGCGGCTAGCATGGCTAGGTTTGGTTTGGCTTGGAATGTGGGTCCAAGGGGTATCCATGGGCGTATTGCATGGCTAGGGACAAGGCGAGGGCGCTTGGCTTGGCAAGACGTGACTAGCATGGCTACGGCCAAGGCAAAGTGTGTTTGGCATGGCGAGGCTAGCTTGGATAGGTTTGGTTTGGTTTGGCTTGGCATGTGGGGCTAAGGGGTAGCCATGGGCGCATGGCGTGACTAGCTCGGGCGCGTGGCCAAGCTAGGGTTTTGGGACAAAGGTCATGAGGGGACTTTTTATGGCCAAGATTTTCTCATGGGATTGAAGGGCAACCGTTGATTGTTGCACCCTTCACTTTGGTAGCCGCATGGGGAAGGCCAGCATGGTGGCACGACATGAGGGGCCATGGAGAGACGTGTTTGGCATGGCGCGGCTAGCTTTGTCTAGGTGCGTGACCAAGCTAGGGTTTTGAGCCAAAGGTCGTGAGGGGACCTTGGACGTCTAGGATTTGCTCCAGGGATTGAAGGGCAACCGTTGATTGTTGCACGCCTTCACTTTGGTATCCACATGGGGAAGGCCATCATGGTGGCGCGGCATGAGGGTCCATGGTTAGACGTGTTTGGCATGGCGTGGCCGGCGTGTCTAGCTTTGGCTAAGTGCGTGACCAAGCTAGGGTTTTGATCCAAAGGTCGTAAGGGGACTTAGGACGGCCAGGATTTGCTCCTGGGATTGAAGGGAAACCGTTGATTGTTGCACGCCTTCACTTTGGTAGCCGCATGGGGAAGGCCAGCATGGTGGCGCGGCATGAGGGGCCATGGCGAGACGTGTTTGGCATGGCGCGGCCGGCGCGGCTAGCTTTGGATAAGTGCGTGACCAAGCTAGGGTTTTGGGACAAAGGTCATGAGGGGACCTTAGACGGCCAGGATTTGCTCTTAGGATTGAAGGGAAACCGTTGATTGTTGCACGCCTTCACTTTGGTAGCCGCATGAGGAAGGCCAGCATGGTGGTGCGGCATGAGGGGCCATGGTGAGACGTGTTTGGCATGGCGTGGTCGGTGTGGCTGGCATGATTTGCCATTGGCACATAGGTGCATCTAGCATGGTTGTCATGCCTTGGCGCGGTCGGTGTGGCTGGCATGATTTTCCATTGGCACAGAGATGCGGCTAGCATGGTTGGCATGCCTTGGCGCGGTCGGCGTGGCTGGCATGATTTTCCATTGGCACACGTGGGAATTAGGGTTTGGTTCGCCATAACCCCAATTTGAAAAATATACCTGGGTAATTATTTTAGAGACACATTAAAGATTTCAGTAAATGTGCCTAGTAAATGCTTGTTGCTTTAAATGTTGTGACATTACTGTCTGGATTTTAACCCTAAGCTAAAAACCACCATCAACAGAAGGATATTACGATTAATGAGAAAGCTAGATGATTTATTCTCTTCGGATATAAAAGACAAAAAATTCTATCTATTACCCCAAATAAAGAAGATTGTGATAGGATAAGATGGGCTCACCACCAATCAGGAGATTTCTCAGCAAAAAAAAAAAAAAAAAAAATTCTCATTAATTGTAATCCTGATAATGAGAATGATATGGATTTCCCTTGGAAAAGACTATGGAAGTTTCAGACTCTATCTCGGATTAGGCTGTTTATTTGGAAATTAATTCAGAAAGCTTTACCGACCTCGAGTAGACTAGCGACTACCCAGAGGATTCCCCAGAGTGTCAAATGTGCAATAACCAAGCTATGAAAACGGAAAATCATCTTTTTAGAACATTCCCTTTTTCCAAAGCAGTTTGGTTTGGTTGTTCCGTGGAAGTGGTCAATTCGAGAGTTAACATAGATGTGATTAGCAAGTGGGTTGAATTTTGGATCGCCGATCAAAACTTCTCGCAATTTAGTGCACAAATTGCAATCATTCTTTGGTTCATACGGAAATATATATGCGAGGTTGTTTTCAGGAAAGCCATTCTGGATCCCTCCTATTTAATTCAGCAGATAAAATTTTTCACCCAGTCTTCAGTTATCAAGGAAGGGACCAAATCTCAAGGCACCCGAAACACGAAGATTACCAATCACGTGTGGAACAACATCAGGTCGTATTGGATAATTTTCATTGATGCGTCCTTTAAAAAAGAAAATCTATATATGGGGTATGCCTTCATTCTATACTCGACATACCAAGAAGCTTTCCTACATATTTCAGCTGGCTATGATTGGGCTTCCTCGGCGTTACATGCTGAAGCAAAAGCATTGTTAAATTCTTTAAAGTGGCTAAAAAATAATATTCTTTCTAGCGTCTGTATAGTCACAGACTGTAAACTCCTTAGGGATTCTATCACCAAACAAGATACAGAAGCTTCATGGGTTGCGGAGAATACTATTAAAGAAGCAATTTACTTGTTGGATAAACTTCCTCAAGCACAGGTTAAATTTATAAACAGGGTCTACAACGCTGCAGCTGACTCAATATCAAATGAAGCAAGGATCGGAAGACTTCATCATACGTCATCACACTTGTGTCAACGAGTGCGAAAAGAGAGTATTATTTCTAATATTTTTGATGAAAATGAAATTGTAGATCTTCTGTATTACATTGCTTAAGTCAATATATTAACCTTTACCATCAAAAAACACACACACACACACATATTAATTAGCCTCCTTTTCTCTTCTTTTCTTTTCAACTCCATGACAATTGAGTTGTTTATAACCTGTTTGCATACGAAAAACAGAGGTGTTTTTGTTTTTACAGAAATGAAAGTCAAAAATAAAATGTCAAAAGTAAAATGTTTTTGCTTCACAAAAAGTTGATAATAACCTTTTTGTTTCTGAAAGTTATTATGAAATTGTGCATACAAACTAAATGCTTAATTTTTTCTACTTCGAAGTCAAAATACAAATTCTAGAGTAGTATCCAAACTTGTTATCAATTCTAATTTTTCATTTCCACCTATTATCAGATTGGTGATGAATTAATTTTTAATAAATTTTACCAAAATTAAAAAATAAATAAAACAAATATATATATTTTCAATGTACCGTCCCAGAAAGAAACACCAAAATTGTATCTCTCACAAAATTTATCAATGAGACTTGTTTGTTTAAGTACAGTTATTGGATAAAATGTGCTCATCTTCTATGTAGATATCGGATATGCAAGACTTAAGAAAATATCATAACAAAAGAGAATTCTTAAACACTCGATTCAATTAATAATTCTGGTGTACATTGCTTCATGGCTTCACAACCTATTTATACTGCTCAATAACACTAGGAGTTCTCAAAACAGGAAATACTAAGACATACCTAATAAAACTCAAACTCCTAAAATAAAAAAACTTCTAGAACAAACTAAACTTCAAACTCAAGTCATTCCTAAACTTAAAAACTTTTGGAAACTCAAAATCTTGACTGCCTAGTAACAGTGTACGACTTCTAATCATAGTCTTGGTTAGACTTGATTTCCAACAGCCTTCCTAAAACCAAGACTATGTAAACTAGCCATTCCAAGTCTTTCACATAAATTTTCAAATGTATCAGCTCTCAAAGGCTTTGTAAAGATGTCTACAACTTTCTCAGAACTGAGACAAAAATTCACAACCACTTCTCCATTTTTAACTAACTCACGTATATAATAATATTTGATCTCAATATGTTTATTTCTTCCATGAAAGATATGATTCTTTGTGAGTGCAATAGATGAGTTTTTATCACACATAATTATGTTGGATTCACCTGCTCATTATTTAATGAACCTAACATTCTTCTTAACCACACAGCTTGAGTGGCACAAGAAGTTGTAGTTATATATTCTTGATTCTGCTGTCGATAATTTAACAACTTGTTTTTTTTTTTATAACCAAGAAAAATTCCCTGATCCCATATGAAAAGAAAACCCTGAAGTGCTTTTTCTTTCTTCAGTATCACCAGACCAATCACTATCAATATAACCTACCAATTCTGCATTCTTTGAAGTACCATAAAAAATTCCTAGATTAATTGTACCTTTCACATACTTTAAGATACGCTTTGCTGCTTGCAAATGAGATTGATATGGTGTTTCCATGAACCTACTAACAAGCCTAACTCCATATATAATGTTAGGTCTTTTAGAGGTTATATACCTTAAACTTCCTACAAGATGTTTGAAATATGTAGGATTAACAACTTCTCCCTTTCCTTATTTCTCTAACTTCATCCTTTCTTCCACCTGAGTTCTAATTGCCTTACAGTTACTCATCTTAAAACTATCCAGAATAGTATTTGCATACCTTTGCTTTGACACAAAAATTCCTTTATCAGACTGTAAAATTTCAAGTCCAAGAAAATATGACATCAAACCTAAATCCATCATCTCAAATTCTCTAACCATAGCTTCCCTGAATTCATTGATCATCTCAGCATTGTTTCCTATGTAGATAAGATCATCCACATAGAGACAAACTACAATTTGATTTCCTTGAACATCTGACTTAACATACAAAGTATGCTCATATAGACATTTCTCAAAACTTTTTCAAGAAAATATGTATCAATCCTTGTATACCAAGAATTCAGTGCTTGCTTCAATCCATACAATATTTTTTTAGCTTGTAAACTTGATTTTCTTTCCCTTCTTAAATATAACCAGCTGGTTGATCAACATAAAATTCCTTTTCCCATACTCCATTTAAGAAAGATGATTTCACATCCATCTAAAATATCTTCCATTGATTCTGTGCTGCTAGAGATATGAGCATTCTAACAGTATCTAACCTTGCAACAAGTGAAAAAACTTCAAAATAGTCAATACCTAGTTTTTTTATTATAGCCTTTAGCTACAAGTCTTTCTTTCAGACGTTATATCTCTTCATCTGGAGTATACTTTGTCTTATAAACCCATTTAACTCCAATAGCTTTCTTTCCTTCTGGAAGAGAAGTAAGCTTCCACGTGTGATTATTTTCAATTATTTGTATTTTAACATCCATAGATTGTCTCCATCCTTGATTCTTTGAGGCTTTTTCAAACTCTACTGGATCACAATCTCTAAATAAAGCAAAATTTTCACTAATTCTTCATCATCTCTAGTAATAACATAATCATTTAAATGAGTTGGCACAGTACAATTACGTGCTGGTCTTGTTTATTGTTGCAAAGTTGTATCAACTCTTGCTTCAGCGTTAACTACTTCAACGAGTCTTTCTTATTCTTCCTCAACTAATGGTGTTTCATTAACAACTCTTCTAGATACTCCTGAGTCTCATTCCCACTTAGCTTCCTCCTAAAAAAATCACATCTCTATTTATCACTAACTTTCATGTTCCTAGATTCAATGATTTATAGACTTTGGTTGCATTGCTGTAAACAAATCACTCTTATCATCAAGTTTTTTATGTATTTCTTTAGGTATATGTGCATATGCTATGTAACCAAATACCTTAAGATGTCTCACACTAGGTTTTCTTCCATTCCATGCTTCCTCGGGTGTTACATCAATCACACTTCTTGTTGGACATCTATTCAACAAATAGACAGCACAATGCAATATCTTCTGTCCAATAATTCTTAGGTAAATTCTTTGCCTTCCTCATTGTACGTACCATTTCCATAATAGTACGATTTTTCCTTTCTGCTATACCATTTTGTTGTGGTGTGTATCTTGCTATCATCTGATTTTGAATACCATGTGCTTTGAAACTCTTGAATGCCATAAAAGTATCATTATTTTGTTTCATTAAATACACCCAACCCTTTCTACTAAGATCATCAATAAAGATAATAAAATACATGTTTCCACCACGATATTCAATTGGACCACACAAATCACTATGAACCAACTCCAACAATTTCTCAGCTCTTTTTGCTTTGCCTATAGGAAATGGATCTTTGTGTTTTTTTCCCAAAAATACATTCTTCACACCTTGATTCAGGAGACTCAATAGCTGGAAATCCTGAGACCATCTCTTTTCTTGCAAGAACTTGTAAATTGTTGAAGTTTACATGTCACATTCTTCTATGTCATAACCAAGAATTATCATTACCAAAAGAATTATAACATCTCTCTCCTTGATGCTGAATCTTTAAAGGAAATAGTCTATTCTTAGTCATTTGAACTCTAGCAATCAATCTCTTTCTTCTATCTTTAATTGTACAAACTCCATTGTAAATATTCATAGAGAACCCTCTTTCAGAAATCTAACCCATACTTAATAATTTTTGATGTATATTTGTATATAAAATATATCCACTATGTAGGATTGTATACCATTCTTGAGTTTAATTCCTATCCTTCCTTTTCACATAACTGGAACTGTAGAGTTATTCCCAAACTTAACATTTGATCTCACATACTCATAAAGACTTACAAATAAGTATTTATTTCGACACATATGGTTACTACAACCTGTGTCCAAATACTATTCCCAATGAGGTTGTTCTTCAGCTGAATGACAGGCTAACAAAAGAGTTTTTTGATCATCTTCTTGTTCTTCAGCTATGTTTGCTTTATTGTTGTAGTTACCAGCTTTATTATTATACCCTCCAGCTTTATTATTGTAACCACCATCTTTGTTGTTGTAATAAATATTCTTCTGTATTGGTTCTGTGCATTCACTCTTAAAGTGACCAAAAATTTGAAAGTTAAAGCAACGGATTTTAGATTTATCAATATGCCTTCTTCATATATTTTCTTGAGCTAGATTTATTATTCTAGTGTCTGACTTTGTAAAGCTTCTTCAACTGGTTGTACAACTGTTTTTTCTAAATTATTTGTTCATAAGCTTGCAATGAACCCAATACATCATCAATACTCAAATCAGAAATTGTGTTACACTCTTCAATTGTAGTTACCTTTGACTCAAACTTTGCTGGTAAACTACGCAGTAATTTTTCTATAATGGCAGTATCTTCAATCTTGTCTCCATTGGATTGTATCTCATTGACAAGACTCAATGTTCTTGAGAAGAAATATGTTATCAACTCAGTTGAGTCCATCTGCAAAAGCTCATATTTTCTTTTTAGGGTTTGTAATCTAACATTTTTTACTTTGTCAGAACCTTTATAGTAACTTTTTAAAGAGTCCCAAGCTTTCTTAACTTCTTTGATGTACACAACTCTATCCATGATGGATTCATGAATACATTAATGAAGAATATACATAAATTTGGAATTCTTCTTTCTGTTTTCAGTTAGAACAACTCTCTGAGCATCTGTAATAGCAGCTCCTTCAGCTGGTTCTACATATCCTGTTCAACATCCCAAACCTTTTGATATGTAAAAATATTTTCCATATGTATTCTCCAATGCTCAAAATTCTTCCCATCAAAAATTGGAACTTTGATTGAACTCAAGTTAGACGTCATCTTCTTCTTCTTTGATTAAACCACATACCTAAGATCAGATTTCTATGATACCAGATGTAGATATCTGATATGCAAAGACTTAAGAAAATATCATAACAAGAGAGAATTCTTAAACACTCATTTTAATTAATAATTCTGGTGTACATTGCTTCATGGCTTCACAACCTATTTATACTGCTCAATAACACCAGGAGTTCTCAAAACAGGAAATACTAAGACATACCTAATAAAACTCAAACTCCTAAAATAAACAAACTTCTAGAACAAACTAAACTTCAAATTCAAGTCATTCCTAAACAGAACATCTTCTAGAAACTCAAAATCTTGACTGCCAAGTAACAGTGTACGACTTCTAATCATAGTCTTGGCTAGACTTGATTTCCAACATTCTGTATACTGTGTAGATTTTTGTTACCTTCTAGCTTCTCTTGTCCATGGAAAAACCACAAGGCCACACGTGATGATGAACAATAATGTACATGATGTAGATCAAAATACAAGTGTTCACTTGGTCTATATGATTGATTGCACTCTGTATTTATTATGTATCATTAAAAAAGTATAGTGTAATATCTAACTATTTGGATACTCTACCAGAAATTATTTTTCGATTTCGAAAAATAAAAAAGTCAGGAATCAGTCATTATTCAGTAAATGGATTGGATTGACTCTATCAGAAATTATTTTTTTGGATTGTTTTAATGGACTTGAATAGTTTGACAAAGTGGTGGTGGGTATTGGGATAGCTTCATTTATTTTTGATGGGTAGCTAGACTTGGGTATTTTTGAACTGGTTTGTTTCCGGTAATAGGTTTGAATGTTAGGGAGATCTTTTTGAGTAACGGTTTTGGGGGTGGAAGAATTTAATTGGCTAATTTCAGAAGTAATGCCAGTATTATTTTCTCCTTGATTGATGGTAGTGGGAATAATTTAGTTTGATAGTTGGCATTCCATGTCAGTCACAAAATCTTTTCCAAGGTTTGTAACCGTTTGTGCTGGTATGCAGAAGGTCTCATCACCATGATTGTAACACATAAAATTTTCGATCATACCTGGTTTACTATGCCGATTAATATTTTCTTGCAAAGAATTGGGTGCGATTTTCTGGTGAGCACTAGATTGGTTTACAGTGAGCAAACGACCTCTGTTGAAATTATCACGAATTTCATCATTGTATTTTGCCAGCTTGAGTTCCTTAATATTTTGTTCAAAACCCTAATCAATGTCAATTTCCAAGCCTTCTAATTTCTTTGATAGTATTGCACACTGCATCATGAAGTGCCCAAATATTCCATAATAGAAACATAATCTAGGAAGTTTTTCATACTTTAACTGGACTATGAATGGCTTTTTTGATGGTAGAGTTGTTTTTATATATTGCCTCATTGGTTTTGTGATTTCAAGTTCTACCCTTATCCTATCGTATTTCCCCCACTTGGTTGACTCTCCCTGTTTGAAAGGAATTGGATTACCAAAATTTGAAGCAATGAAATCAACAGTCTTCTCATTGAGAGCATTCATAGGTAGTCCATGCAGCTAAATATTGAAAACATCCTTGTTGAAAGTATACTCAGATGGAAGTTTATCTGGTTCACAGATTTCATATAAGAGAAGATCATCATTAACAAACCATGGACTTCCTTCTAAGACTGCACAATAATCACAACGAATCTCAAACTTGACCATGTATACCCCTGGACCGAAATTGGATATTGGGATCACCCATGATGGTCTCCAAGCCTATTTAGGATATTTTGTAAGATTCCAATGCTGTATTGACGGCCAGTAATAACTTTAATGACAATACAATATTTGGATTGTTGATTGTCATTGGAAAATTCTTCAGGAATTTCTATAGAAAGGGTATCTTCATCTCAAATAGTTTTGCCATTTTTTCCCACTAATTCATCATAATTGTTTTCTGATGATTGATTAGGAGATGAATGTTTAGGAGGTGAAGCCATGAAAGAATAAGAAGGAAAAGAAAGGGGATAGGAGACAGAGAGAAAGGAAAAGAAGAAACAGATGAGATGAGGAAGAAAGAAGAATGGAAAAAAAAAGAGGAATGAAAAAGGTACTAGAAATCAAGAAGAGACAAAAACTAATCTTAAACGAAATGTTGAGCACACGCTAAACAAAAATCTTGAGAAAGAAGAAATAGTCATCCGAGAGCTGCTAGAGATGTCCTAGTTTTTTTTTTTTTTTTAAGTCAATCCAATCCATCTACTCCCAACTCTGTACTCTCCTCCACCCACACACTGGTACCATCTCCACCATCGTCCCCAATATGATCCTCAACTGTTACAACCCTAAAGAAATCCCTATTCAATGGTTCCAGAAAAGGATGGAAGAGAGCTGCTAGAGATGCCAAGACGGAAAATAATAATGTTTTTTCTCCAATTACTAGAAACAAAAGAGCTTCCTCTCCAATGGATTGCAATCCACCAAGTAAGGTACACTGTAATGGTCTTCAATCTTCTATTAAGGATGTGGAGGCTATCCTTGAAAAGCCGCAAGGATCATGTTAGTGATGTCATGGAACTTTCTTGGTATGGGGAATGACATGACAGTTTCTACATTAAGTTTATTCCTCTTAGCTTGCAAACCCACAATTTTGTTTCTCTCCGAAACTAAACTCAACAAAAGAAACAGTTTTAGATTTTGCAATTCTCTAAATTATCGTCACTTCCATTTTGTGCCCTTAATTGGAAGGAGTGGGGGATTAGCTATTATATGGCAAGATGAAGTTGATTTGTCTATTATCAGTTCTAATCCCAACATTATCAGATGCAGTATTGCTGAGCATTTATCTATACCCCAATGAGAACTATTATGCATCTATGGTCCTCCTGAATGAAATATTAGAAAAGGTTTTTGGGCTGGTATTTCGAACTTAATTGTTGGTATTAATCATCCATTGGAGATTTAAATGTGATAGCAAAGAATTCTGAGAAAAGTGGTGGTTCTCTGAGTTCAAATTCGGTATGCAAGGAGTTTTGCAACCTTCTTCAGGATAGAGATGTTATAGACATGGGTTTCTCTGGCCCTGCCTTCACTTGGTATAGACATTCAGATCAAAATATGCTTATTTTTGAACGTCTTAACAAAGCTATCTACAGTACATCTTGGATAATTTTATTCGAAAATGTGGCTGTTCTTCATCTGCCAAGGATACATAGTGACCACTCTCCGATTCTCTTGAACACTTTTAGGAATAGGCCGAAAAAGAAGAAATAATTCAAGATTGAATTCCACTAGACTGACCATCCGTAATTCCTTCATGTGGAGACAATTGGAACTCATTGAGTGGCAATGCCATTAATAAACTTGAGCTTCTCGGGAAGCATCTCACTAAGTGGAGCAAGAGTACCTTTGGAAATATTTAAAGATATCTTGAAGATGAGAGACAAAAGCTATCTGATCTGCACTCTAGAGCACACACATCAGATTCTCGAGAGGAAGAGAGACTCATTATCCAAAATATTGAAGTTCTGGAAAAGAGAGATAGAATGTTTTGGGAGAAAAGAAACAAATCAATCTGGATTCCCAATACTGATAAAAACACTCACATTTTTCACTTATCTGTGCTTCATAGAAGGAGTAAGAACAGGATTATTGCACTAAAGAATGAGAATGGTGAATGGATTTCTAATCATGAAAAGATTAGAGATCTCGATGTTTCTCACTTTCAGAATGTCTTTAGTGCTGATAACTCCGTCTCTCCAAATTTGTTTCCTCTGGATAACTCTAATGCTCTTTCTGAATCAGAATGCAAGCTTCTTGCAGCAGTACCTACCCCTGATGAAATATGTACAGTGATCAAGCATATGAAACCTCTAAAAAGCCATGGACCAGATGAATATCCTGCCTTGTTTTTTAAGAAAAGCTGGCACATCATTGGTGATGAGGTAATTAATCTTATACTGTCAGATTTTCATCTCTCCCACCAGGCCTCAATCACACTTACTTAGCTTTAATCCCCAAGGTTAAACATCCATCATCCCCAGCAGATTACAGACCCATTTCCTTATGCAATGTTATTTACAAAATTATAACAAAGATCATCACAAAAAGACTCAGCCCCTTCCTAGATGAACTCATAGAAAATAAATAAATCTGCCTTCATTTCTGGAAGGCAGATCTTAGACAATATAGTGTCATCCAAAGAGCTTATTCATTATATGAGCAACTCTAACTCGTAACTATGATCATTTTCTCTGAAATTAGATATGAGTAAGGCTTATGACAAGGTCCATTGGGGTTTTTTGAGCATGGTGTTACAAAGTTTTGGCATTGTGGGTCCTATTCATAGGTTAATAATGAATTGTGTACAAACTGCTTCTTTCCCTGTGTTGATAAATGGCCAACCAGAAGGGATGTTTAGGGGTGAAAGAGGAATCAGTCAGGGATATCCTCTTTCCCCTTACCTTTTTATTTTATGCTCTCAAAGTTTATCTAGCATTATGATGCGAATGGAAATGGATGGATTGTATTCGGGGTATAGATTAAATAGATGGGCACCTCCGGTGTCCCATCTAATGTTTGCGGATGATGTCATGTTATTTGGTATAATGAATAACCATAATGTGGATGAAATCTCTAGAATACTAGATGACTATTCGAAATGGTATGGCAACAAGTAAATCTCAATAAATCTTCTGTAATATTTAGCAAGGAAATTACTGATGCAAGGAAAATGAGTTTACTTCAAGATTGGGTGTAAAGAAGATGGAGATCGACGACAAGTATTTGGGTATGAAATTCAATAAAGGAAGCAGGAAGAGTACTTATGATTTTCTTATAGAGAAGTTTGATTCCAAACTAAGTGGCTGGAAAAAACACTTCCTTAACTATGCCAGGAGAACAACTCTAATTCAGTCGGTTCTTGCTTTGATTCCGCTATACTACATAGCCACCAACATCGTACCTAAGGCTGTGCTTCGTAAACTAAATCAAACAATAAGAAATTTTTGGTGGGGCCATTCAATAGAAGAAAGGAAAACACACTGCATCAACTGGAATTGGTTCACTATAAGCAAGGAGCAAGGTGGACTTGGCTTGAGATCGCTGGAATATCTTAATATGGCTCTCGTGACAAAACTTGCTTGGAGATTCCTGTCTGAACCCAACACTCTTTGGGGAAAGATTCCACAAGCAAAGTACTTAAGAGGTAACTCGTTTTGGATGGTTAATAAACCACAAAAGTGTTCTTCAACTTGGTCTGATCTGCTTGATATCAGAAACATTTGATAAGTGGTTGTTTATGGCTGATCGGCAATGGAAGATCTATCAAAATTTAGACCGATCCTTGGATTCCATCCATTCCAGGATATACTCCACATTTATGTACAAACACTGGCACAATTGTCAAAAAAGTTGATGAGCTCATAATCAAGGAGGAAAGAAAATGAAACTCTGATCTCATTAATCAAATATTTGATCCTTTTCTTGCAGAGCAAATTGTCTCAATTCCACTTTCCAGGACAATTACCGAGGACAAGATTATTTGGAGCTTAACCCCACATGGTATGTACACATCTAAGTCTTTTCAAAATCTCTTATCTGATAATAATGGAGAGTCTTCTGCTCTTAATGATTCCTCATTTCCCTGGAAAAAATTGTGGGATCTACATCAATTGGCTCCTAAAATTAAAATGTTTATATGGAGAATTCTACATACCGGAGTCGGTACGCTGCAGAAATTGGGAAAATTCATTGAGGGCATCCCTGTTGAATGTCAGTTGTGTGGTGAACATGAAGAAATAGTTGATCACTTATTCCATCACTGTCAATTTACGAAAGCTATTTTGTTTGGGTCTCCTCTGACCTACAGAACTACTTACGATTCTCCACCGACAGTCAAAGAATGCCTTTCACAATGGTTGAAACTTCAAGATGGTGGATACACCTTCTGCCTAGGATCCTGTCTCTTTTGGGATATATGGAGAGCAAGAAATAGATTGCACTATGAGCATATTCGGCCATTTCTGCCTGCAGTTCTTAGTGATGCTACTTACTGGTTTAATACTTATTTTCAGATAAAGGACACCAATTTTCATGTCACTACGGAAGAGACTAATTCCTTAGCAGTTCAGCAAACTATTGAAGCCTGGTCTCCACCTCCAGAAAATTTTATTAAGATTAATGTCGATGGTGTCATTCTCTCGGGGAAATCTGATGCTGCTATCGCAAGGGATCACAATGGTGACTTGATTGCTGCCTCCACGTCATTTTTCATTAACGCCACACCACAAGTAGCAGAGGTTCATGCCTTTTCTCTCGTTATCTCACTGGCGCAGAATATACATTCCCAAAACGTCATTGTGGAAGGTAACTGTCAAACAATTGTGAAGGTGCTCAATGGAGACATAATACACACGCCTTGGAGAATTCAGAGAACAATAGAAGATATCAAATGGTTCTCAAGTAATTTGCAGTCCATTTCTTTCAAATTTGTGAAGAGAGGAGCTAACTCCGCAGCTCATAATCTCGCATCCTATGCTGTGAAGCATCATGTCCAGAATTGTTGGACATCTACCCAAATCCCTCCTTCTGTTCTTGCTAGTTTCTCAGCTGACGTTTCTTGATTTTTGGCCTGTTGGCCATTTTTTTTTTTTTTTTTACATTTTCGCTACCAAAAAAAAAAAGTTAAAAGGAAAAATATTTTGTAAATCACTGACTTACATTTATATATCAAAATACCCTATAAACTTTAGGAAGCATGGATTTCAAAGGAGCGCAGTGCCCAGTTAATCTCAAGATTGCTAACGGGGGTGCCAAAATTAATGAGGTGTACCAAGCCAAGGCAAAAAATATTTTGTCCTATATAAAAACTGCTTTGTCTTATTATAGTTTTGGTATACCCACTAATCCTGACACCTCCGTTAACAGCCTTGGTTAATCTGGTGTTGATATACAAAGCACTTGGTCGGGGACCCTACACAGCGACACTCTACAGGTCGGAACTATACAAAGCGCTCAGACAGCTTTGTCTTTACTGATTCCAAATTATTTCTTGATGTCCAAATCCGTTACAGTGGGCACAATAGTGCGTGGTTCTCGTATTGGTAATTTTGATGCAAAGGCCAAAAAAGTTAGCATGGGGCCCACCGAAACCATATGCGCCCTCAGCTAAGGCACATTGTTTTAGATACACGCACTATCTTAGTCATCTAGCACCGACAGATGTCATCTTAAACGCACCCAAAGAAGCTAATATCGATTTCTCTTCTTTACTCAGTAGTCAATACCGACTAAACAGGTTGAAATTCGGATACCTGAAGGGATGATTAAGAAGAAATACAAAGCAACCATTATTGGGAGTGGTAATTGGGGCAGTGTCGCTGCAAAACTTGTTGCTTCTAATACCTTGAACCTCGATTCTTTCCATGGTTCGTCACTCTTTTAACTAATTAATTTTTCTCTCTTTGATTTCTTGTTATTTAACATTTCAATTTCAAAATACTTGTGTTGCAGATGAAGTTAGAATGTGGGTGTTTGAGGAAACCTTACCCAATGGCGAGAAACTCACGGACATCATCAACACCACCAATGTAAATAATCTCATCCTCTTTCTTTTCACATGATTAAATTTTCTCCATCTTTTCTTGAAAGGTTCAGCAATGGAGGTCGGACTGATGACCTCAATTTTCTCCATTTTTTTTTTGTTGTTGTTGGGCGTTCGGATCTGACTCGCGAGTCAGATCTCGTACCATTTTTAGTTTGAATCAGATGTGACACGTGACCTGACTAACACCTCCCCCTGATCCGGTTGAGTCAGGGAATAAAATGCTCTGATTGGTGGGACCAAGTCACTGCTTACATGATTTTGAATCAGACGAGTCAGATCCGAATTGATTTTGTTTTGTTTTCCTAATATAACAGGAAAATAGCAAGTATTTACCGGGAATAAAGCTTGGTCAGAATGTGGTTGCAGACCCAGACTTGGAACATGCAGGTAAAAAAAAAAAAGCATATGGCAAAAGTTAATGCCGAGAGAATTGGAAGTAATGCAAATTTTGATTTTGTTATCATGGTTATGTTGTTTGTAGTGGAGGATGCAAACATGTTGGTATTTGTTACACCGCATCAATTCATAGAGGGTATATGTAAGAGACTTGTTGGAAAGATCAAAGGAGATGTTGAAGCCATTTCCCTTATTAAGGGTATGGAAGTGAAAATGGAAGGGCCCTGTATGATATCTAGTCTTATCACTAAACAACTGGGTGTCAATTGTTGTGTTCTTATGGGTGCTAACATTGGAGATGAGGTAATATTGCAAAATGGGTTCAACTTCGAAACCTCTTTATCTTCTTCATTGTGTGCCAAACATTTGGTTTTGTTTATGCAGATTGCTATGGAGAAATTCAGTGAAGCAACGATTGGATACAGAGAAGATAAAGAGGTTGCACAAAGATGGGTTCAAATTTTCGGGACTCCTTATTTTCGAGTATCAGCTGTGAGTTGTCCAAATTCCGTTTTCATTTACTTTCTAGTCCACCCAAATTGTTTAAGCAGAATGCATCAAGCAAAAGAAAGTTCAATGCCGATTCAGTGACCAATTTGAATGTATGTAAATAACTTAATAACAGGTCAGGGATATAGAAGGTGTGGAACTATGCGGGACATTGAAAAATGTTGTGGCCATTGCAGCAGGTTTTGTGGACGGCTTGGAGATGGGAAATAACGCTAAGGTACAAGGCTTATGTTAAGTTGCAAGTCAGTACTGTTTATGCCAATCACAAACATATCTAATCCAACAGATGAATCTATTACCAGGCAGCAATAATGAGAATTGGTTTGAATGAGATGAAAGCATTCTCAAAGTTGATGTTCCCGTCTGTATGCGACAACACCTTTTTGGAGAGCTGCGGGATAGCTGATCTCATTACTACTTGCTGTATGGAAGCATATATACACATTTTTCCATTCGCTTCTTTCGTATTCATTCCTAAGATACACCATTAGAATTCTAAGATTTTTTTTTTGTGTGTGCGCCAGTGGGAGGTAGAAACAGGAAAGTGGCAGATGCTTTTGCAAGGAGTGGTGGAAAGAGGTTCCTGTTTTCTTCAGAAATTCAATATGAAATGCAAGTTTATCATTCGCTGAACTTTGTTTAATCTTCTTAGGTCTTTCCACGAGCTCGAAACAGAGCTGTTGCAAGGGCAGAAACTACAGGTACATATAGTGAACCCCAAGCAGTTTCAATAATTTGATTTCATATGACTTCCGCAGAACTCGAAAGATGCATGTTGCAATAAGTTCTTGATTTAAATTCTGACAAAATATGTTTTCACCATATACTCCCACAGTGATGATCTCAAAACAGCGTAGTCTAATAACTGGACTTTACCTTGTGTTTTTGAAGGGCGTAAAAACAACACGAGAAGTCTATGAGGTTTTATGCCAACGTGGATGGCAAGAGTCCTTCCCACTATTCAGGACAGTTCATCTGATCTGCATTGGTCGTCTTCCTCCTTCAGCAATAATTCAACAGGGTCTCAATGTTGCCAAAATTTGCGTCTGTTGAAGGCTGTAAGCAGCATTCCCAAAACCCTACTATAGAGTATTAGATCTAGATTTCAGGGAATTGAGAACAGTCCAATTTTACAGGCGCAGAAAATGTTTCAGCTCGACTTCCTTGTAAGGATTAGTTGTTGGTTCATATATACCATTCTAATTAGGTTGAGTTGACGTTGCCACGCATCCGAAACGTACTATTTCAGTTTTACATATTCAAAAACATACTCAACATTTTGCTCACTCCTTAACATTCTTTCAATTAATCTTTTAGCGGACTGGAGACGTTAAAAGTTAAGAGAAGTCGAGGTTGTTTAGCAATTCGGAGAATAAAACATTATGTATCCAAAAAGTTTAATATAGTTGGCACTAGAGTCTTTGTTGACTAGTTTTAGGCTAAAATGAAAGAGTGATAATTCTATTTTAAAAACATTGGGAGTATAATTCTGCTGCTCGTGTAATTTTTTATTTTCCAGACCAATTATACCGTAAACTTTGCCCTTTTTGAGTTAAAAATCACAAAAAATAGTAATAATAAATATATAAATTGTTCATCTACCGCCCCAAAAAGCAAAAAGCAATAGCCATTAAATGCTTGTGCTATGTGGAATAAAATTACTATTTTACCCCTGGAATTGGGACGGTATTAACAGTTTGTGTCACCTGCACGATAGGATTGGTTCCCCGCCGTAATCCAGTTGTGGTATGTGCTCAACTCTGGTAACAGGAAGAAACATGACGCTTTCAGCAAACTTCTAAAAAGTCCATTTGAATATGTTCAAATAGCAGTATAAAGATGACAGTCAAAATTTATGTACGTACCTTTGCCGGACTTTTAGTATTCCAGTGCCTAGTTGCATTGGTATACCCATAATGATGCATTCACTCACTCCTTCAATCATGTCCACTCTTCCATTTAATGAACCGTTAAAGAGATGATCTTGTGTCTTCTCAAATGAAGCTAACATAAGCACGCTTTCCTTCATCTTTTGGATACCAAATCTTGTGATTCCTAGCACCTCACCCTGTTAAGACAATAATCAGCACCTCATTAACAAAAACATACAACTAGCAATCTGGTAAAGTTCTTCTCAGACTAATGCATGGAGTACGATTCAAATTTAAACGAAACGACTCACGTTAGATGTCATCACATCTGCTAGGAGCATCATGTGGCGAACATCTATGGTCATTCTATATTCTTTCATGATGTGCTGAATTTCTTCAATTATACATCTCCTTGCAGCCTCAATTCCTAGAGTTTGTTGAACTTCTATGATATGGTTGCTTGTTGTCTCCTCTCCCTTAACCCCTGGAATCCCCATGACAGCTAGAAGATTTGTCCTGCAAAAACTCACAGTGATTTTCCGTATAATTCAATCACAGAACTAATAGCCAAACATGTAATAAATATAGTAGACGTGTAAGTTGCAAACTTTTTCATGAATTATCTCATACTATAGACAAGAAGAGGGAGACTGCAAAAAACTAACCCTTCCACAAACACCTCGTACTCGCCCGTACCCTTGCCCTTTTTCTGTTTTTCACTTACAATTACACGCTCAACTGTTGGTACGCCCTGCATGAAGGAGACAAGAAAAAGAGGTGAGATTAGATCACAGACCCCACCCACTCTAGCAGCTTGATAAATTGGCAATTATCTTTCTTTTAAATTTAAAAATAAATAATAATAATAATAATACTTTTACGGCAGTTGGAATCTAGAATAGAGTGTAATATCTCACCATTACAACAACTTCCGGAAGCATAGATTTCAACGAGTGCAGTGCAAAGTGAAGCTTGGTTCTATCTTCCTCGGGAGAAAGAATTTTCAGACTTCTATCATCCACTACCTTAATATACTGCAACAGGACCAAAATTCTGTCACATTCTGTCACAGATGATATTTAAGAATGACCTTGAAATAAACATTAATGGTGCTATATGCAGTATATGAATTCCTCACCTTGTCTTGATATAGTTTTGATTTTGGAGGACTTAATTTTAACTTTGGATGACCCAAGAGAGACTGTTGTACACTTATAGCAGAAATATTCAACTGGGAACACCGAATCATATCCAGCTTAACAAGTATGTATGCTTCGCGTGATTCGAGAACTATTTTCATGCTTTCTGCAATCTGCATATAAAGTCATCATGTTTGATGTAATTTTAAACTCCGGGAATGATACCCTGACTGATCTCCGAAAGATTGTGACTACTATGTGCATTTTTATGGAAGAATGATGTCATTCTTCTAAAAACAAGGTTGCATGGCAATGGAGAAGAAAAATGAGATAGTAGTGAATGAATGCTTCTGAAAAACATACCTCGCCAAGAACTGTTTTCTCGATACAGCCTTTCACCATTCGTGCAGATCTAACATCTCTATCACACTCAAGTTTAGCAGTAATAATAGGTGTACTTATATTTTTAGCACCGTTTATAATTTCCTTGATGCGGGGAACTCCAAGAGTAACATCTGATGCCGAGTTAAAGGATCACACTGAAAATTCATTAACAGTCACAGTTTCTGAAAAGAGTGGATTATGCTAACTACGGTAACTTATGGACATGGCAAAAGGACACAGTGACAGCTACTATCCTTCTTGTTCACATTACTAACCCCTACAGACTTGCAAAGAATATTGCAAGTCCTTCAGAGTATGACGTCATAGTGGGATATAGAGGAATCAAAAATGTACTAGAAATGCACCGTACTTTGTCCGGACATGAGAGTAAATTGGCAATCAAAGATCAAGTAAGAACTAAATCTAGCAAAGACTTGTTACAAAAAAAGAAGAATAATATGAAAATAAATGTCATGAAATAAAGGATACTCATGCTAGCAACTCCAGCAAAGTGGAATGTTTTTAAAGTCATCTGTGTCCCAGGTTCTCCTATACTTTGAGCTCCAATAGCTCCAATTGCAGTTCCAGCTTCGATTCTCTTTGTGTAGTAACGAGAAATACAGGTTTCCAAGAAGACCTACAATTTTGAAACAAGAATTATACAGTGGCCATGCAACAGCAAAAGGGTATCTGTTGAACTATACTATATATAGACAAATAATCAAGAGTAACAGAACAGCACATTCAAAAACCAGTTGTTAGTTCCGAATACAATCTCATCTTTTAGTGAATATCAATCATCTATGAGATTTTACTTTAACGTTAACATGAATGGTAAACTTGTAATTCTTAATAAGGATCAGGATACTTGAATGTCATCCACACTCTTTATATGGACTTACTTTAGAAATATGAAAGGTACACAGTTGCTCTATAATTTCAAATTTTCAGCCAACCACATAGGAAATTATGTCCATATTAGATGCTATCGTGACTTAGGGAATTGGAACAATTAGTTGAAGGTGGTTCAATAAAATAAGTAGCTTTGTGTATTGTAGGTTTACCTGTAACTGTTGCAAAGTAATTCCAGCTACATTTGCAGAGACCTTTTCTAGAGACTGAGAGCCCATTTTCTCTTCATCTAATTGCAAACCCTTTCTTGTGTTCGTTAACGAAGCGATGCATTTGTAAAGAAACCCACCTTCTTTCCCTTCCTTGAAAGCTGCTTCATCCAGGAGAGATTTCTTAAAAGCTTCTTTCCCTTCCTTGAAAGCTTCTTCCCCTTCCTTGAAACCACCTTCTGGGGTCATTATCAGTTCTGAGAGTCTATCATCAGCAAGCTTTTTGATCTCCGTAGGAGACAAGCTGGAATGACCTCTAGCAGGGCAGGTAGCCTGACAAAGGATAATATCTGAGTTTTTGCATATTTCCTCACAATGGTAATCACAAAGAAATTAACTAAAAGAAGTCAAACCTTCGCTTTCATGTACAATCTATCAAAATTTAAGGGAGATCCATCCTTTCCTTCCATTTTAGAGGGATCCATGCCATCATCTCCATAAATAAATTGGATGACACGACCACTAGCACTGCGAACTGTATTATCATACTGAATCGAGAGATCTTCCAAGGCTTTGATCAGTCTACGAGACATGTAGCCTGTGTCAGCAGTTTTCACCTGAGCAATTATAAAAGTGAATTAAAGTGTTAAACCAACACGTCCATTTAGAATCAATGGTTCAGTAAGCTGGTGGCTGAGGAGAGTAAACCAAAATTTTAAAGTAATAGAATGAATCATTATCATTTAAGCATGTAATAAGTTGAGCCACAAAAGATGACATATTTCAAGTATTACTATAAGATCTGCTATAGGACATCAACAGCAATGAATGGTAAGAGACCTTTACCCGCTATATATAAAAGAATATCCTCATGCATGTCATCTAATACACCACCTTACTGAAGTTTAATTGAAAATGAAAAACAATTCTTAAGCTTAAAAAGCTAGCAAAAACTGTTAGTATCTCACAGTATAGTTTTTTCTTCAAGACATATCTTTGCTTTGTTTAGAAAGTGATGCACGATTATTTCACCCTCAGTAACGGGTGCTGATTTTACCTTGCACTTATATACAAGAAGCTGACCTATATACAAGAATCATGGGGAATAAGTAGTCTGACTACACCTACAGTTAAACCCTTGGGCATATAAATGGATACAATCATAAACTGTTTTTTTTTTTTTTTGGAGAAGAATCTTTATATAAATAACAGTAAACATGAGGCGTTTAGTTGTGACAATGATCATTCCAAACCAACAAAAAAATAAAAAATTCATGCTTCACGTGGTTACATCAACGAGGCATGTGAACGACATAAAACTGGGCCAATAAATAAGGAAATAATGTTGGTGTTTTATAATTGAGAAGAAATCATTGAAGAGAGTTACCGCAGTATCCACAAGACCTTCACGTCCTGCCATTGTATGAAAGAAAAACTCAGTGGGAGTCAAGCCAGTGTAGAATGAGTTCTCGACAAAACCTTTAGCCTGAAAGTAGAATAAATATTCCATCAGTAGTTAAATTTAACTTCCCTGCTAAGAATTTACTTTCCAATAACTGAAAATAAAGTAATGTGCATTGGATTAACAGAAGAATAGGCATATACTGTGTTAACAAGCTTTGTTCGTCTAAATATATAAATATATATGTGTCTCTGTGTGTGTGTGTGTGTGTGTGTGTCATGTAAGTATTTTCCTTTTAATAAGTTTCATTCTCGTCCTGTACGCTACAATGAGCATTTTACACTGTTCTATACCATCCATTTTTATGAAACATAGAAACCAATTTGAACATAAGTACGCTTCAAAACTAATAATTTGATGAAAATCAGAGCACATTATCAAACTAGTTTTCGTAGAAATGTGTATACTGAACAGAAGAATGAATAGCAAAGGAGGAGATATATCAAAAAAAATTCAGGAAATTGCAACACAGACAAATAAGCGAGAAAATTGAGCTTACATCAGGTGCGGTTGAGTTCTTAGGGAAGTGGGGAAGATTTCTGTCGATAAAGCCGTTAGAAGCACGGCGACCCCCAACTGATTGCTGACCAACACATGCAATCATCTGACTGATATTATCTGGGGACCCTTTGGATCCACACTGCGACATAATCAGTGGGCTGTTCCTCCAATGCAGTTTTACTTTTTCATCTACTTTTTTGTTTTGTTCTGTGGTTCCCATACAGATCTGGGACCAATTAAACAGAGAAATCAAAATACTGTTTGCCTTCATTTTATTTATGAAGATAAATATCAAACAAATGCAACCACATAACATAATTTACCTTTCCAGTTTTCTCTCTAACTCCATTCAGAAGATAAGTTAACTCAGATTCCAATGTTTGAGCGGCATCACAACCTGGTTGAACTTGAAGTTGCCCGTTTTTGTATTTCTGAATAAGTGCATCATTTTCTTGTTTTTCCTTTTTGATCCTATCTTGTATCTCTTTCCTTAAAGACTCTCCAGGTTGGATATCATCAATACCAATTGAGAAACCATGGTTCCCAATCCAGCGAGCACTGCAGGAAAGAAATGAATTAAGAATGTAACGTATAAGCGAAACGGAATAGAGTCCTTGCGAAGAATCAATTTCTGTAACAATTGGCTTGTCCCAATGAGAGGCTATGATCATTATATATTTAGTCAAACAGGATAAGGATATCATCAATAATACATTGGTAAAACTATGCACAGGCTATTTCGCAAAATAGATTGCCTCACTGACCTAGTGAACCAGAACGTTATCATAAGCTAAAGATTCATGAAAGATACCTCAATTTCGCTAGACGGTTCATACAAGCAGCAGCAGCATGTGCATTATAATCTCTAAGAAGAACAGAAAAAAGTCCATCTTTATTGCCATTTCCTGGAGGTGGATTCAGAGGAAAAGAAACCCTGGAAAGGTCAGTCTACAGGATCCGGAAAACAAAAACATAGGACACTGCACAATATGCGCTTTTTCATAGTAAGAGAAGATCTCAAAAGTGCCCACTCAGAAACAAAAACAGGCAACATATGTGGTTATGCAACTCAGGACATAATGGTTGATTCACGATATAGTACAGAAGGAGAACCAAGCTTGTATAGATAACTAATGATGTCAGTAAAATGGTTTGCTTATCTATTGAAATACTTAAATGTGTTAGGCATAACTAACATATGCCGATTTATGTAAAGCCAATTGCCCAATCACCGCCTACAAAATCCCGAACATAGTTGAAGGTGTTATGTGTCACTCATTTAACCAGTAACTCCGTTCTGTAAGGCGTGGAGTTTGCATGCCTGTGACATCTTTTGATACAAAATGATTTCCTTGAAATAGAAGCCCTTAAATCCTTAATGCTTCACAGTGAAGCTACTTTGGACAAACTAATCCTCCCAAACTAAATATGTCACTTGTAATATATCGCATGCCAACAAAATGTTGTAGAAGACCAATGCAACTGCAAATGAAGAAATAAAATATGCAGATCCAGCAATGATTTAACTTTTAAGACATGATGAGACAAAGGAACCCACCTAAAGTAGCTTTACCAACTTGCCCACAAATAAGTTCACTGTTCCGAAAATAGACAAACCCTTCATTTGGACACAATGTTTCTTTGCCCTGCTTGTAAGATTTTTCCGTAACAGTAAGATTTACATAGACTCTCATCTGAGCACGAGGGCGAACTAGAACACTGAATAGCTGTTTCCCAGTCCAAAGCTCAACTGGCTGTGAAAAATGCAATTTTACTTCAATTAGTTCAAACAAAAATGTTATATGCAAAAACTAAGGGACAGCTAAAAATGGGGCAATTCAAGTGCTTTTCTCTTCTTTAAAATTTTATTTATTTATTTTATAATGTTTTTATTCGAAAAAGAAGTCAATTTTTGATATATCTCTAACCATTTTAAGTTAATAAGGCCAGACAAGACTACTTGCATCTAAGTGAACAACATTTTACAAGCCAGAGATTTTTTACAAGAATCTGACTCAGAAGTAAATCCCAACTATTGTGCAAAAAGGAAGCTGCACTCAGCATGTGCATCCATTTGATTAAAAGAGGCAATGAATTGAAGCAATCTTTTTTTCTAACTTATATATGGAAAAATCATGTTCCTGACATGTTTTATAAGATGTTCTTCTGTTTGACAGTATTGAGTTCTATACAGATAAGATCAAATTTATGACACAGCGAGCATTCACATCAAATTCACCGAGACAAGAAAAACATAATTTTGAAACATGTTATATTTTATAGAATGGAGTGGTGCATGAAGAAGATTGATATCCCATACACATGGGAGGTTAAGGGAAGTACTTGGGATTCTTCATAACCAAAGCAAAAACTCAGAGAGAGAAATAACCTTGAACAATAGTATCAGAGCAGTTGTTATTCCTAATACCAAATACTAAATGACAAGCATGAATAGGTACAAAACACAAAGAATAAGAATGCTGATCAAGATATGCCTTGTCTAACCTTAATTAAAGCCGGCGCTGGAAAATCAACAGATTCTATTGCATCACCCATATAAGTACACATAAGCGCAAAGGATGCACGATCATAGAATGTATCCCTCCGTGTAATGAGAAAGGAAGATGTTAGAAAATCTTGAGTAGATGCGACCAAAATTTCTCCATTTTTTGGTGTACACAAGTTTTTTTGCACCTGCAAGCAATTACAGGGATGTAGAGGAATGTTATGTGGACAGTTTGTAGAAACGGAAATAAAATAATTAGGATTGTGTAAGTGCTTGATAATTATTCTAGAAATACACACACAGATTTGATTATAACATTGAAGGACATAGAGGAGGGAGATGAACACAAAAAAGGATACAAATCCCAGTCTGTACACTTAAGAGTGGTAACTGGCGGTGACAATTTGATGGTTCAGAATAACTGGCATGCAACCTAGTAATGAGATAGTGCAGTGTTTAGCGAAGGAAGGTAACAATGTACATTCTTTATATGTGAAAATTCTACACATGTGAAGGACTGCATCAAGAAAAGTTTCATGAGATGGACCAATCATCTCTGTATATTTTCAAGAGGTGCAAATGAGGTCATGGACTTCCTTGCAAGAAGTTAAGAGCTGATGTAAAAAAGAACCATCTTTAGTACATTTACAGTCTTCATCAAATCTTTACACATTAGCAATCAGTATCATACATACACATCGTCAAAGCATTCAATCGGCTAATGGGTTTTGTATCACAATGTTACTGTCAATAGTTTAAACAAGAAATTAAAACATCACTTAAAAGAACAACTGAACTAAACACGAATGAGAAGCACTAAAACTTAACCAACAATTGTTAATGATGAAGGTATATTGCACTATCAGTCCCCTAATTATATGTAGTAAGAAACAAGCTGCCCAAAAATAAAAAAAAATTCAACCGGATGCAGGAAAGTGACAATAGAATTTATTGGAAAAACATTGTATCATGTGTAGTGTAACTCACTGCAAACAAACATATAAAGATAAAATAGTCACAAATCCAACAAGAAAGAATATCGACAACCAAATAGAAACCCACAACAGTATTTGAAGGACAAAGTTTGAGCAATTACCCCCATCAGCATGAGAGCCTCTGTGCGAGCCTCTTCTGTTTGAGGAACATGCATATTCATCTCATCACCATCGAAGTCAGCATTGTATGGATTACAAACAGATTCATTGAACCTCAATGTTCTCCAAGGCATTATTTTTGCCTACAAGCATTTCCCATGAGATAAACATGAGACGAAGAGAACAAAGAAAAACAAATTAAACAAAGTGTAACATTCTAAAAAGATGTTGATGCAAATACCCTATGACACATTATAGACATGCGATGCAAGCTAGGCTGACGATTAAATAACACAACATCCCCATCTTCCAGATGCCTTTCTACAATATCACCAAATTTGAGTCCATAAGCCAGATTTTTCCGGTTACGACGATGTAAGTGAAAGCTGCAGAAGGATCAGGCAATTCAATTCCCACAGAAAAATTAAATTAAAACAGGATAACACATTATTGAAAACAAAATACAACAGTACTGAGATATTCTTATATGCAATCAGTAAGATGAATTGAACAATAGCACATACATCATTGAACCATCAGCAGATTTAACAGATTTTGCTCCTGGATATTTTTCAGCACCATTTAGAACACATTTCCTTAACTTCTCTATGTTGTGCTGAGACACTAGTTCTGGGTATGTTAAGGTTTGAGCAATCAAGATAGGTATGCCCACCTAAAAACAGACACAAAATACAAACCATTCATCAGATGTGTTAGCCAATTACGTGCACAAACAAGTATGCAACAACTAAAGAAAGTCAAAGCTAAAAACAGCAAATAACCTCTGTAATTTTAAGATTAGGATCAGGGGAAATAACAGTCCTGGCAGTATATTCAACACGCTTTCCACACAAGTTCCCACGAAAGCGCCCCTGTTTCCCTTTGAGACGTTGGACGAACCCTCGTAATGGTTTTGAGGATTGCATACTTAGCGGGACACCGCGGACTTCGCTATTAATATATTGTGCAACCTCAACTTGGAGTAATTCCCAATCACCCTGAACAAGTCGAGAAATAGTGTTATTAAGATTAGAGCATAAAAGACATTCATCAGAACCAAAGAAACAAGAAGCAGCAATTTTTCTAATCAGACTATTGCGATAATAGTTTGAAAAAGGTCGCGAGAAACTGAAAAGTAAACAATAAACCATGTTATGCTCTGATCCATACCAAACATTTGGAAGTGGACTTCTTGCCATCTAAGTCTTGTTGGAGGGAAGCATTTGTTTGAATTATGGTATTAAGTTTAGAAGTGATATCATCTTCGTTACTGCGGCAAAAGCAAACTGATAATCAATTCACTAATTAAGCACATAGAATAAATTCTCACAAATAACTCAAACCGCAGCACTAAAGACATAAATGTTCAACCATGTATAACCAACCTTCTTCCTCCGTCTACAAAAGAAGAAGGACGGATAGCTATAGGAGGCACCAAAATGTCTGTAATAATAAGTTTCTCAGGCCTATCACTGAGATATAGTAGTTCACAGTCCTGCAATACGAAGATAAGGAATATTAACAAACAGAAGAAAAAAAAGTGCAAGGAATAGAGAATGAAGCTAAACAATCGTGTCATATATCTTGCTTGAGAATTTTATCTCGAAAGGGATTCACTACCATTTAATAGGAGCACATACCTGGTCCAGTATTCTTTTAAACAGACCAAGAACTCTAACAGGGTTAAGAATTTGAATACGTGTCCCAGAATCTTTCGTCCCAGAAAGTGCTGCTTTGCATTCTTTATCTGTGTCATCCGTTAATTTTTTGCTTCGGTCATGAATAATACCCATAACTGTTCCTGCTTTTTTCACCACAGCTGCAGGTACAAATTTAGCATACGAATTAGTGACGACCATACTTATCTTGAAAATAATCACCTTTGCCATGTGCCCATGACCTTAATCATGTTTCAATATGTTAAACATTAGTTTCTACTCATTTATTAGAAGAGTTTCCCGATTTCCCTAAACTGACAGAAAAGTTAAGCAGAAACAAGCTCACACACATGCTGGGTAAGTGCAGAGTCTTATGCACCCACCAAAATACCAATTAGCTAATTCAGAGTCTACAATGCGGCCTCAATTGCTCGATGCTGTGTGCACAGAATTATTATTTAATATTTATATTTATTTTAAACATATCGATACCTAAATACTACCAATACATTTTCCAGTAAATCAGGATACTATTTTAACAATGTTTGAATAAAGTAAAAACAGAAATTATGTGAGACTTGCTATATGCTGTGTTCTGAAGAACTACAATTTCCATTGTTTGCCTATCCTCACAGAAAAGTGCACGAACAATATTACACAAATGTTTCTTTGTGCAACATTGCTAGTTCTGACTCTATCGCCAATGAAGTAAGATAAGTCTCTATCATCAATGTAATAAAAAAGGGATAGAAGGCAAACCATTGATGTATCCGCATCTGCTGCACGTTTTGGGTTTACAACTTTTTAATATCGCCTTGGCTGTGGCAGTCTTCTGCAAAGCCTCCGCTTTGGGATTCCTCATCTTCTTTAAGTAACTTACACGTTCTTTCTCCGACAGTAGTATTCGAGCACATGACTGTAACAAATACAAAATTTAGTACATACCAATGAGTAGCTAATGTATAATGTAAATATGGAAAAACAGCGACCACAATGTGAAGCAACCAAAACACAATCAAATTGCAGAATTACCATACCTTGCATATGCATTTAAGAATATTAAGAATCGCATTGAAGTATCCAACATTGAACACAGGAAGACAAAGATGCAAATATCCATAATGTCCTGGGCAATTCGCAAAATCGCCATGGCATGTTTCACAAATGATACCCATTTTGCTACCTGCAGGACCCTGAAATCAACCACATAGTTCAAGCATACGCATTATCAACACTGACAAAATCACAATTGACTAGACTATATTTGTTGTTTAGTCAAAATTTACTAGATAATTCAACATACCATACGAGAATCGAGCAATGCATTCTTCTTAGGCTTTCTGTTTTGATCATAAAAACCAGAATTACACACTTGAACTTCAGAAGCTTTCATAATTTCTGGTCCAGACATCATTGAGAACTTTATACTTTGACTGCAACAAACAAAAACAAAAAAAATCATTCAAAACAATTTTCAGGCTACAAACAAAAACAGATTAAAAAAATCAAAAAAAAAAAAAAAAGTAAAATTATGAATTGAGCTTACATCTTCCGAGGTCCAACATCTTCGACATACAGTTGCTTGGTAAACTGGAATTGAGCTTGAGCTTCTGATTGTCCGTTAGTCGTCGCCATTGTTACTCAATGAATTATGATGATTATGATCAATCACTTGAATGAAGAACAAAAAAGGGAGGCAGAAGAACAAAAACAGAAATCTTAGTAAACCCTAGAAAAATATTCTTCAATATCAACGAATGCAGCTATTATTATATTTATACAACCACATGCTTTCCAATGGCAGTTTTTTGTTTATAAACTAGAAGTAGAAAGATGTTTCTGGCAGTGTGGGACTAATGAAACAATGAAAATAAGGAACACGGATCGTTAAAATGGATTTGGGCCGGTTATGGATGGATATTCTTTTGGGTCCAGAATTTTTTTAGCTTTTTATACAAGATTTTTTTTTTTTTTTTTTATCTTTAATTAAAGATAGTCAACTCATGCTAGCTATAACAAAATATTATGGATTCCGTTTTTAGTTTACAATATAAAATATTACATTAAGAAACTTTCGTGATGCTGGCCACCGGTGCCATGTAAGTAATATCCAACGATTATATGATACTTATTGCACTGTAAGAGAACGATAAGAAAGTACGCAGAAACTCACCATTAAGAAAGATTAACAAAACAAAACACAATTCACGTGCAAAATATATGATCTTACAGACTAGTGAGACATAAGAGTGTATTTCACATCATTCATCCATATTAAATATCCACTGATCTTGATAATAACATTATGTGATCCAAGTTCATCCGCATTACTTTGTATAATTTGGTCGCCTCATTTGTTGCTCTCTCATCGTTATCACCTTTACGTACTAAATTAAACTAATATATAGTTGCCAACACTTTTTTTTTTGCTTAATCATTTAATTTTATTATTCAAATAATAAAGAAATACAAGGCAAAAGCCCAACAAAAATGTTTCTCAAAAGAATAGAAGTGCAAAAAAATAGAAAACATCCCAACTTGGCTTTATATTCTTAAGCCCATAAACTAACAAATCTTATAGTATAACCTGTCAGGAGATTTCATTGCAGGTATGAAATCTGGCTTAGCTGTGAATACCAGTCTACTGCCCCTCTCCAAACCAGCACCTTTTTTAGCAAGAGAGTATAGTTGCCAACACGGATCCATCTGTTATTTTAATTTCCCTATTTCGGTATTCACTAGCGATAATTGATTTTGAAACCTGGTTTAATTGGGGGCCATTCAAATTAAATGGGGGCCATGACATTTTGTTTGCACCCAATTATTTTTAGGGGTGTATTAATCTTCCTATGAAAATACTATTTTACCCTTAGTCTTAAAAATCAGTTAAAGGCTAATTAACTATCATAATCAAGGCCCCTAATTTATACCATAAACAAAACCTAAATTCTAAAATCAGTTTCACTTCTTCTCTTTTCATCTTCTTCCTCTCATCCTCTTCATCTTCTCCACTACCACCATTAATGACCCTTGACGAAAACGATTTCTTCATCTGATTCATCGTGTAATCGTGTGAACTAAAACCCAACTTGTATTCCATATTTTGGTGTGTTTTTGGTGTGTTTTGATTGTGAAATAGAGTCTGATAACCGAAAACTGGAAGTTACAGTGTTAGGGTCAGCAGATTCGTAATGTTAAAACCCTAACGACCCTGTAGTTACATGTAAATCTTATGAAAAATCGTTAGGTTGTTAGGTTGAAGATGACGACCGTTTTTCTGAAACTACAATTCTGGTGACCTAGATTAGAGTCGTTTGGGTATTAGTATGAAGACGACGACCCTTTCCTAACGACGGTTCTTGTACATTAACGACCCTGTTGGTATTCACCAAACGACTCTACCTAAAAAGAAAGAGTCGTCAGTTAAGATGAATAAAGGTGTGACGACCATAAACCAAACAAAAAAAAAAAAAAAATGGCCAGAGACATTTTGTTTAACTATCGCTGCGGTGTAAACAAAGCAAACAAACGACTCTTGTTGAAGTACCAAAGAGAGTCGTCAGTTTTTAGCACACCAAGCTGACGATTTTTCATAACCTAGAAAAGTTGCGGGTTTGAGTCGTCAGGTTTGGTGTAAACAGACTGACGACTCTTTATGATCGTTAGTGAATAAAAAACCCGCCACTAACGACCCTCACACTGGGTGTTTCAATGGTGACCATGAATCGACCACTTGGAGCACCTTTCACACGATTTCAAGAGTATATGAGGTTTACCTGATTGTTTTGAGCTTCGGGTTCTTCATTTTGAGTGTTGGTTTCTTCATTTGGAGCAATAGGATCTTCACTTGCACCATTATTCATGGCTTCCTCTATTAACATCTCTTCATCTTCATCAAACATCCAATCCATATCATTAGTTGACACAATCTTACCATCAACACAATCATTGTTGTTATTTGAATCTTCACCAACATCAATTCCTCCACTTGAATCACCTATTTCAAAGAACCCTAGTTTTTCTCTCAAAACTTCTCTTCTTCTTCTAAAAACACAAAAACTCAAAAAAAAAAAAAAAAAAAAAAAAAAATTACCCAAATTTCTTATCCATAAATCCGATTTTAATCTAACCTCACTTAAATCTAATTAACTTTAATCAAATATTAAGTCTAATCACTTAGGGGCATTTTAGCCATTTAGAAAGTATTTTGATAAGGGATGGCTCAAATTATGTTTGGGTGACCCTTTTGTCATCTAGTGCCTGGCCCCCATTTAATTTGAATGGTCCCCTATTAAACCAGGTTTTGAAACTATTCAGGAATGAATTTTGATGAAATTATATCAAGTGATTGATATTTTTCGAGATACACTTTTGTTGGAACTGTGTATCTAAATATAAACAGATTTTATATTAGTACTGATATTATTAGGCGTTTACTAATGTTATAGAAGTACGAGTACCTTGGAGCGCTAAGAGTTGTCTATTGTATGATTGACTTCGTTGGAGTCTTTTTAAAATATTTTGATACAATTAAGTTATAGTCTTTTTTAATGTATTGTTATAAAGAAATAAAATACGCACACACAAAAGATTTTAACCTATCCTCCATCAATAAATGACATAATAGGCTTAATTTTTGTTTGTCAAAAGTTCATCGATCTTGTATCAATACATGCATATCGACATATGAAAAAGATAACTTTTGATATCGTACGGGATAATAATAGAGGAAACACACATATCCAATAACATATTGCAATATATAAAACCATAAAGATTAATACTGCAAAAATCATCTTCCAAATTAACTTTAGAATTTAAATAAATAAATCTAAAAATATTGCAAGATGAAAACGTTGGACATAACTATTTGTACTCACAATAATGGCTATTTCAAACCCTAGTTATCCTTCTTAAACAAAAACAAGAATAAAAATTCTCTTAAGAAGTTTCCTAGACATTAAGATCTTTGAAAAATCCCTTGTCGTCCCCGAACTCCTTGTCGTCAACAACCATTAGAACATATGGTTCATGGAAAAATGAGTGAATACCAATAAACCTTCTTGGCTGATGATGTCGAACCAGGGCTTTCCGAATTTCCAAAATACAAGCCTTTATTTGTTGAATCTCTTTTCTTGCCTGCTTCAACTCTTCAAGAACATCAGGAAAGTTCTGAGAATTTGAAGGAACTGCCCTTGGCTTCCTCACATTCCTTCCTTTTCTTTTCAAAGTTAGAGACAAAGGAGATTTCTCTTTTTCCTTAGTGATTGATGGCTTAACAATCATATTGACATCTTTTCCATTAGAAGACATGATGCTTGGAGTTTTCATGTAAGCACGGTTTTGTGAGAGGAATTCACATTCAAAACTCAACAAGCAGTCTTGAGATATAAATAGTATCATAGAAGGAAAAAGGAATGTAGGGTTTCTAAACCTATAAAAAGGTTTGTGTACGCACAACTCACAACCCTATAAAGAGTGGAATTGTCGATAATAACCCTCTTCTTTTGCAAATAGATCATTTCCAATATCAACAGTTATATGGAGGAATTCCAAAAACCAAACAACACAAAGCTAAAAAAAAAAAAACTTTTAGATCTTGTCTCTTTTGAACAGGCACAAAGCTAAAATAAATAAATAAATAAATTCTTTTAAAGCATGAGGTGTGCAAGATCTTGTCTCTTTTGATCTTCTCTCGGGATAGATCCACCGTCCAAAAGGGGTGGAATAAATCTGAGTAGGGCTGCACAAGGTACGGGACGGTACGGGTTTTTGCCTAGCTCAGTACATGTACCTCCATATGGACGATACCTGTACTTTTTACCTATACATGTACCCGTGCATTACGGGACGGTACCTGTACCTGTTTAACTCGGGAACGGGACGGGACGTGACCGATTTTTTACCTGCACAAACCAAAAAACAGAAACACCAGCACCTCCCTTGAGAAAAACAACATCTTTCTGGACAAAAAAAAAGAGCTTGTGAACGGAAATTAGCTAAAAGGCCAAACACAAAAAAATCAAACAAGAATTGTTCCAAACATCATAAGATTCATCAAAATTCATTCTGACATACATAAACACCCCAGAAAACATAGAAAAATAATAAAATCCCTAATTTTGGAGATGAAATTTACCTGGAAGGAAGATTAAAGAGATTGAACAGATGAAATAGAATCGGAGCACCTTTGAATTCGATAAAAATCGAATCACGATTCCCGAATTGTGATTGATTGTTCAATCAATTTGGTTGTTGATATTCGGAGGAATTTTTAGGTAGTTGAGATAGTTGGTGATAATCTGGAAAAAATAGAATCGAATCAAAGGAGGTGTGCGATACGCATTATATATATTCTTTGTTTACAGCAGCCTCCGTTTTTTTTTTTTTTTTGAAGCATAGCAGCTTCCGTTATGTTTCCAACTAGCAATTTGAGTCGTCGCAAAGCAATTGTTTTAACGCGTGAGTCATCCATTAACTGAACTGTTAACCCCTACTATCGACGGCTAGGATTTAACCTTAATATCAATGGTTAGAGATCCTCGGTACTAAGGTACGTGACGGGACGGGAATAGCCTAGAACCGTTACTTGTACCTACTCTAGGCACGGTACCAGCTTTTGGTACTTGTACCTGTCCCGGCTGACTACGGTTCAGGGACGGTACCGGGACGGTACCTGCGGTTCAGGTACGGTTTCATGGGACGGGACGGTTCCTGTGCAGCCCTAAATCTGAGCGTCCATAATACCCGTGTGGCACAGAGTTATCTGAACCTCCGCAGGCCCGTGCCGCAATCGTGGGCTAAAAATAGATCCACCGTCCTAAATTAACCATCAGTAATCCTTTCTCTCAAATATCTTCGTTCTCATCTTCTATTTTCTCTCGGCTTCTCTCGGCTAAAAATACCACCAAACTTTTAAGGCCTGTAAAAGCATCAAAATCATCAAGGAGATCGAAGAAGATAGTAGCGGTTAAGGTACAACTTCAATAAACTTACATAATTGTTTCTATTGTGATTGTAAATTGAAGATAGTTGAATTCTAGGGTTTTGACTGTAAATTGAATTTTAAGGGTTTTAATTTAGTTATGAAGTTCCTACGACCGGGGGTATTGAACTGTGGTAAATTCTTCACTTGCTTTTTCTTTTTGGGTTTCATAGATTCCTTTTAATCTCTCTTCTCTTATAATTTTGTGTCCAATTTTGATTTAGATTAGTGTTGAAGATGAACTTAATAGCTTAAGTTAAGAGTTAATGTTTTGTATTGCAAGTAGAGATTATTAGTTTAAGTGAAAAGATGGCATTTTCCGTTAAAATGTATATACCAAAAGGGTTTTGGTAAGGGTTTCTTTAATCCACCTAAGCATGTATTTGTTTTGGCTTCTTGGTAACTTGACATCCCTGTGATCATTGTTTATCTTAACACCAATTTCATTCAGGAACAACTTCTACAAGGGAAAATTGAAAATTAACTAGCGTGACTGCATGTACTAGACTTCTTTTTTTGTGTTCGATTAAATTCCAGGTTTTCCAATTATCAACTAGAACTGCCAATGGATAAGAGTTTAGATTTACTTCTTACGTTCAGGGTGATTTTATAGTGTTTATGTCCAACAAATTATTTACTTCTTAGCAATTAGTTAAGCAATACTGGTATTTTTGGGTATTTTCATTTCTTTTTGCTTAATTCTAAGGTTTTCTAATTGTTTGTGTGATTTTTAGTGTCCTAATCTCCATGAACAAAGACTTTTTATGCGTCTTCCCATTCAAGAGGTTCTTTGGCTAATTCTATGATTGAGGCGTAATGTTTTAGGAAATAGCTTAGATTTTACTAGTGGCCCGGCATTGTGCCACTAGTAAAATCTAAGCTATTTTAGGGGTATTGAGATGGTTTGCTAGCGATGCCACTAGTAAAATCTAAGCTATTTTAGGCCTTAAATTCGTCAATATAGGTTAACTCAGATTACATTAGGTTGAAGAAGCTCAATTGTTTCAGAAAAATGATTATCATTAAATTTGCATCATGGATCTGATTTAATTGGATTAGTAGTAATGGTTTACTCTCGTGGTTAGCTTTTAACTCGCCAAACACTAACTTGAAAACTAGTGAAATATAATATATTAATACAGGAAAAGGTATGTTTTTGTTTATCAATCTTGGCATGGAACTCAGGAAAAGAAAATGATTATCTAGTTGAAAACAATAGTGTGACTGGACACATAGCTTAAAACCAAAGGCTATAGGTTTTAATCGAATTATTATGACCAGTGAAGACACTAATTTGAGCAAGTTGGTTGTTTCTTTGCTTCGATAACATGATTAGTAGGAATTTGAGATTTCTGTTCTATTCCTGAACTTGAGTTTTTGCCAGCATTTTTATTTTTTATAAGTATTTGAGTCTACACTGTTGGATGTTTACTCTTTGTAGCAAAAATAAGTATTTGAGTCATCATCCACGAAATCACATTCTAGGAAATGCGTATATTATGTAGAATATGTACCTCTCGTAGAGATAAACATATATAGTTTCATTAGGTGAAATAGTTTTCTGACAATCATAAATATTATCCATGTACCATGCAGTCCGTACTGGTTTTGACATATATTAGTTTCTCTAGTACCTTGTTTTATTGTTATGCGAAATCTGGGCCTAGGATTTAGAAAAATGATTCATCCAGCATTTTTTGAAGATTTGGTTTTGTTGGCTGCAGTTGTTGGCTGCAGCATACCTATGTACTGCACATTATGCCGATATTTTTTGATGTAGTTTGTGTTTGTATCACAAAAAATTCTAACATATACTGTGAAGATGCGAAATCTTGCGCGGAGAACATCACTGTGATCGATGGCTTAGTTTAGTCTGCGTAACTGATCTTTATAAACAGATTAGATAACTATCATATTGTCTCTTTGGTTGAATAAATATAGACTGTTAAGTGACATATCTATATGTTGATAGTACGATCTTTGGCATGTGACAGTGCTAATAAAATGTCAGCAAGCTAGGGTATGGTACCATCCTCCGGGAGTATTGAACTGTAAAGCATAGATGGTCAGGTTATATCTCAATACCTTCGAATTCTTCACTTGCTTTTTCTTTTTGGGTTTCATAGATTCCTTTTAATCTCTCTTCTCTTATAATTTTGTGTCCAATTTTGATTTAGATTAGTGTTGAAGCTGAACTTAATAGTTTAAGTTAAGAGTTAATGTTTTGGATTGCAAGTAGAGATTGTGAGGTTACCTTCTTCGTATTGTTTAAATTTATGGTTCAAGGGTTTGATAAATTAAGGTTCTGTAACCATTTAAATAGGGTGCAGCCAACTCTAAACTATAAGGAACTAAACCATTTTCTTTTTTCTTTTTCTTTGTTTTTTGAATATGATTAGCGCCAAACTCCAACCTCTATCGTGAGAGTTCAACCCCTAGCTGAAAAACTATTTCTTAGCTTAATTAACCCGACTAACCAAAGTGGAAGAAACATTCTTGGCGTATTCTAACCATGTCGGGGCCTCCTAAGAAAATGACAACCACAAAAGGGTTGAGCCCCGGCCGTAGGCCGGGGTGATACCTAGTACATATATATGTATTTGGTTGGGTACAATGCGCTCTGGTTCCGGATAAGTGCCTATAACCAAAGTAACATTTGGGAAGTAATTTGGGCTCTCTGAAGGAGAGCACCTTCATCAATAGCACGTGGCAATCTATAAGTCGGTCATAAAGAATACACGGTCAGAAATCATAACACATGATAACATAGTAGCATACATATTAGATTATCAAAACGTCGCCTAGATGTGTGGAGGTATAAAACCAATTCTCTCTCTTCACTTTTTTTTTTCGGACCTTATAAAAGCAAAGGACTCTCGAAATTGCTCTCTCATTCAGATCATTATACTTTGAAATTTGTTTCTCCCTAAAATCCTCTTTCTGCAAATATGATGATAATCGATATCAATCTATTAGTTAAGTTGATTGTGATGATTTTCTGTTATTTTTTGATGATTTTTGTGGATCTTTTTTCTAGGGTTTGTTGTTGAATGGCGACTTTTGAACTATATAGAAGGTCTACAATTGGGATGTGTTTGACTGAAACTCTTGATGAGATGGTTTCTAATGGAACTCTTAGTCCTGAACTTGCTATTCAAGTTCTTATCCAATTTGATAAAGTAAGTAATTTCTTAGATTTTCTTTTTGTACTGTATTTGTTTTTAATTCACTTTGTTGGCGTAGTTCGTTTGGTTGTTTTTAATTTTTGTGTTTATTTTCATGGTGTTTCAGTCTATGACTGAAGCTTTGGAAACTCAGGTTAAGAGCAAAGTCACAATCAAGGTGTGCTTTCTTTGTTTGTTGTTTATTGGTATTGATTCTTGAGGAAAAAATTAGGGTTTTCTATGGGAAAATATGAATGAGTAAATAGGTGTATTATCTTTTTCTAAGCACATGTCTCCCAGTAAAGTCTGCTATATGGTCCATGTTTTATCTTTGAAGAATTCCATGGATCCCCAAAATTCCATGTTTAGTTCTTGAACAAAGATATTATCATTTGAAATTATGCCCTATCCTTTTTGCTTTGAAGTTCTTGTTATATGGTCGATGAGCTGCCTCTTTACTAAGTTTAAATCTTTTTCTTGGTGTTCTTTCTTACAGGGACATCTGCACACCTACAGGTTCTGCGACAATGTATGGACCTTTATCTTGCAAGATGCGTTGTTTAAGAACGAGGAGTGCCAAGAAAATGTTGGCAAGGTTAAAATTGTTGCATGCGACTCCAAGTTGCTCACTCAATGAGTTCAGATAGACTTTTTTTTCTTTTTCTTTCTGTGTTGTTTTTATTGACACGTTACACTGTGTTAAAAAAGGCACAGTACCCTTCCACTTTGCAAATTTGTTAATTTGTAGACACTAGAATATGACCCGTGCCGTAACTGCCAGGGCTTTGGAATGTATTGTTGCTTGTTGTGGGCCTTCACAGTGAAAACAAATTTTCAAAGAGTAGCATGTAAAATGAAAAAAAATATTGAATTCACATGTAGTTTACACTTAAAATTTTGAAATTTTTGAAAATAAATAAATAATTATCAAATAGTATACTATTCATTGCCTATATGAGATGCGGAAAAATGTGCATGATCTGGAAACTTGCAAGTTTGCTTTGGTTGTAATGGTTGGGTTCTCGGGACTGAAGAGATACCCAAGTGTCCATAGTGATAGCTTGAGACTTTTGTTGTGATCTTAAAAACCTATCTTATAACAATCCAGTTTATGTTGTAATGTAAGAGGTTAGCCTTGTTATGATGTAAGAATGGCGTCAGTAAATACTCCCACAATTGTAGGGATAAGGCAAAGATAAACAGCAATGGTAGTGAATAAAAATAATAGAATTTCCTGTTCAGTCGATGTATTTTAAAAACCTTCCCTAAATGAAACTCTTGTTCGCTCTTGAATTGAACTCTATTTGATACAGAATGGGCCCACTTAAAAATTTGGTAGGAGCGCCCCCTTCTATGTACCTTCAGGAGCACACCACATCACGATCTTGGTAGTTTGGAATGCATTCTGTAGATAATATTGAAGAATTTTGTTCAAGTATCTTGTAGACATTTCATGCGGACACAATAAAGTACCCGCAATCCGTGAATCTGCAGGTAATCGAGTACATTAAGAACAAAAATTTGGGAAAGGGGATTACCTGAAAACTGAATTACAACAGCCAACCAACCATTAGAACCAAAATCCTAGAAAAAAACAATGTAAAACTGGGACCAAAGAGAATTTCTGATTGATGATATGTTGCCCTTCTTTGTACAAACGTACAACAACTTGGGAGTACCCGAAATGTCTGACGGAGCCTCAGAGACCTCGCAAACAAAATCTGAACCTGGTATAAGCATTACAATCCAAACTTTGCCATCTTCACGGCTTCTATCATCAATGCTGGTCTTTGCTTCTTTTTGACAACAAAACAATAAATTTGTCGACAGCAGTTAGCATGAAAAAGATGTACTTTAATTGTCTAACAGTAGATTTCAATCTATTAAGAGAAGCGTAATCTCCGTTTGCAAGAACTGAATTGATTTGTTATTTTTTTGCTCGATAAAGAAAATTTTGTTAATTAGCGAGAACCTGCAAACATTTACAGACCCACCCCCAAGATATGTAACAAAGCTACAAAGGAGAAGCTAAAAGGAACCCCAAAGAAACATTCAACTGGAAAACAACCCAGCTAAACTGAAAACAAAACAAATTAATAAAGGAGGTTCAAAGAACAACTCCTTCATCTAGCAATTACACTATCAAGGTGAACTCCAGGAACAGATATTGGACTGAATTGATTTCACCTACTTAAAATTAGTTTTTTAGAAAAACACTGAGAAAGTTACAGAACTTCAGCTACACTTCTAAATAATGAAGTTTTACCTTAAAGCTCCGTCTAAAGTTTAAAAATGTGTAGCAGAAAACAATACACATGTAACCATGCATCAGTCCAATATAAGTTTAGACCGGGTAATACTCAAAACAAAAATGAAAAATATGGTAACACTGAAGAGTGACGGACAAATATACTGAAGTACGAAAATTTTGTAAACTTGCCATTGGTGTTCGATATGGAGTCAATAGTCCTGGAAAATGTGTATATAGGTTTGCAAAAGTTATGGCTTCTATACACTTAAGTTCAAATAAGAAAACTATAGAGAATACAATCACTGTGAAGGAAGTGTACTGTAAAAAAAAAAAGGGTTTATATTTTCTTTGTAACTGTTTCATTAGAACATTTAGTAGTTATTGGCATTAACGGGCCAGCAGTTTAAGGACTACTAATGTTATTCCTAATAACATGGTTTGTATGTGGAAAATTGTCTGATGACATATTTGCAAGTCTTTGTAACCTTTGCTAAGCTTTTAATCCATTTCTCACATCTTTGGCCATAAAAAGAAGAGGACTATAACTCAAAAGAAGTGCATTTTTACTGAAAATAAACTCCGATGTGTGTGCATAAAGTGAGGATCTGTCGATGCCTTTTTGTGTTCGAAACATTTTAAGGAATGATTTTCAGTTGCTCATACCTTCAATTTTGCTTTAGGTTAATCACATTAACTTGTGCACGCGCCCTATTGTACTCAGCTACACGTACCTGGCAAAAAGTTAGGTAGAAAAAAAAGTTCAAAATTTCAAATACAAAAGATTAGAAATTTCAGCAAAGATACAAACGATCTGCATAACTAAGGAGTAGTCATATTTCGGATTTTTTGTTAAAGTAATTATTTTAACCAACAAAGGTAATTCAATAATATAAATAGACACAAATGATTTTGATAGCTATAGTTTCTGGATTAAAGAAAGCCTTAGAATTAGAATGCAACAGAGTTATCACCAATGAACTCCCTATTGTAAAACTATCTACCAGTTCTATAAGAACCCAAATGTATCGCCTTTTCAACTTACATAAGAACAATTCTTCATTCAAACTACTATCGAAGCTGAAAGAACAAAAAAAAAAAAAACTGCGCCACACAATGATTTGGAGTACTATTCAAGTGAAGAACAAATCAACGATACCAAACAATGTTAGAAGTTATAATAGTCTAAAACGAAGTTCTTAATCGTCCAAGACTCACAAGTGAATCTTTTAGATGCAGGGCTACAACTGGGTCATTTTTTCACCACAGCAAGAACAACTGTTGCTGTTGTGCCCTGTTATTTAGGTTAAATGACAAAACTCAACATAGAACGATAGGATTCAAATGGACCAAATGCAACTGCCAACTTACCAAACAATGGAACCTGTTTAATATTTGTTTCAGTAACAAAAATTCTTTCATTGGATTTAAAAATGAAATCCCAGACTTTAAAAAAGAAAAAAAAAACATTTGAGCAAATAAGCAAATGGTTTGCATACTTCAATATGATACCTTTGCTTTTGATGCTAGTCATAAGAGCAGCAACTGCATTTCCTACGTTATTAGTTTAACCCCATTATTCACAAACAAAATGAAATCCATCACCATCTAAACCCTATAAAATCCAATAAAGTATCAAAATCATAATTAGTTTAACCCCATTATTCACAAACAAATTCTTATATTGAACTCCATTTTGCAAACACAACAGTGAGTCAAAATTAAAATATACGATATCAGTTAAACATATTAACTTACAATTTGCTATTTTTTTAAGATGTCAAAGCCACTATCATCTGGAGAATGTTGTCAACAACAAATTTGTCCTCTGTGATACGAATACACTCATAGCTTTGGTTGGATTAATAGTATCTTCTAGCATTTCAAGAATATTTGCCAAGGAGGAGCTTCCCTAGTTAGTGGATAGATTGCATTGCATATATTGCACCTGATTAAGAGAATAGGACAACCTGCATCAATACTTTCTTTAGTCAAGCATTTCCACAGATACATGAAGTGCAGTTTCTGAATGCGTAAATTTCAAAACCATCATTGTCCATTAATTTTACTTACTACTCATTTAGCAAGACTAACCACCAATATTCTTCTTCTATTGTTCTCCCACCAATATCGTGATACTCATTCATTTCGATTAATGAGGAACACTAAAAACTGATACTCAGTGAGTATCGTGTTCTTCTTCATTTCCCCAAATAGAATACTTAGTTTAGTTTCTGGTATACGAATAACCAATATTAAGAAACTTAAGAAACCCAAATCAAAATATACCAAAGAAAACTAATGAGATGGTCTCTGAGTTGTTTAACAATCCAATCAAAATATACCAATCAATTAAAAATCTAAACTAAAATCAATCCAGACTAAGATAGTAGTTACCTGGTATTCTTCAGAGAGTATGCTCAAGGGAAAAATGGAGAAACTTGGGAAGATGACAACCTATCTCGAGATTTATGTACTCGAACCTTTTAAGGGGTCGTGTAACGTAATAAGCATGTAATGACTTGGACAGTGTTGGACACGCATATGTTGCCTCATTAAAACCTTGACAAGGAAAAACCCAGTGGGACAAAACCTCGAAGAAGGAAAATGAGTACAACGCGATAAGTCCAATAAATGCACCTTTGATGATGGCGCTCCCCCTGATGAGTACTTCAGTTATATCTTGGCTTGCAAATCTTGAGTCATGGCTTCCCAATTTGACGAACGAGGTTCCTAAATGCATAAGATTCTTATTCTTTCGTGAAGAAAATTACTACTTGATGAAGTGTTTGCGCTAGCTAGTCTTCTAATAGTAGTCTTCTCGAGTCTTCATGCTTGCTTAAATACATTGACGACTTGTGTCTTGGGTTGCTAGATTCATGGAGATGATTTGCAGAAATAGTTGATGTAGTTTCTTCAACGAAGTGCCAAGATATGAATACCTTACCATACGTGAACAAAAATCGCATTTGTGAGAAGGAAATCTAAATTCTTAGGAGATGATTAAGTTGATTTGGTTTAATCAAATGTGGGCATCCACTGAACAACCTAAATTGATATAACTCCCCCTTGGATGACCAGCATGTTGAATTAAATTGCCTCACTAAAACCTTGCCAGTAAAACCAAATTTTGGACGAAGGAAAAAGAGCACAATATCGACATTTGAATAAAAATTAACATCAGTAAGATGTTGTCGCGTTAAAACCTTGTCAAGAAAACCACATGGGACAAAACCTGGAACGAAGGGAAAAGAGTACAACTTTTGACGTGTTTATCGATGCTAACCCAACTATATGAGTTTTTTTTTTTTTTAAATAAGCATCAAAATAATAACTCTAGTCTATATCAAAAAAGAGTTTAGCTAGTATAATTCTAACTGCAGATTTAAGGAAAAAAAATTGAATATATATATATGTTGCTAAAGCGTGGATTTTTGTGTGTTTTAAGGACTCCTCAAGAGAAATATAAAGCTGATATCGTCAAATAATTAATCCGGATTTTTGGTTTTGTACCAAATTTCTAAAAACACATAGAGGATTGTTCGAACTGGCATAATAAGTCAGGTGGCTTCCTAAATTTGTTCCCAACCACATTTATTTTGTAAATGCAATACGAGTCCTTCAAAGACTACCACACCAAAAACATCATACATGGAGAACAAAAATTTACTTAACCAATCCTAGGGTCTGAGAAAAAAAATTGAACCCTCAAGTTGTTTTTACAACAAACAAATTTCTCGTATAAAGACGCAATATGACTACACCAACCTGTAATTAATAGATTTGACAATTTTAAGGTGTTAAGTCTTGGATCCAAAATTGCGTTAACTGAGAAATTAATCCAACCTAAATGGATTGTATGCCAACCAATCACATATGTCGACATTTCTCTGCAGAGGGGTTCAAAACCACCGTCATTTATTTCAGTAGCTACTTTAAATGAATATTCGACAATACGATCCGACACAATTCTCAAGTATCTTGAAGAAAACAAAATCATAAAATTGATGGTACCAGCGCCCACGGGTATTAATAACTTTGAGAATGTGAATCTTGTCTTTGGTACACTCAATTGGAGCACTACCAGTAGCCTCTTATGGAACGCTACATATTTTACTACATGTGCCTGGATTTCCTCTTAAGAGATCAGAGCAAAATGCGAAATTGCACGCTAATCATAGTGACAGCCTTAATCGATTTGATCGTGACGGGAGAGAAATTGATATAACTTTTAAGTTAATGAAAACCAATTTTTGCTGGTAGTGTATAGTCTCCCCCTGATTATGGCGGAAATATTTTCATCTCATAAAAACGAAAGCAAGTTTTGTAAAGTATTATCCGTGGATGTTTACAATACCAGGTCGGACAGTAAATACCGACTTCAAGAGCCATAAAAAAAAATTGTCCGAAGAAATAAAATTATAGTCTAGCTGACATACAAATTTAACGCCAACCATAAATTTCATTGGTTCAACCAAAAACATATAAAATATGCAAATAAAACTCCAACGAGATAAAACTTGTGACCTATAGGGCTAACAAGATAGTAATTCATAACGAAATTTCGGACACTTCTTTTTCAAAAGAAATAAATTCAAGATCAATTTAGTCACTACTGGAACTAATAATATAGGCTAACAAGCTGGGTGCGCACCCTTTGATCTTTTGTGTCCAATTCCAACTACTAGTGGAACAATTTCAAATTTTGAGAATGATTACCACGAGGAAAATCAAAGTTGCTCAATATCCCTCAGGAATGTACCAATTCCTCGTTTCGTTGGTACGTGTAATTGGGTTATACCCTAATAATGTCATCTCATTCTAGGGTCGATAGAGAAAATGTTTCTTTTTAAGAACATAAAGAAATCATTATCGTTATTCTTTTTGGAAAAAAAACACTTTATGGTTGACTAATGATGGTTTCTTGTAGAGAATAGAAACCTCTCAATGCTCCTTGCAAGAAATAGAGTCATTGGCTTAAAAATAATTTATAATGCCAATTCCAATTCCAATTGATTTAAATGATATACCATCAATGACATAAAGAAACAATCGTTTTATATAGTCATAACATATGGAAACTCTATCTTATCACTGACAACGGGTTTCTTGTAAAAAAAAAAATAGAAACCATATGGCTAAATCACATGATCTTTGTCTAATGGACAAAGATACCAATATTAATTGGCCGGAGGTTTTTCAACCATGCACGTGATTGGTTACCATAAAGATATTTAAATTGCGATAATACCTGATTTTGGTGATTACAGTTTCATTAAAAAAATAGAAACAGTAAACCATCTTTTATGGATTTGTTTTTCTTTTCTCTATGAAAAATAATTAGAGGAGAACGAAAATATTAATTTGTTTTGGTAATTACAGTTTCATTAGGGGAATAGGTTACCGAATTAGGTTTATTATTTTTCTTTTGATTGCTCTATAAATAAAAAATAGAGGAGAAGGGAAAAACACGATCAAAGTCGAAATACACACCATAATATAACGTGTGAGATAAAAAAAAAGAATGAAAAATAAAAAGGATATCAAAGCTTTACTCGTTAACAGGGAGCAAACCCTTAAAAACTTGGTGTGCCTCGAAGTTGTAGTAGTGTGCGGTGCCCAAGTATTATGATACGTATGAGGAGTATCTGTTGTATATATGACAAGTTCAAAGGTTAAACCAAAGATGCATAAAACACAATAACAATATCACAGTCATATAAGACAAAAATTAATAATAAAAAAATGGAATAGTTTGAAACAAATCAGTTTCTGCTGTGGATATAGTTGTTTAAGCGTGCAAATAAGCCATAGGCGTTTCTTCAACAGTACCCACGGTGAGAGATATATGTAAAATATATATATATATATATCTTTTCTAAAGAAGTGCTCGGTGGAAATAGAGCTATGTTGTTGATGACGTATTGTAATATAGAGAAAGAGGAGAAGAAGACAGAAAGTAAAGGGAGAAGAAAGAAGAGTTCTCATTAGATGTGTGTAAAAGATACAATGTTTAAGGCTCTATTTATATAGATAGATGACTTGATGCCCAAGATATGTAAACCCTAAACTTAGACACGAAGGGAATCTTAGTAAATAAACTTGGTTTATAACAGTATGCAGGGGATTGAATGTTGTAAATAATGACTTGTGTAACCGGCGAACAATAGGAGGAGAATTGGACGAAAAAAATCCCTAATTTATTAGATTTCAATGGGATTGTTATTAATTAAATTTTGTAACCTTAGGGGAGAATAAGGGAAAGAAATTATCTCACCCGTGAGATTAGGGCTTAAAAAGGGGCTTCATTTTCTGCCATGATTTATGTTTTCCTTTCCGAGAAGAATAAGAACCGTTGATGTCTCTAAAAGGCACATTTACATCCGTCATGGTGCTAAAACCGTTTGTTTTTGTAAGATAGATGTCAATAAGGGAGAGGTAGGTAGACAAATGTATGGGAGAAATATGCGTAGTCCAACATGTAAAGCTTGTTATGCAGCCAGCAACTTTATAGACTATTTACTCCAAAATCTAGGATTATTATCATCCATAAAGGTTTATTGGTAAAATTACAATTACTTAAGAATATCCAATCTTCTCAATAGTATTTCTGCACGGTATTGTACTTAGACTTTTAAAAAAAGAAGCCAAGAGACGCCTTCATGCTCCAAAGGAAAAACTCAATTAGTTTTAAATGGTTTCTCAATTCTGTTATTTCATTACTCGGGTCTAGAATAAATGCAGTTAATTGTGAGTAAATTTCATCCAATATATTACGCACAAAACAATCCAGCAAAGTTCAGGTTACATGTGGTAGGCGAAGGAGTAATATGAATGACAATACTAAGGCAGAGATAAACAATTTCCTCGAAAGCAGTATAATTTCCATAGAAACTAGGAAATAAATGGCATGTTCTTCCCCAATTGTTATAACAAAATCAAGAACCAGTATACATAATTTATCTACTACTACCCAATGAGATTTTCACTCGAGGATTTCAGTTAAAAAAGATGATACACCTATTTAGTCATTCATATTTTCCCATAAAAAATCATATTTTTCCCCCAAGAATCAATACCAATAAGCAACAAACAAACAAACCTCACCTTGATTGTGACTTTGCTCTTAACCTAAGTTTCCAAAGCTTCAGTCATAGACTAACACCACAAAAATAAACACAAAAATTAAAACCAACCAGACGACCTACGCCAACAAAGTGAATTAAAAAATAATAATACAAAAAGAAAATATAAAAAATTACTTACCTTATCAAATTGGATAAGAACTTGAATTGCAAATATAAACCATCTCATCAAGAGTTTCAGTCAAACACATCCCAATTGTATACCTTCTATATAGTTCAAAAGTCGCCATATTCAACAACAAAAACAACAAACTCTAGAAAAGAATCCACAAAAATCATCAAAAAATAACAAAATTATAATCATCATAATCAACTTAACTGATAGATTGATATCGATTATCATCATATTTGCAGAGAGGATTTTAGAGAGAAACAAATTTCAAAGTTTGCCGATCTGAATGAGAGAGCGATTTCCAGAGTCTTTCGCTTTTATAAGGTATGTAAAAAACAATGAAGAGAGAGAATTGGTTTTATACCTCAACATATCTAGGTGGTGTTTTGATAATTTACTACGTATGCTACTATGTTATCATGTGTTATGATTTTTGACCGTGTTTTCTTTATGACTGACTTATAGATTGCCAACATGCTATTGATGAAGGTGCTCTCCTTCAGGGAGCCCAAATTACTTCCCAAATGTTACTTTGGTTATAGGCACTTCTCCGGAACCAGAGCACATTGTACCCAACCAAATATATATATATAGGCCTACGGCCGGGGCTCAACCCTTTCGTGGTTGTCACTTTCTTGGGATATCCGGCCCCGACATGGTTAGAATACGCCAAGAATGTTTATTCCACTTTGGTTAGTGGGGTTAGTTAAGCTAAGAAGTAGTTTTTTAGCTAGGGGTTGTTTGAGGGTAAAATTCCCGATCTCCATGTGTCAACATCTTAGGGGATGATTTCATGATAAGATGATGAGATGGGAGAATCGGATCATCCTCTGAAAAGGAGATCTCATCTGAATCAAGACATCTTCTATATGGCTACATGTATGACGCGTGTCAATAGTGGTCTAATCGAACTCAGATGGTCAAGTCTAAAAAGGAGAAATGCATTTAATGAAGGAACGGAAGAGACGTGGGCTAAAGTATGTCGCATCAGAAGGCTCGGACGATCCATACCATAACCCGAGGAAAGTGCAGTACGATGCCCTTTAAGAAAGAGAAATACGATCAGGAACGACACGAGATAGCTCGGAAGGAGAACCGAGCGAGATATCACGAAGGGTGGTATAAATTTCGTTCGAGGTAACGAAGAGATGTACGACGACTCCATCAGCTCGGCGAGAGAAGACCACTCCGATACAAGTCTAGTTAAAAAAATATAAAGTTTTTAATTGATTTTGGTACTCTTGGCCGTGACCATTGAATTATTATTGTTGGTGGCCGGCCGGTGCAGGGTCGGGATTATCAGGGAAACTATTAAAAGTATTATAGCTGCATTCTAGATTCAACTGAAAAAAACTACTGATAGCTTATCTAATTCCTCCTAATGCAGCGACCTTACATCTTCTTCATACCCAGAAGGGATTATTTAATTTCCTTTGATCAAATCTGTAGGAATAAATACAAGTGTACCATTTTTATTGTGATTGCATTCGTCTCTGATTAACGGTATGAGGCAGCCAAATATCACTGAAAATGCAGGTGTTTTTCATTGATCATTTAACCCCTTGATGTAAAGAGATATTCTTGTTGCATGCTACCTTGAGATTCGAAGTTGGAATTTGGGGCTTTTTATTATTTTTTATTTTTATTTTTGGATTGAGGGGCTTTTCATTATGGAAAATGCTATATGGACCCAAAATGCAAATAGATACCGTCATATGGGGCATATGGTTTTTACTATGGTCGAATAAGATTAGTTACCATAATCCGTTATTTACTGACACTAATAAAAAAGTAAAAAAAAAATCTGATGTAAGCAGGGTGTAAATAAAAGTTGTATATATAGAGAGAAATCATCTCAGGGTTTCCATTCTTCACTTCACTTGGTTTATTCTCTTTTACAGTGAGAGAGTACTAGGGTTTCTACGCCGCCTTTCTACTTCTCCTTCTTCTTGTTTCTTAGATCTGACCTTTGATACATACAAGGGCTTTCATATTTAATCTTCTATTTGAGTTCTAAGTTTTAATCTTTTGTTTATAAAAAGAATCTTTTGTTTTACTCTTCTCAAGATCAGGGAAACAAACAACAAATGGATCTTTCTCACAAATGTAAAATCATTGGTTTCGTATGGAAATATGGTGGTATTGGAAGCATTCCATTCAGTTTAATGCAATATAATGATTTCTCCTAACAGAACCATTCTATGTAATTTTATCAATACCGGATTACCCAACTCCAACAGCAGCAGGTAAATTTTATCTGCAATTTGTATTCTAAGCAGATTCTCCGTGAAGTTGAAAATGTTTCAGATTTTGTTTACAAACTACTAGTATCTATTAGATACTAGGTATCACCCCGGCCTACGGTCGGGGCTCAACCCCTTCCGACCTTTGTTTATTCTTTGATCAGCCGATCCATATCCTCTCACAATACTTTAATCGGTCTGTAAGTTAGCCGGTACCTATGGCCCGACATTGTGCTTCCTCTCACCCCGAATATTACGTAAAAAAACTGGTATTGTTATTCCTTTCATCCATCTGCTACAATTCCTTAAAAAAATTTCCTAAGCAGAGTAGTAGGCTAAATACGAACCTGCTCCGGTAAACTTTTGGCTTGACCTTATTTGGCAGGGTCATCATCTAAAATATCAAATCAGTCATGTTAATTCAACTTTTGGCTTCTTTTAGTCTTAATTTATATCACCAATCGCTTCAAGTTTCAGCCTTTTAGAACAATATTTTTCAACCTCTTAAACATGATGGTAAAAACAAATGTCAGCACACCAAATAAAGGCCGATTCCAAATGCAAAAGTTCAGGGTCGGAAAACCACTTGAACACGAAAATGAACATGTGAAGGCCTTTTGCTAGTAAAAGAGTACCCAAAAAAGTGGAGGATTATCTGAGTAAGGGTCTTACATCTCCATTCTCCAGTTTTGAAATTTATCTAACCAAGCTTCATTGTTAATTGCCGATCAAGTTTTGATTCCACCCAGTCCTGAATGTCTGTCCAGCTGAACTGCTTATTCAAAGTATCATCTTCAAAAAGACCATTGAGTGCATCCACTCCCTGAACTCAGGGTTCTACCCCCTCTATTTTCTTTTAACCTCAAAATACAGTTGAAATCTCCCGTAAATAACCAAGGATTAGGTGCAATGGTGCATTACCAAAATTTCTTTAAGGAAATGCTTTAATAGTTAACTTCTTTGATGTGTAAATTTCTTAATTCTTTACCAAATTGCTTAACTCATTACCAACTTGCTTCTCATCTTCACATGATGAATTATCCATCTCATCTTTTTATCTTAACAAACAATGGGTCCACAAAATTCTGGAATGGCGCATGTTCCGCCATATATCTTTAAAATGACAACCCCAAAATTATGCATTAGGCGATAAACTTGCAGAACGACGCTTCAGAATTTCTTAAAAAGCAGTGCTTCCTCCAAACACGGAAATATCCCGAAATATTATGTATTAGTTCGAATTGGTGGAATCACGAATTATTGTTTTAAATACTTACGTTAAATTAGGTCTCTTAGTATTTGATGTAGCTAAGGAATATCCAAACGATGGAAAGGACTTATACATATACGTGTTACCACAACAATGTTTATATCCCCCAGTGGTTATATTGTCTAAACTTTCATTTTAATCATTGAAACATTCTCAGAGGACGTCATATAGTTGTTATTCACAAACTAGTTTTCGTCAAAGCAATTTCCAAAGTGATTGAAACATAACATAACTTTCGTCACTAGGAAAAGATGAACTTGGCTAAAGCGAAAGATTTACCAACACACATTTCGATAAATAGATAAGCGAGATATACTCAGCTCGAAATGTCACATGTGTATATTCTTAGTCTATATAGCAATACGACTTTTGTCTCAAGATAAGAGATAGATTAGATAGACTTTTGAGTGATAGATAAGTTCAAGTCTCCACATACCTTTTAGTCGATGAAGATCCACTGGTTCCTTGAGTAGTCCTTCGTCTTGTATGATGATTGCCATGGAGTTCTTGAGCTCAACTACACTTTCTATCCTAGTCCGAGACCTTAGCTATAGTAGACTAGAAATCAAGACTTTATAGTTTTGATCACTAACATTGACAAACATGCTTGAGATAGCAACGCATGCGAGTTCGACTGAGAAATGCTCTGATGTTTTATCAAAGTTGTTGTAGTAATAAGGTTCTTGAGACTTGAGAAAGCAATAGAGTTCTAGAATTAATAAAACTAAAATAAGATAAAAATATATACAAAAATTGTCACAAGATGAAGAAATGTGCTGGGACTCAGGATTCGGCCAAACTCACAACAAAAGGTTCAAAAAAAATAATTTTTTTAACAATTATCGCTCAACAAATAAAAACATGGACTCTTATCTTGCCAAAGTAGATCCTCAAAACATTAATTGTATCCCCTAAGAATAGATTATCTAAACAAAGCATAACCTATCTAATTGAATCACAACTAATTTTATCGAATCATAAATCAATTTAAATTAGTGCAAAAGTCATAAAAAGAATTAAATGATTTTACCCATGTATGAAATTCGTCTTCCTCCGTCGTCCCAGTGATGGGGTCTAGCTCATCAGATTGGAAACACGCTCAAAATTCATTTTCATTGCTCAAGGTGCTCACAAATGATGAAATGGGGTTTGTAACAAATATAGTTGTTACAGAAACAACTATTACAGAGAAACACCCGAATCAAGTGCGAATACGAAATAATTGTTACAAAATTTGTTACTAAGATAAGATGACAGCTCTCTTGTAAAGAGTGATCTATTCTTCTTCGTCTTCTTCGCCTGAAGGTGCAGTGATGACTGCAACTTTCTTTCTCAGCTCTCTGCCGCACTTCCTTTGGACCCCCAAACTCTCCCCCCTTCTCACTGATATACCATCACCTATCAAACAACCCTGAAATATCACATTATAATTGCATATAATCCTCCCATTACTCAGTGTTTAAAGAAAATATTTTCTTCCCTTTTTTTACTTCTACACGGCTTCTGATGCTGTCGAATATCTCCTACACGCTGTCACCTTCTGTCGAACTCCAGCAAACTCGTGAAAACACTCATTTTCCACACTCAGTCACAACCAAATCTCGAGTTATCTTCACGTAGACAAACACTTGCCCTGTTTTTTTATCTCCGAAGATATAGCCCAAGTTAATCTGTTTAAACAGACATACCAACCTTGTTTAATAAAAACAGGATACTTTATGCTAGTTCCAGTTATTTAATCTCCTCCAAACCCGTCCAGAAATCGATTCACAAATTTTGCAGGTGAGAACTTCTTTTCCCGCCAAAATTAACATTTGAATAATAAAGATGGTTTCCCCCTAACCAGACTGGGGTGCGAATAGTAGGTGCCCAACTGAGGTGCCCCTTAGTAATTGAGGTGACCCTTAACCGAAAGTGGGACTCCGAATAGCAAATGTCCTCCGGGGGTGTTCCGAGCAACTTTTCGATCCGAATTTTCCAACAATATTTATTTCCAAAAAATACCTACAAACACAAAAAAAACACCATAATAAGGACAAAAATGAGTACTAACAATACGAAACATTGAGGACAAATTAGACACATAAATGCGTCTATCAAATACCCCCAAACTTATTATTTGCTAGTCCCGAGCAAATCTAATCTAGAAAATAAAAGGACTACACTCAGCACGTGCAGCAAGCCGTTAAACCGCTAGGTGGCCCTAGTGGCGGAGTGTCGTCTCCGGAGGGTTTACCAGAGGTGTACCCACAAAACATGTATTTCTTATTGGTCACCAGTATCCAAAGAGCTATGAGGACACACATATTCTCAACCTATCTCCAAGTAACTAGAATGCCAGAGAAATTTAAGGTGCCATCTCTAAAGTTGACTGAAGAAAAGGGGAGACACATCCGCAATACTGCTAGATAAAGAGATATCCGCTACACAACTAGATAAACATTATAAGATGCGTCCGCTGATTTACAGCTGGGTAAGATTAGGAGAGAGATAAAAATGAGAGGGACATCTGCTACACAGCTGGACTAATTACGTGTGATGAGTTGAACCAGTGCTAGAAAGATCTTGTGCCAGATTGAAAGCGGACTAACAAAGCAACCAAATGCATCTCTCTTCAACTCTCTCATAGTGCTCAGTAGAAACAACATCTTCTTCGGTCTTCAACTATTGATGATAAATTCTTGAACCTCGTAGAACCTTGACAATTAACTCTTCTCTTCGATTTCTTACTTTACATAAAAATTTCTACTTCCCTATGGCCTTATTGAACAAAAAAGAACATAATGATTTCTATTTTTCTTTTTCTTCATTTTCATTTTTTTTTTCTATTTTTTTTTTGGTAACACAAAAATTACAAGACAAAAATTTACATGGCCAAGAGAGAAGGACTTTAAAAACTTGGATCTTCGCAACGCGTGATGTCTTGGTATCATGAATTCCAATAACTTATGTAATTTGCTCTTATAACTTCTTGTAACCGTTTTGAATTATTCTTTTCTATTGTTTCTTCTAAACCTTAAACGTCTTCAACTTCCTTCATAGATTTTGATGTCGCTCTGTTTGTTGATGATGATAAGTTTCTAATGAGTGAGAGTCATAATCCAGTAACTAAGACTACATTGTGAGGTTGCTTTGTCTTTCTGGCATTTCCTGACCTACTTGCCTTTCCATCATGGATGGTTAGGTCCATCACGGTTACCCTCTAAAAGGAACAAGTTCTCTCCTGAATTTCAAGGATCTCAAAGTCTTTTTCTTTAATGTCTCAGTAGGTTGTTATCCCTAGCATTCTAATTTCTATCTTTTCGGTGAGAAACAGTATGTAAACTTAGCTAACCGGATACTATGTGACGCTAGAAGTTTCAAAAGTGCAACTAAAAAGTTCTTCCCCACCCCCAAACTTAAATCTAACATTGTCCTCAATGTTCTAAAGGTGAAATTAAAAGCATGAACAAGGAGAAAATATTACCACTTGAAGAAAAGAGTAAGGGAAGATATTACCATGTTGCAAGAATATTGGGTTACCTCCCAAGAAGTGCTAAGTTCGAAGAATCATATAACAGTAGTCGGAATAACTGTGGGTCATCTGGATCAAAAAGTTCTAACCACAAGAAGAGGAGACTGCAACAGATCAGGAAGATATCCAACACACCCTTATCTATTATTTTGTTTAATACAACTACATCTAGTTGCGGTTCAGGTTCAGGCTCTATAAAAGGGTCTAAATAAAAAGTTTTCATTGGCTGGATTTCCTCAAAGGCAGTATCCTAAAGATCAGGTTCTAGAGTCTGGAAATACTCAATTAAGAACTTAGAAGCACATAACAATAACCTGAATAATTGCGGATCCTCTAAGTCAATCAGACTTGACTAACACAGTTTACCACAGTAGTGGTCACTCTTAAGAAAATGTGTCGACCCTATTATCCTAAAGTAATTAGGTTTAGTCTGAAAACTTAATAACCGACACATCTGAAAATCATAAGTTCCCACAATTGGAAGGAAGGTTTTTGGTGCGAAAACAAAGTCAATCGTGGTATCATAGCCTGGGTTAACCACATCAACCAGAGGATGGGTTTCTAACAACTGAACTTCTTTATGGACACAACTAGGTTCGGAAAAAAGTGTATGAAGATAATCTTTTAAAATGGTTGAGGCACATAAGTCAAGTCCCAAGTTAGGAACCTTTTTAAGAGTTAAGGCACATGGAGAATGATAATCACCCCCAAACTTAGAGTTTTCAGTGTCTCTAAAAAGACTAGTCACAACTTCCCAAATTTCAAGGTCATCTGATTCCTAAAAATGGTCAATTGATTCTTCTAAGTCAGGCACATCCTCACTCATCTCTGCGAGTTCATCTTTTTCTAAGTCTATTTTTTCTAAATCGCTAGACTCAAAATATACTCGTTCCTCTAAACCATCATTGGCTTCGTAATCAAAAGGAAATACTACATCGTCTAAAACGGGGGTATCTCTAGTCAAATCCTCATCCTTTTGAATAGGTGAATAATTATTAAAATTATTAGGATCTGAACCAGAAATAATATTATTTTCTTGAAGGTCAAAGTTTGAAGTAGAAAATTCCTGATTATCATGCCTACATATTTCAGATTCTTCACGACACTATAATCATCATAATAACATGAAAATGGTTGAACCTCATCTAAAAAATTAGTGTCTCCAATTCTATCCTCATCATCTTGATTAGGTGAATAGTAGCTATCCTCATCTTCAAGGGTGAAATTGGGAACACTGTGTTAGAGATTCAGATTATTTCGAGCAATTATTTCGTTTGTCTCAGCTATCCGCTTGAGGGTATCTTCTAAAGAAGGTTCACTCATTATTGTAGTTCTTTCGTCCATAACTATACCATTCATCTTATCTAACTTATGTGTCGACTCAGTTAACTTCCTGAGGGACTCTTCTAAAGAAGGAGTAGGAACAGAAGGATCATAAAAAGGACTACTTTTCAATAGTTTGATTGTATCCTCTAGATACGAAGAACTAGTATTATAATCTTCTTGCTCGTAAGACTGATGCACGTGTGGATAGTAATTGGGCTCACCATGGTATGACCCATAACCTTCAAAAGATTGGCGTTCCCAACCACTATTCACACTATGGTCATAAAAAGAGTAATGTCCATATTGTTCAGTTGGATATTCATATTCATTGTGATGGCTATTATAATACCAATTTGACATCCTAACTGCAAGGGAATTCTACACAAACACAAACAAGTCTGACTCGACCACAACAAACCTACTGATTGCTAGCAAACAAAAAGCATGATGGATCCACTTAGATTGTTTCTAGACCAACTTCTAATCCTTCGAAAGGGAATTCGTTACAATCTGAGCAAACCCCTCTAGAATCAATCCGAGTTTAAGTAAGTTCAATAGAGGCAAGGGAAGCTACTTGGAGATTTGATACCCAAGGCCTCAAGGCATTACAAGGCGGCGCAGTCACGCATTCAACTTACAGAAACCGTCATGAACTTCAAAGCATGCTCAAAAGAGTAACCAATATTTTTCGAACGACTTTCCTATTAAGCTCGTTACCCTATTGGTCTCGTTATATTCCAAATTTTAAGCTTAGGTTCGCGTTTGGTATCGTTTTCCTAAGGCGGGCAAGAAGAGAACGGTGATGAAATCCGAACCCTTATCTTGTATGGCCAGTCCTTGCCCTTTACTAGGAATTTAAAACAATCGTTTTCAAAACCTCAACATATATGCATACAAAATCATCCAGTAAACCCGCTAACAGGGGATTCACGGGTGTTTAGAATTCTTACCTCCCGTTCCAGACGAGGCATGAACCGTTGAAGTCGACTCGGGCCACTGACTCCTATGTCAGTGTACGAACCCGAGGGGCCGATACGATATCGCAATCGTCGTCCTTCCCTGTGCACTTTATATTTAAATAACTCTTCCGTAAGGTTTAAAAAAAATGTCCAAATGTCCAAGTCCAAAGTCCAAAGAGTAAAGAGTAAAGTGCAAAAGAAAAAGAAAATTACAAGAATAGAGAAATCCTAATACAATCTAAAAAAATAAACTCTTTTTTTTTCTCTTTTATATATATAAAAAAAAAACCTTCTTCTTTCACTTCGCCTTTTACTTTGCCTTTAACTCCAAATCTTTAAGTATTCACCAAAAGCTTTGGCAAATTTTTCTTTCGCTCCAAATTCCAAAATCTGTAGTAAAAAGACAAAAACAAAAACGTAAAGAAGAACAAATAAAATAAAAACAAATAAAAATCTAAAAACTCTAGCCTAAAGACAAGCTCCGTGTCGACGGCGCCAAAAATTGATGTTTTATCAAAGTTGTTGTAGTAATAAGGTTCTTGAGACTTGTGAAAGCAATAGAGTTCTAGACTTAATAAAACTAAAATAAGATAAAAATATATACAAAAATTGTCACAAGATGAAGAGATGTGCTAGGACTCAGGATTCGGCCAAACTCACAACAAAAGGTTCAAAAAAATAATTTTTTTAACAATTATCGCTCAACAAGTAAAAACATGGACTCTTATCTTGCCAAAGTAGATCCTCAAAACATTAATTGTATCCCCTAAGCATAGATTATCTAAACAAAGCATAACCTATCTAATTAAATCACAACTAATTTTATCGAATCATAAATCAATTTAAATTAGTGCAAAAGTCATAAAAAGAATTAAATAATTTTACCCATGTATGAAATTCGTCTTCCTCCGTCGTCCCAGTGATGGGGTCTAGCTCATCATATTGGAAACACGCTCAAAATTCATTTTCATTGCTCAATGTGCTCACAAATGATGAAATGGGGTTTGTAACAAATATAGTTGTTACAGAAACAACTATTACAGAGAAACACCCAGAACTGCTGCGAATACGAAATAATTGTTACAAAATTTGTTACTAAGATAAGATGACAGCTCTCTTATAAAGAGTGATCTATTCTTCTTCGTCTTTTTCGCCTGAAGGTGCAGTGATGACTGCAACTTTCTTTCTCAGCTCTGTGCCGCACTTCCTTTGGACCCCCAAACTCTCCCCCCTTCTCACTGATATATCAGCACCTATCAAACAGCCCTGAAATATCACATTATAATTGCATATAATCCTCCCATTACTCAGTGTTTAAAGAAAATATTTTCTTCCCTTTTTTTACTTCTACACGGCTTCTGATGTTGTCGAATATCTCCTACACTCTGTCACCTTCTGTCGAACTCCAGCAAACTCGTGAAAACACTCATTTGCCACACTCAGTCACAACCAAATCCCGAGTTATCTTCACGTAGACAAACACTTTCCCTGTTTTGTTATCTCCGACGATATAGCCCAAGTTAATCTATTTAAACAGACATACCAACCATGTTTAATAAAAACATGATACTCTATGCTAGTTCCAGCTATTTAATCTCCTCCAAACCCGTCCAGAAATCGATTCACAAATTTCGCAGGTAAGAACTTCTTTTCCCGCCAAAATTAATATTTGAATAATGAAGATGGTTTCCCCTAACCAGACTGGGGTGCGAATAGTAGGCGCCCAACTGAGGTGCCTCTTAGTAATTGAGGTGCCCCTTAACCAAAAGTGGGACTCCGAATAGCAAATGTCCTCCGGGGGTGTTCCGAGCAACTTTTCGAGCCGAATTTTCCAACAATATTTATTTCCAAAAAATACCTACAAACACAAAAAAAAAACACCATAATAAGGACAAAAACGAGTACTAACAATACGAAACATTGAGGAAAAATTAGACACATAAATGCGTCTATCATGCTCTAACAGTAATTTTCTCCCACGAGCGCAAAAAACACTTTTCGAGCTAATTTTGCCGCAAAAGCTTATTTCTCCAAAAACACCTACGAAAACATAAAAAACCATAATAAATACAAAATCGAGCACTAAAAATACATACAATTGAGATTATATTAGACACATAAATGTGTCCATCATATTGATGCCGATCTACTCAACTAATCAATCAAGGTTATCACAAAGATAAATCGATTATAGTTGGATTCCCATCCGATCAAGTTTTGTGCACACCAAAGATTATGAACTCAAATAAGAAATCTTCTTTGTCTTCAAATCTTCTTAGATCTTCAATAAACACCTGCATACAAACAACTTAAATCTCTTGTGATGGAGTCTATTAACAATGGATTATCACAAGACATCTTTAGATCTACAAACAGTTCTAAAGATCCCCGTCGATAGGGGTGCACATGGTTCGGTTCGGTACGGTTTTTGGTAAAAAAACAACCGAAACCGAAGTACTCGGTTTTCCGATATTGAAAACCGATGAAACCATTTAGCCTACTCGGTTTCATTCGGTTTTAGACCTTCCGGTTTCGGTTTAAAATTGGTCGGTTTTGGTTAACCGACAGTGTAGAAACACAAACAGAGAAGCTGGATTTCAAGAACTGTTTCCTAAACAGTTTGTTCTTAATATTAAAAACACATATAAAAACATAAATACACGACAGATAAACATAATTACACGGCATGAGGTTCTTATCAACAAAGAATAAAATGGTCTAAAATGATAAGACTTTGAACGGACGAGGATATTTTTCCTAAAGAAGATTCAAAAACAAATTAGCAAGAACATTTTTCAAGATTCGAGTACCAGCAACAATTGTGAAACTTGCTAAACTTGTCCCTGTTAACCTAATTCCAAGCACTCCTTTGAATTTCCGCAACCTGAATGGTTAACAAAACAGAGTTAGTTTCTAACCAACTAGCCAATACCTTAGATGCCATAGTTTATCTGCGTATAACATACAAGTACAACCAACCAAAACTAAAAATCTCTGATCAACTCGCCGATGATAACTTCCTTACTCAATAGATGAAGATGCCGTCTCTGCAACAATACCAAATTGGTGAGTCTAAGAAAGAAAGAACAAAAAAAAACGTTCAATAAAATCACCCTCGTTCTAACGTAATTGAAACCAGTTTCAAACTAACCTTGTATGTTTTAATAGTCTTTGTTCCACCATGCAAAATAATTCTGCAAAAAATAACTATCATCAAATCAGTTGAGAGTGATAAATCTAAACCTCACATAAATCAAATTAATTGAAACTCAAATATTTATAAATAACAACCTAATTTATCTAGAATGGTTAGGGTTTCAGTTGGGGTTCGATCGAAATCAGCTGATAGTGATGATCGATGTTCATGCTGAAACCTAATCGAAACTCTAACCACCACCATCCTACAAAACTCATACTCGATTGTAGACCAAAATCCATCGTGTGCTTGAATAAAGATGTTTTCTTCTGTTAAATTCTTTTTTGGTTTATGTTCATACTAGAGATCTTGATAGAGAAAAGAAGCTGGAGAGGAAAATAAGAAGAAAACGAAGGTAGTGGTAATGATGATTTTGGATTTCATTAATAGGGTTATGATGGTGAACTTGTGTGCTTGCGAGGAAGAAGAAAAATTGTCTTCAATTGTTGTTCTGTCGAGTGAGGAGTATAGATAGATCTAGATAAGTTTATTAAAAAAGGATATGCTACATATAAAATTATCATCGGTTAACCGATGGGATATCGGTTCGGTTTTTGGTAGAAACCTAAACTGAAACCGAATCTATCGGTTATCTAAAACTAAAAACCTAAACCTAAACCATAGGATTCGGTTTCACTTCGGTTCGGTTAATAATCTAACGGCTTCGGTTCGGTTCATGGTTTAGGTTCGGTTTTGTGCAGCCCTACCTGTCGACACTTCGATCTAGTTTGAGTGAATCTTATATCAGAAGAGAAGATTCTCAAGCATAAACAAAATAAGTGCAATCAAAGTTCAACAACCGTTAGTCAATCAAATCAATCGAAAACTAATAATAAACTGCAATTATCTATTTTCCCACCAACGGTACTCGTAGAGATTCCCAATCCCAAAGAAGTCTTCAAAACGAGCGGTCGTAAGAGATTTCGCCTAATTAGGGTACTTTCCTCTCCGAATAGACGGCTCCACCAGTAACAACACAACTAGATAGTTTTGATGGCTCTGAGGATTAGTTTGCTTGAAATGTAAACTTCAATATTTATAGACCAAGGAAGTTTGGACACCAAGGAATTTCCAAAACTGAGTATTCTCAAAGATTTGCAATAAATGCAAAAATCGGTTTCAATAATTCCTGGAAATGCGCTGTCCAAATATTGACCGAAATCTCAATAGAAAATCTCTAATTAGTAAATGCACATTACTCATTTTTATATTCTAAATATATGCATTTAATTGCTGGAAATTAAAAGCATATAAAAACTAAAAACCTTAACTAAAAGATTCTCAATTTATTTCGATCCGGGATTCTCCTATAACTATTAAGGAATATCTTTGAACAATAAAAGGTAAGAGTGTAGTTGCAGGAAATCCTACACTACACCCTTGATAAGAATCAATAGAAATTAAGTCATATTTGAAGATGAACAACAACACTTTTATTATTTTTACTTTTAGAAATCTTTACAAGAAATGTAAGAACTCAGAAATACAATTTTCTTTCTAGAGTTTCTCTCTCCTCAAGACTTTCTCAACTCTAAAAAGTACATCATCCTTTTCTGGTCAACTCTAAAAAGTACATCTATCGATTATCCTATCAAATCACCAATCATGGGTTTAACGGTTTTACCAAAACAAGTTTCGGTTCTACCTCTATGTGGGTACTAGGATCAGTCACACTAGTTTTCCAAAAATTGGTTGACTAGGTACTAGGATCGGTTACCACATATTTATGGTATTTAACTTGTATTCGATTGCACAAGTCATAGGATCGGTTACCAATTACTAAGACTTGTTGTACCTCTTACAAGGATCAGTTCCTCATGCTTGTGATCGGTTGCACCTCTTACAAGGATCGATTTCCCAATATCTAGAGTTGGTCATACCAATTAAAACAAATCGATCATACCATATCAGGTGATTACTTAAGATCGGTTTCACTAATAAAAGTCATACCAATACAAAAGTCAGGCCAAACACACATATTGGTAATCCAAAGATTTACAATGAATAACAATGCCAATAATCCTAGCGATTTCCCTTTCTATTCACAAAACAAGTTTATGAATGTACTTCATTTAAACGAATGTAAAATATTGTTTCCTAGGACGAAATCTTCACCTATACCTATACATAATCATAATAGAATTCATACGATTATGTCGATGTCTTATATACGAAGTTCAAAAGATATAAGTTATACTTCATATTGTTATTCCTTATTACTATGTCTAACTAGAGTATAATCATTCACAGGTTCGCAGTTATGTTTTCAATATGCATGACTTGAAAGATACGTTACGAATGAAACAATTCAAGTTTAATATTACTAACCTCAAGTGGAGGGATGATGTCGTCATTGTAGATCTTTACTTCTTCACATTCTTCAAGTCTTCACATAATACTTATAAGTATCGTATCCTAGTAACTTTCTAGCTAACCTATACGAAGTTGACTCTAGTAAATAATCAAGCGACTCTTTAAATGAGTTTTGATTCACTAAAATATGACAACCAAACTTGACATACCAATGCTTGGTGGGTTTAACCGAGCTATGCTCTAATAGATAATTTATTATTCATAATCTAGATCATGATTCAGGATTATCATTCGAAAATAGCCTAGAACAGTGATATGTGTTCTTGATGTTATTTTGGAATGTTTTTAATTGATTTAGAGAGAAATAAAACTACTGTAATTCTGGATATAGGACAGTATGCATACTAGTTCACATACTGGAGAAAAATGTTATAGGTCCGGAACCGTAGTAAATATACCCAGTACACGTACCGAAGTAGCTATATGTCAACAATAAATTTTTTGTACGCATACCTGGTGTCCATACCATAAAAAGTATGTTGCTTGTGAAACAGGAATGTACACATACCCAGTATGCAAACTGAAAAAGAACTGTTGGTTTTGAAATCAGAGTGGTATCCATACCCGGTATGCAAACCGAAAAAGTTTTGTAAGTTCCTAAACTCGTTTGTATCTTAAGGGTACACATACCTGGTACACGTACCATGACATAAACAATCACGAACAAGGTAGAGTACACGTGCTTACCTTGTCGAATATTTTCAGATGCACAAAAATTATTTTTGTGAGATAATTGGCATTTGAATAAATTTCTAAAAACACTACATAGACATGATTGATCACATTATAACCTATGGTTGTGACTCAAGTATAAAGTCTTAAGTGTTATATGAAAATGATTAAGCGTATAGTTCAATCGGATAGTCTCGGCTAACCGTACATGAACAATGTCTTTATACCCGGATCAATTACGGATCATGCTAACCAGAGTGTTATATTGTTATGTTAATCTCATTTCAAAGATTCATCTAACGGTGGATATTTTTTGCTTGGTTCCAAAGCTATCTTAGATTAAACCTAAATCAACATATACTCTGAAAGTCTATATAAGGGAAAACCTCAAGCAACTGGAATTTTTGAATCCCTGCCACTATTCTTTGTGTGTCCTAGTTGTAAACTAGAGTCGTCCTATCCCTAAAATCCATAAAATACTTCTAGGGTTTAGCGACTAAAAAGACTTCACCTGAGGATTCGTGAAGCCAGGTCCAACTATCTTTTATCTTGATAGTTCGTGTTTCCTGATCTTGTATGATGTTGAGCTTCTCACTCGAACAAAATACATTTAAATTAAAAAGTTCTATTCGTCTCAGACTTTGTGATTTTTCAGGTTTAATACTTGTGAGGTAAATAATAATCTAGGCTTCTCTTCGGGAAGCATAAGTCCATATTTTAAGGTTAGCTATACTTTGTCTATTGCTATCAATTTCCAGTCACCGTGATCCATCAATCATAAAGGAAAGCACATATAGGCTTATCTGAGGGAGGCAGATTGGTTTAAATGCCTCAATTGAGTTGAAACAACTCCTAGGCTGCAAAGGACGTCAGGGAATCATTTTCGCAGAGTACTGCTAGGATTCAAGAGACGTAAGGAGCGCGACTGTAATTTAATTTTTGTGAGGGTTTAGTTCGGTCTCAACTACATCCTAGTTTGAAGTTAATTAGTAGTATGCTAGTGTATGTAGCGGTTTAATACAGTTTGGTGTTCAAGTCTGGACTAGGCCCCGAGGTTTTTCTGCATTTGCGGTTTCCTCGTTAACAATTTTTTAGATGTATATGTTATTTCTTTTTCCGCATTATATTGTTTATCTTTATAATTGAAATATCACAGGTTGTACATAAATAAATCAAATTAGATACATGCATCCTTGTTTGTTGGATAGGACTTGATTGATTCCTCGTTAACAAATTTGCGGTTTCCTCGTTAACAATTTTTTTGATGTATGTGTTATTTCTTTTTCCGCATTATATTGTTTATCTTTATAATTGAAATATCACAGGTTGTACATAAATAAATCAAATTAGATACATGCATCCTTGTTTGTTGGATAGGACTTGATTGATTCTTGGATATTAATTTTTGAGATCGTCCAAGAACTCTCACACATAATCAAGTTCACGGATTTGGTTTATCAACTTTCTGATTGTGGGAGAAAGAGCTATAACTCTGAATATTATTCCTTGATTGAGATTCATTAAGTTGAATTCTCAGAATTGTATTTAGGTTTTGTCTATACAGGTTTCCTAAGAAAAAGTTGATGGTGTATTTTGGTACCCTCACGTTTTCTCATTAGGATAGGTTTATCTTGGAAGTGGCCTTCAGACAGATATGGGAAACACCGTTCACCTTAATCAACATCGTAAAATATCTACTTTCTTCTTTATATCCGTCTTCTTAATTTATCCATGTGATTTATTTGATTCCGAATATGGAAGCGACTATATGAGTAGAGCTCTGTCACTCGCATCAGGGTATTTCCTCCTATATTCAATGGGAGTATGCCAACCAAGGAAATTCTTTAGTGTCGTTCCAAGGTTCTGCATAGGTAGCTAGGGTTTGAAGTAAAGGTTTTGTGGGTATACCTCTTGTAAACCCTCCCGAGACTATAACTTGGCCACTAGGGACACCTAGGGGTTTAAAGGCTTATTGCACATGCTAAATGCAATCGCGATGCCTGCGAAGTGAGCTAAGATTTTATTTTGTAGATTTGATTTTCTCGGGACTAGTAAATAATAAGTTTGGGGGTATTTGATAGACGCATTTATGTGTCTATTTTGATCTCGTTTTTTTATATTGTTAGTACCTATTTATTTTGATATTTTGTCTTTGTTGGTATTTTGGGTGGGATCAACTTTTGCGGCGAAATTGGCTCGAAAAGTGGTATTTGCACCCACCGAGAGGAATTACTAAAGGCGCCCCAAAGAAATGTTATTGGCACCCGGGCGAAGTGTTAAACGCATCCAGGAAAAGTGTTGAAAACACCCCATAGAAATTACTAAAGGAACCCTTATTTTGGATAAGAGGCACCTTAGTTGATAAGGGGAACCCACTTACTATCTATAACCCGAATCACTACTTGAACCCCACAAAATTGTTGTTCGCACCCCATAATTTGCTAAGTGTACACATGATTTCTAAAGGGAGACCCATACAAGATAGGGGAAGGCCATCTTAAACATATGAATTCATCTTTTTGGTGGGATAAATTCTACAGGCGGTACCAGATTTAGGGTTGGATTTTAGTGAAGTTTTGAAGAGATTCAATCTCGAAATTTTGGTGGGATAAACTTCTTAGAGCATAACAGGGTTGGTAAGAGTGACTGTGTCGGTAGAATTGGGTTGTATAATTGAATTGGAGCAAAAAAGAGAAACTACATCACGATATTCCATGTATTATGTTTAGTAGTGATTTGGCCGGGATTTTTCTCTCGATTTGGACAAGTACAAACCTGTTTCAAAACATGAAAGATATGATCCTTAGTTGCGAAGAAAAGTGAGTGTACATCCCATTCACGATAAAACAGAGGTGGGAAATTATCTTGGGATAGTTTGGAATCTCAATATGGAAGTTACGTGGGGTCTAAGGGGAGATATTCTCTTAACATGTAGGTTTACCAAGTTTAGGAAAGTTTCGGATAATAACAGAAAGTCTCGTAAAGAAAAAAGGGAAGAAATTATTTTGAGGGGTAAATAGGAAAAATACCCCAAAATTGACCCATACCTTGTGAAAATGTCCCGGACATTAGGAAATAGGTTAAAATGCCTCAATCCGTTACTTTTTCTGTTACAGACAGTTAAGTAGTCAAATTTGCTCTCATGTGTACTTGCACATAGAAAATAATTACATTTATATCCTTCTGGCAAATAGGATGACATGCACGTGGCTATTTTGGCATTTGCCTATTTGTCCTGCATATCTTAGAAAATGACCACTGTATCCTAAATTTGTGAGATTGCGACATGTGGCTTCTTTATATAGTGGACGGTAACAGATGATGGGATATGTTTTACCAAAATGTCATTTTATTTTTCGAAATGACCAGCATGCCCTATTAACTAGGATTAGGACACATGTGACATCATTCAAAATCACCAGCTATAGATCCCCAACCGTTACTATAACGGTCATCTTCATCCCAACATGGACCCTTCAAAATTGGGAACATCCGATAGAAAAATCAGTATATTGGATTATTTGTGCATAATGGCTGCTAGCTCAAGCGTGAAAATGGTTGTTGACTGAAATTGATTAATCCTTGAACATTGGTCTTTGGTACCGTTCAAGTTATTTCTCTTATATTCAATCGGGCTCTCAAATTTCTGTTTGCTGATTGCAGATTGAATTGAGAGATAAAGATACAAAACTCTTTGATATACTTTTCTATAGATTGAGTCTGACTGTCTAGTTGATTCTATTGAAATTATATTGGAGTTTATCTATTCAGATTACCGAACAAAATATTGGGTGTGGTTGTTAGACCCCCGCTTTTTCAATTGGTATCATAGCAGGCAAACACATTTAAGACCTTATAAGTCTGTGTCTGTAGCGATCGGAATATGGCCATAAGTGCTATCTCGGATAAACGCATCACCAGAAACAAGAGTTCTGTTTCTATGAAATCTATTAAAGAGAAAGATTTGCCAATCTCGAATATAGATGAACCTAGTGTTTCAACGAAATTGACTTTCATTGACAAGTGTTACCCGGATTACCTTACTGACGAGTCTGACTCCGAAGTTGAAAGGGAAGCATCTGAAGAGAGTGCAGTGATTCTAAAAATTGTTAGAACCAGGCTGATGATGTCAACCGGTTGAAACACAAAGTCAATATCCTTGTTGGTATAGTAAATAAGCGTGTCTCTCTTCACGAACTCTGCTTGAGGAAAAACTCAAAGAGGATGCTTTGGAAATTGAACTTCTTTTGAGTAAACTCTATGTTCAAGAATGTTCCAAAGAGTCCACTATACCAATCGCTTCTAATTTAACTGTAAAAAATTCAGTTCCAAAAGAAAAAATCTATACCCCTTCCTGTTGAAAAATATATGCTTGGGTCTTCCTCTAATCAAGGAATATCCACATCACATAGAAGAAAGACATCTCCCAACGATGATATTAAAAATGTTCAGTCTAATCACTCGGGTGATCAGAATGTGTGTCTCTTTTGTGATTCAAAAGGACATGTTGAACAAAATAGGAAATCTAGGTTGAATGACAATTCTATTGTTCGTCTTCAACATACCTTAGATTTAATTCTCAAAGGTATAACTGACATTCATATGTCTAGACCAATTAGTTTTAGTACTCACCCTGTGTATCCTATTAGGAAAGTCAGTTTGATGTGTTCTTTAAATGTTCAGATGTGAAACAGTCTTCCTAAACCATCTCGTCCAAGAAGATCTCAATGATCTTCTTCTATTAAAAAGGGAGATAATGTTGTTCTTGATGTGTAAAAGGTACCAGAAAAAGGAAGCAAAAATGGAGGTATGGAAGACAACCTAAATATGATAATTGAAGGATATAAAGAAAATCATTAACTGGCTATCAATTCCCTCTAGTCAAGATTCTTCAGGTAAGAATACATATTATGCGTCGTATTTTATTGATAGTAAGTTTTATGATAACTTTTCGCATCAAAATAGTTTTCCTCCAAAGATCAGGAAAAAGAGGTTTAACCAAAAACAATATTCATTTGATGAGCTCAAGGCTCATACTTGTGCCAATTAATCACAAGGTTGAAATCTCATTCACAAAAATCCTGGTTGAGTGAGATATGGTCAAGTTTACTTGACGGCAAAATGTTTTCAGATTCTCTAGCTATTTTCTTATCGCTCTTAGCTGGATTATCATCCACAAACATTTTTGCATAAGTATTTGTGTTTGGTCTTGTCAAGTTTTTGTTTTGTTTTATTTTCCTTTTGAAATTTTGAGGTATCAAAATGCTACTCTTATGCTCTAAATTTTTCTATTATGAGAATGTAAAATTTATCCATCTAAGACTTGTGAAAGTTTTCACTCAGCAAAATACTGGCTTGAAAACAGTCTCCTTGAATTGTATCATCATTGCTTTGGTTCTTTTCTACGATGGGCCAAGTTTTCGTTCGAACGCGTACCCATGGTACATATCACGAATCAACTTTGGAAACCCTAAAATGTGTTTTCCTGAGAAACCATTTAAATAACAACTCTGAAGAGTACGTGTACTCCAGGATATTTTTATTGTCAAGAATGGCATCTCCTTCGGGGTCTTGTAACTTTGCAAAAGGATTTCTTGATAAGGGTTTTGGTTTCGAAAAAGGGGAGAAAAGATATCTTGTGGAAGTCAATGACACCTCTACTCAATATCCTGATAATCTTTCAGACTTTGAGGATGATTAAGAGATTTCTGCTGAAGTTATTCAAGATTTTATGGGTCAGTTTAATGATGCAAAACTGCTTCTTGTTAATACCTTAAAAAACCTTGATATGGTAAGAACTGAGTTGAAAGAGGTTAACTCTGACCTTGATCTCATAAAGACACATGATAAGGATCATCTCAAGAAGTGTATCGTGTGCGAAGATGCATTTGATACCATCTGTCACAAGCTTGAAGGTCTTGAAACCCATGAAGCTTCCGTTCATGAACGATGATTGTAGCTTGTGACCATTTTCTTTTAGAGTTGCTTTTAATTTTTGGTCTAGGAAACTTCTTATGAGAATTTTTTCTTGTGTTTACAAGAAGGATAACTAGGGTTTGGAATAGCCATTATTGTGAATACACATAGCTATTGCCAACGTTTTTCATCTTGCAATGTTTTTAGATTTATTTGTTTAAATTATAAAGTTTATTTGGAAGATGATTTTTGCAGTATTAATCTTTATGGTTGTATATATTGCAAATTGTTATGGGATATGTTGTTTACGTCCGTGAACCTTGACTATCCCATATATGTTCAAAAGTTAACACTATTATATTTCGATATGAAAGTATTGATAAAAGATAGTATGAACTTTTGACTACAAAATTTAAGCATATTATGTCATTATGCTAATATTGATGGAAGATAGGATGAACTTTTGTTTACAAAGATTAAGTCTATTATATGTCATTGTGCAAATAGTGATGAAAAATAGAATGAATCTTTGATTATTCCGCAGAATTGGTCTTCACTGATCCACATCTTTGTGTATGTACCGTGTGGCTCCGTAAGTTCTCTTATGTTGTGCATGGCCAGTTGAATTGATCATTTTTCTTGTGGTTAATTCAATTGAGATTTTTTGGATACAAATTCATGTTTCATGTGATTTGTTAATGTCCAAAAAAATCCTTTTTTTCTTGTAAAAGTAAGGTCGCTCTTGTTTTTCTTTTGGGAAAGGCATTTTATGAGGGAGAGTTCTTAATTTAACTTGTGCTTAATTGCCAAATCTTTGTGGGGAGTGCGGTTGTGGAATATTATAGGAGTTATCTTGTATCTTTATAAACTCCTTGATGAATACACTAAGTTTCGACTATGTGAAATCATCGAAACAAGTTGGTATGTTGTTCTCTTTTGGTCATGAAGTATTTCTATGAAAATTTCGTGAGGATCCCAATAGTTTTCGTACCTTTGCCAATTTATATTGGCAAAAAGGGGGAGAATTAATGTGTAGATCATTATGTAAGGGGGAGTGGTATTCATTGTGATATGAAGTATTGACTAAGGGGGAGTGATACATATCACCATATTATTGTTGTCAAAGTTGTGATACAATTGAACTTTGATGCTGTGTAATAATACTATGACATTGTATAACAATGATTGAGAGCAGTTGTTTTCTCATTGTAATAGCTACGGATCTTCAACAACTATGATGCCGAGTTGAACACATTTAGAATCATTGGAGTACTTGGAAGTGACGAAAATTGCGAGTAATGTTGAAGAACCAAGGAGATCAAGCATTTGGATGAGAAGATACAAAGTTTATTTTTTTTATAATCCATATGTATTGATAGTTTTGTCATTAAAATTGACAAAGAGGGAGATTTTTGGAGCACTGCTCGGTCGAACTCGCAAGCATTGCTATCTCAAGATTTTTTGTCAATGTTAATGATCAAAACTATAAGTCTTCATTTCTAGTCTACTTATAATGATGTCCCGGACTACGATAGATTGTGTAGTTGAGCATTAGACTTCACGGCGTTCATCAATTGAATACGAAGAACTACTAAGGAGAGCTTGTGGAACTTCATCAACAAAAGGTATGTGGAGACTAAAACTCATCCATCACTTGGAAAGTCTATTCTACTCTATCTCCTATATTGAGACAAAAGTCATATTACTATATGGTATTCGATTATACACATTTGAGATTTCAAGCTGAGTTCGCTTATATATTTCTCGAAATATGTGTTGGTAAGCTTTCGCTTCAACCAAGTTCATCTTATATTTTTGACGAAAATCAAAAGATGATCATGTGAAAATCACCGAGTAACATCTTACATGGTTTGTGTAATACAATCATTTGGTGTAGACTTGGAATGTTTCGTTATGATTATTTCAATATCTTGAAAATTACTTTGATGCCAATAGTGTGTGAAAATGGCTATTTTCATCCTCTAAGAAAGTTTCAATGATTGAAATAGAGTTTAAAACTATTGGCTTATAAACATAGTATGCATTCTTGCATGTATGTGATCCATGACCGGAACTATAGTATGCATACCCGTATGCGTACTTGTAGTCGTGGAATTCTGGTTGTCAAGTACACATACCGGCACACGTACTTGCGTAAGGTATAGGTCCGGGAATTTCTGCTGGGTTATGGAAGTGTACTTAGGTATGCGTACCCGTTCGCATACTGGCCAACCCAAACTCAGACCGGCTACTTAGGTATGTGTACCCATATGCTTACTTGAGTGGTTAAAGTTCTAAAATCGGTTGGATCATGAACTAATTCATTTATATATTAAGGAATGCATTCTTTGCAAATCGTGGATATAATGTTCATGAATTGATTCGAGTGAATCAAACCGATTTTGATTCAATTGTGTTCTTGTATACTTCTATGAGAATATAGAAATTGAAAAACTCTTAAACTAGTTTCATTTGAGTCATTTGAACTAGTTGTGATTAAGATGAATAAGGTTGATATGAGAGTGTTCATATAGCTAACCTCGGTTAACTACTGTTGAGCCAATATGGTGTACACGTTTAGGTACGGTTACTCAAACCTAAATGAGGGTACATTTCATTTGTGTATAACAAGCTAAGTACGATCTAACGGTTGAGAGATATTAGCTTGAGTCTAATCAGGTTTTCATTTAACGGTGAATATTGAATGCTTTGTTACCAAGGTAACTTAGATTGCAAACCCTGATTTTAAAATTATATAAGGGAGAACTCTAGCAACTGGGAAACCTAATCCCCACACCTTTTGTGTGATACTAGTTGCGATTAGAGTCGATTCTCCTTTAACCTTAGGTTTCTCACGAAACCCTATAGGGTAACGACTTAAAGACTTCATTGGGATTGTGAATCCAGACCCAACTATTTCTATGTAGTTGTGTGTTCTGATTTTGCCATATTCCATAGTATTGAGTATTATCTTCTTTAAGATTTGCTCGAGATTGGTTCTCCGATAGGCAAGATAAAAAGTAGTCACAAACATCTTCGTCTCATCGTTTGTGATTCCACAATATCTTGTTTTGCTACCATATGATTAAGATTATTGTGAGGTGATTGATAATACTAGGTTGTTCTTCGGGAATATAAGTCCAGCTTATCAATTGGTTCATGTGCACCTTAATTTATCAAAAGAAAGAACAAAACTCGTAGGTATTTTTGTGGGAGACAGATTTATCTATTGCAATAGACTTTTCTGTATGAGACAGATTTGTTTATCAATTCTTCGAATTTGGGTCGTAGCAACTCTTGGTTGTGGGCGAGATCATCTAAGGGAATCAAGTACGTAGAATCCTTATAGGGTTCGGAGACGTAAGGAGCGCAACTGTACCTTGATCAATGTGAGATTGATTAGGGCTCAACTACATTCTAGTACGAAGTTCATTGGTAATAGGCTAGTGTTTGTAGCGGCTTAATACAGTGTGGTGTTCAAAGCCGTACTATCTCCCGGGATTTTTCTGTATATGCGGTTTTCCTCGTTAACAAAATTCTAGTGTCTGTGTTATTTCTTTTCCGTATTATATTTTATTATATAATAGAAATATCATAGGTTGTGTGTTAAATCGATCAATTGGTAAATCCAACCTTTGGTTGTTGATTGAAATTGATTGATCCTTTAACATGGGTCTTTGGTACCGTTCAAGTCATTTCTGTTATATTCAATCGGGTTTAAAAAAAATTATTTGTTGATTGCAGATTAAATTGGGAGATAGAGATAGAAAACACTTTGATATACTTTTCTGTAGATTGAGTATGACTATCTACTTGATTATCTTGAAAGTATATTGGAGTTTGTCTATTCATATTTCCGAACAAAATATTGGATATGGTTGTTAGACCCCCGATTTTTCATTTGGTATCAGAGAAGGCAAACACATTTAAGACCTTATAAGTCTGTGTTTATAGCGATCTGAATATGGACAAAAGTGTTATCTCTGATAAACGCATCACCAGAAACAAGAGTTTTGTTTTTATGAAATCTATTAAAGAGAAAGATTTGTCAATCTCGAATATAGATGAACCTAGTGTTCCAACGAAACAGACTTCCATTGACAAGTATTACCCAGATTACCTTACTGACGAGTCTAACTCTGAAGTTGAAAGGGAAGCAACCAAAGAGAGTGCAGTGATTCTAAAACTTGTTAGAATCCAGGGTAATGATGTCAACCAGTTGAAACAAAAATTCAATGTCCTTGTTGGTATGGTAAATAAGCGTGACCCTTTTCTAAAGGTCCTTCAAGAGGAAAATGCCTCAGTCTGTTCTTCACTTACTCTGCTTTAGGAAAAACTCAAAGGGGATGCTTTGGAAATTGAACTTCTTTTGAGTAAACTCTCTGTTCAAGAATATCCCAAAGAGTCCATTATACCAATCATTTCCGATTTAATTGTAAAAAACTCAGTCCCAGAAGAAAAATCTAATTCCCTTCCTGTTGAAAAAGATCTGCTTGTGTCTTCCTCTAATCAAGGAATATCCACATCACATGGAAGGAAGACATCTCCCAACGATGGTGTTAAGACTATTCTGTCTAATCACTCAGGTGATCAGAAAGTGTGTCTCTTTTGTGATTCAAAAGGACATGTTGAACAAAAGAGGAAATGTAGGTTGAATGACAATTCTATTATTCGTCTTCAACATACCTTAGATTTAATTCTCAATGGTGTAACTGACATTGGTATGTCTAGACCAATTGGTTTTAGTACTCACCTTGTGTATCCTACTAGGAAAGTCAGTTTGATGTGTTCCTCAAATATTTAGATGCGAAATAGTCTTCCTAAACCATCTCGTCCAAGAAGAGCTCAAGGATCTTCTTTTATTAAAAGGGAGATAACGTTGTTCTATATGTGAAAAAGGTACCAGAAGAAGAAAGCAAACATGGTGGTATGGAAGAAAACCTAAATCTGATAATTGAAGGATATAAAGAAATCATTAACAGGCTGTCAATTCCCTCTAGTCAAGATTCTCCTGGTAAGAATACATACTATGAGTCGTATTTTGATGATAGTAAGTTTTATGGTAACTTTTCGCATCAAAAGAGTTTTCCTCCAAAGATCAGGAAAAAGAGGTTTAACCAAAAACAACATTCATTTGATGAGCTCAAGGCTCATACTTGTGCCAATTAATCACAAGGTTGAAATCTCATTCACAAAAATCCTGGTTGAGTAAGATATGGTCAGGTATACTTGACGGCAAAATGTTTTCTGATTCTCTAGGTATTTTCTTATCGCTCTCAGCTGGATTATCATCCAAAAACATTTTTGCATAAGTATTTGTCAAGTTTTTTTTTTGAGGTGTCAAAATGCTACTCTTATGCTCTAAATTTTTCAATTATGAGAACGTAAAATTTATCGAGCTAAGACTTGTGAAAGTTTTCACTAGGCAAAATACTACGTTCCAAATAGTCTCCTTGAATTGCATCCTTCATTGCTTTGGTTCTTTTTTTACTATGCAAAATACTGCCTTGCAAATAGTATCTAGCAACTGGGAAACCTAATCCCCACACCTCCTGTGTGATACTAGTTGCGACTAGAGTCGATTCTCCCTTAACCTTAGGTTTTTCACGGAACCCTATAAGTTAATGACTTCATTGGGATTGTGAAGCCAGACCCAACTATTTTCTCCGTAGTTGCGTGTTCTGATCTTTCCCTATTCTATCGTATTGAGTACTATCTTCTCTAATATTTTCTCGAGATTAATTCTCCGATAAGTAAGATGAAAATTAATAACAAACATCTTCGTCTCATTGTTTGTGATTCCACAATATCTTATTTCGCTATCGTACGATTAAGATTATGGTGAGGTGATTTAAAATACTAGGCTGTTCTTCGGGAATATAAGTCCGGTTTATCAATTGGTTCATGTGCACCTTGATTTATCAAAAGACGGAACAAAACTCGTAGGTATTTCTGTGGGAGACATATTTATCTATTCCAATAGACTTTTCTGTGTGAGACAGATTTGTTTATCCAGTCTTCGACTTTGGGTCGTAGCAACTCTTGGTTATGGGTGAGATCAGCTAAGGGAATCAATTACGTAGAATCCTGCTGGGGTTCAGAGACGTAAGGAGCACAACTGTACCTTAATAAGTATGAGATTGATTAGGGCTCAACTACATTCCAGTTCGAAGTTCATTGGTAGTAGACTAGTATATGTAGCGTCTTAATACAGTGTGGTGTTCAAAGATGGACTAGGTCCCGGGGTTTTTCTGCATTTCCGGTTTTCCTTGTTAACAAAATTCTGGTGTCTGTGTTATTTCTTTTTCGCATTATATTTTTTTATATAATAGAAATATCACAGATTGTGCGTTGAATTGATCAATTGGTAAATCCAACCTTTGGTTGTTGATTGAAATTGATTGATCATTGAACATTAGTCTTTGGTATCGTTCAAGTTATTTCTCTTATATACAATCGGGCTCGCAAATTTCTATTTGCAGATTGCAGATTGAATTGAGAGATAAAGATACAAAACTCTTTGATATACTTTTCTATAGATTGATTCTGACTGTCTAGTTGATTCTCTTGAAAGTATATTGGAGTTTGTCTATTTAGATTGACGAACGAAATATTGGGTGTGGTTGTTAGACCCCCGCTTTTTCACTTATAAAGGTTAAAGATGGTGCTAATTCAGGGAAGAAATTCTTCTCTTGCTCTAATCCTATGTGTCCGTACTTTGGATGGTTTTATGACGCTACTGATGCAATAAAATCCTTGGCACCTCAATACAAGGAAGGTTGTGATGCTTGTGTTGGTGATCGAGTATTTTCTGATTGTCCTTGGTCACGGACTCCTTGTATCAACCCCAAATGCAATTCAACTAAGGTGAGGATGTTAAATATAGCTCAAACATCATGGAATTATGGTATTGGGTACCTAAAATGCAAAAAAGATGGAGATTTTCAATGGGTTTCTGATGCAATATTTGTGGAAAAACAAAAGCAATTAGGTAATACTGAAGATCAAATTTGTGCACAGTTAGAAGATAAAGCGCATATATACTGAATTTATGTCAACATGTCGAAACAGTTAATGTAATATTAGCATATTGGAAGTATTTCTCAATGTAATGTTTGCTAGCAGTTTAAGTATTTTAAATGAGATGGGCTCAATAAACAAATGAAACCACTACTGTCCACATACTTTTTAAACCATAAATTTATAAATAAAAGACTGTCAATACTCTTAAAACATAAAGTGACTACTAGTATGTCTGCCATTACAAACTGCATAGGTCTAGAAAAGCTAAAGGAAAAAAGAACAGGAACCCAACATTTATGATATATCTGATATTTAGAATTAGGCTTTCTAACCCTTTTTGATGATGGTTCAGTAATGTTGATGGTTTGGCTAGAAATATTAACTGTACCATTATAAGTCTGGTAAAAAAAAGCAGTAGAAGAAGGTGCAAAAGAAGTATATGGATGTGTTACCTTCCTTTTAGCACCAACATCTGCTGCAGTGGAAGAGGATGGTGCAGTTGTCTTACCCTTCTTATTGGAACTAGCTGAAGAAGTAGATAGTGTATTTGCAGCTGCTTTGACCTTTGACAGTGGTGGTGCAATTGCAGATTTCTTTGATGCTGATGGTGTTGCAATAGTTGGTGCAAACAAGGACTTCCTCATCTTCTTTGTTGGTGCAGCAGTAATAAAGAACCCATCCCCATTAACATAAGACTCCATTCTAACTCATTTCTTCTTGGGGTTAGACCCAACTGAAGGACCTTGACAAGTAACTATGTTAATTATGATCAAGACCTTTACATATACTGCACTTACTTACTCTTTTAAACGGATTGTTCTTCTCTGATCGGATTTTAGATAGTGGTAAATACGGTTGTCGTTCACTCCGACTTTGTTGAGATTGATTTAGGCTTAAATATATAAAATACTAAAAATAAGAAAATATACAATTATGTCACAGGATGAGAGATGACCGGGACTCGGGATTCCACCAAAATTCAATTTCATGCTGTTCAAATACCAATTCTAAACAATAATAGCTCATAATATAAAGTTTCATTGACTCTAATTTCATTGTCTAGAGTAGATTTCAAAAGTAATGGATGTAAATCTAAAGCATGGGATATTAAAACATTTAAGCAAGCATATACCCATTAATTGAAATGACAACCATTCAATGATAACCATAATTTCCATTAAATAACTATGCAATTAGTCATAAAAATAATTAACATAATTACCTCATTTATGAAATTTGACCTCCTCCGTCGTCCCAAAGCTGGGGTCTAGCTTCCCATGGTAAAAACACACTCAAAAGAATTTTCCATTGCTCAAAAAGTGGTTTTATTGAAGAGAATATAATAAACAGAGATTTGTAATGCTTTCCGGCCGTTACAGAACCTACTGTTACAATTAAGTTGTTACAAAGTAGCTGTTACAAGAGAACTATCGCAATACAACAGTCTTTTCTGGAAGAAAAAGTAACGGTTTTTAAATGATTGTTTGTAGCAGTGTAATGTTCTTTATCTTCTTCTTCAATGGCAGAAACAACAAACTCTCTGCAACATGATTTTCATGCTCAGTTTCTCACCCAAACTCTCCATGCTCCTCTTTGCAATACCAGCATATTTTATATACCCACCAGCACCGTAATAACTGCTGCAAATCTTCTCTTATTCTTCACGGAAGTTCACATATCTTGCAATCAATCACCACGATATTTTCCCTCTCCGCAAAGATTTTATTTCCTTCTTCAAGCATTTCTGATGTCGACACACTCCCAACATCCTAGGTTCACGTTCAGTTAGAGTAAAAACTCATCCAACTCCCACCGAGAATACAGTAGCAACTGGAGAATACCCGATATTCTTGTGCACTGGCTTATCCAAAATCGATGAACAACCTCTCTTGTTTTTTGAAACAAAATCAATTACCATCTTTATTTGATCGTGACAGGTCATTCTCCAAAAAAACAGTGAGAAAATCTCGAGAGAATCTCTTGTAATTACTTCCAGAGTTCTGCGTATCTTGGACGCCCTTGTTTTTTTCAATGCGATTATCCAGCCTAATTCTTCCCTTATTTACCGTGCATGACTCAAATATCTTCCCTGTTTCAGTGAAACAAGATTACTCCAAGTCAAATCCGAGAGAAACTCGGCAAAAATCACGTCAAATCTTGCCCTGAAAGTCACGCAGCTACAAACTCCATTTTCCCGCCAAAACTAGGTGAAGAAGAAGGTCGCCCCTATCCAGATTAGGGGTGCCAATAGCACTGGGGTGTGTATAGTAAAGAAGGTGTCCCTTATCGAAAGAGGTGCCCCTTAGTAATTGAGTATCCCTTATCCAAAGGTGAGAGTCTGAATAACACATGTCCTCCATGTGCCAAAATCAATTTTTCGAGACGAATTTTCCAACAAAGTTTATTTCTCAAAAATACCTACACACATAAATATCAAAATTAGTACAAAATCGAGCACTAACAATACAGAACACTGAGGAAAACTTAGACACAAAAATATGTCTATCAAATACCCCCAAACTTATTATTTGTTAGTCCTCGAGAAAATCTAATCTAGAAAATAAAAATCCTAACTCACTGTCACAGGCATCGCGATTGCACTTAGCATGTGCAACAAGCCTTTGAACCCCTAGGTGGCCCTAGTTGCCGAGTTATAGTCTCGGGAGGGTTTACAAGAGGTGTACCCACAAAACCTTAACTTTTAATTGGTCACAAGTATCCAAAGAGCTATGAGGACATACATATTATCAACCTATCGCCAAGTAACTAGAATGCCAGAGAAATTAAATGTATCCTGCTCTATAGCCAAATAAAGAAAAGGGGAGACACGTCTATTATACTTCTAGTAAAGAGATATCCGCTACACAGCTAGATAAACATTATGAGATGCATCTGATTTACAGCTAGATAAGATTATGAGAGAGATAAAGATGAGAGGGACATCTACTACACAGCTGGACAAATTACGTGTGATGAGTTGAACTAGTGTTAGAAAGATTTTGTGCCGAATGGAAATAGGACTAACAAAGCAACCAATAAGCATCTCTCTTCGACTCTCTTATAGTGCTCAGTAGAAACAACATCTTTTTCGGCTTCAACTGTTGATGATAAACTCTCGAACCTCATAGAACCTTGACAATTAACTCTTCTCTTCGATTTCTTGCTTGAAACTTCCTTATAGATTTCTACTTCCCCATGGCCTTATTGAAAAAAAAATTAACAACAAAATTTAAATGTATATATATCATTTTTTTTTCGTTCATTTTTTTTTTTTTTAGAAGCATAATAATGACAAGGCTAATATTTACATGGCCATGAAAGAAGGACTTTAACACTTGGATCTTCACAACTTGTAATGTCCTGGTATCATGAAATTCAAAAACTTATATCATTTTATTTTCTTTGCTCTTATTACTTCTTGTAACTAAGTCTTAAACTTTGATTTTAAATTATGATTTTTTATTGTTGTTTCTAAACCTGAAACGTCTTCAACTTTCTTCATAGATTTTGATGTCGCTCCATTTGTTGATGATGATAAGTTTCTACTTAAAGAGAGTCGTAATCCAGTAACTAAGACTACATTGTGAGGTTGCTTTGTATTTCTAGAATTTTTTTATGACCGAATTGTCTTTCCATCATGTATGGTTAGGTCCATCACGGTTACCCTCTAAAAGGTACATGTTCTCTCCTGATTGTCAATGATCTCTAATGTCTTTTTCTCTAATGTCTCACTAGAATGTTATCCCTAGCAATTCGAATTTCCATCTTTTCGGTGAGAAACAGTATGTAAACTTAGCTAATCCGAATACTATGTGACACTAGAAGTTTCTCCCTTACCCCCAAACTTAAATCTAACATTGTCCTCAATGTTCTAAAGATGAAATTAAAAGCATGAACAAGGAGAAACTGATACTACTTAAAGGAAATAAGGAAGGATATTATCAGAGTACCGAAAACATGGGTTACCGAAAACATTGTCTTCAACCAGACATTGGAAGAGATTGCGGGTCATCTGGATGAAAAAGCTTTACCCAAAAGAAAACGAAACTACAACAGACCAAAAAGATATCGTACATACTCTTATCTAACTTTATGTTTAAGATAACTACATCTAGTTGTGGTTCAGGCTCTGGCTCAATAAAAGGGTCTAGATAAAAAGTTTTCATCGGCTGGATTTCCTCAAAGGTAGGATCCTGAAGATCAGGTTCTAGAGTCTATAAATACTCAACTAAGAACTTAGAAGCACATAACAATAACCTGAATAACTGGGGATCCTATAAGTCAATCAGATTTGACTCACACAACTGACCACAGTGGTGGTCATTCTTAAGAGCCCACCAACTTCCCGGCAAGATGCCTACGGTTAAAAAGCACCGACATGTCAAGATCCAAATTCGAATAGGTTCATGTTCCTAGTCAGAAACCACTGTGCTCGCGCCGGCGGTCCAACAGCAAATGTGTCGACCTTAATTTTCTAAAGTAATTAGGTTTAGTCTCAAAACTTAATAATTGACACATCTAAAATTCATATGTTCCCACAATTGGAAGGAAGGTTTTTGGTGGGAAAACAAAGTCAATCGTGGTATCATAGCCTGGGTTAACCACATCAACCAGAGGATGGGTTTCTAACAACTGAACTTCTTTACGGACACAACTAGGTTCAGGAAAAAGTGTATGAAGATAATCTTGTAAAATGGTTGAAGCACAGATGTCCGGTCCTAAGTGAGGGGACTTTCTGAGAGTTAAAGTTAATGCACTAGGAAAGTGATAATCACCCCCCAAACTTAGAGTTTTCAGTGTCTCTAGATAGACTAGTCACAATCTCCCTAATTTCTAGATCACCAGATTCTTGAAAATAGTCAATTGATTCTTCTTAGTTACAATCAACATCCTCACTTATCTCTACGAGTTTATCTTCTTCTAAAACTAATGTTTTTAACTCACTAGACTCTAAAACAATATTCTCAGGATAAACTCTTTCCTCTAAACCATCATCACAATCATATAAAAGATTATCATAGAAAGTTTCTAGTAAAATCTCATTAACTAAGGTGTTAATCATAGTCACTTCTTCCGATTCACTTATATGCACATCAAATAATGGATTATCCAACACATTGCAGGCTAAAGGATCATGAACTACATCGTCTAAACGGTGGCATCTCTAGTCAAATCCTCATCCTTTTGAATAGGTGAATAATAATTAAAATTATTGGGATTTGAACCGGAAATAGTATTATCATTATGAAGCTCAACTGGAGTTATAATTTCCTTATCACTATGCCTACATATGTATGATTCTTCATTAACACTATCCTCATAATTATAATAATATGAAAATGGTTGAACCTCATCTAAAATAGTGACTCCAATTTTATCCTCATCATCTTGATTAGGTGAATAGTAACTATCCTCATTTTCAAGGGTGAAACTGGGAATACTGTGTTGGAAATTCAGATTATTTCGAGCAATTCTTTCATTCGTCTCAGTTATCCGCTTGAGGGTATCTTCTAAAGAAGGTTCACTCATTATTGTAGTTCTTTCGTCCATAACTATACTATTCATCTCAGCTAACTTACATGTTGACTCGGCTAACTTCTTGAGGGACTCTTCTAAAGGAGGAATAGGAACAAAGGGATCATAAAAATAACTACTTTTCAATAATTTGATTGTATCTTCCAAATACGAAGAACTAGTACTAGATGACCAGTGCCACGGTGGGGAGGGCCGACCGAAGAAAAAAAGAAACACTACTGCAATTGGACTGTAAAAGGAAATTTGTGCCTAAAGTGAAAGTAACACTTTCTTGAAACGGGAAGAGTACATCTTTTTATTAGTTGCAAAGGAAAATTAGTTGATGAATAAACCAAAATATGGTTACATAAAGTATTATGTATCCTTTGTGCATAAAGGATATACATTTATTTTCAAAATTGTGCATAAAATGATAAATCCCTGCGATTTTTTCGTAAAAACTCTAAATTTGATATTGTTGTTTGTGCTCGTTGGATAGGTTTTTTTATTAGCTTTCCAACGAGATAAAATTTATAAAATTCCAAGGCATGGATTTTTAGATATGTTATTTTAAAGTTTGGTTACCAATTATACCCTTAAAGAATAAGAAATTATGATAAAATTTGGCTTTTATATCTAGTTCCCCTTCTTTAAAAAAATTACACCTACGTCCTTTTTGGTTACACCAAATCCAATCTTTTTTGTCCAATTGAAAAAAAATGTCACGCTTCACATTGACACAAAGTCACCATATAAGGTCCTCCCTCGCTTCGCTCGGTCGGCCCAACTATAATCTTCTTGCTCGAATGACCGATGCTCGTATGGATAGTAATTGGGCTCACCATGGTATGACCCATAACCTTCAAAAGATTGGCGTTCCGAACCACTATTCACACCGTGGTCATAAAAAGAGTAATGTCCATATTTTTTAGTTGGATAATCATTGTATTGGATGTTATAAAACTAGTTTGACATCCTAACTGCAAGAGAATTCTACACAAGGACAAACAAGGTGTCTCGACCAAAACAAGCTTATTTAATCTAGCGAACAAAAAGCATAATGGCTCCCTTAGATTGTTTCTAGACCAACTTCTAATCTTTCGAAACACAATTCGTTACAATTTAAGCAAACCTCTCTGGAATCAATCTGAGTTAAAGTAAGTTGAATAGAGACAGGGAAGCTCAATGGAGCTTTGACACCCAGGCCTCACTGGCAAAACATTCACTTGGGTTACAAGGCGGCACGCTCAACTTACATTAACCATCATGAACTTCAAAGTATGCTTAAAAGAGCAACCAATATTTTTTGAACGACTTTCCTATTAAGCTCGTTACCCTACGGTCTTGTTTTATTCCAAATTTTAAGGCTTAGGTTTGCGTAGGTTACGTGTTCCTAAGGCGAGCAAGAAGGAAACTGTGATGAAATCTGAGTCCTTATATTAATTTGGCCAGGTCTTGCCCTTTACTAGAAATTTAAAACCGTATTCAATTACTCAACATATATGCATACAAAATCATCAAGTAAACCCGTTGACAGGGGATTCGCGGGTGTTTAGAATTCTTACCTCCCATTCCATACGGGGAATGAACCATTGAAGTCGACTCGGTCCACCGACTCCTATGTCAGTGTGCAAAGCCGAAGGACCGAGACAGTATCGTAACTTTCGTCCTTCCCTGTGCAGTTTAATTTATTAAACTAACCTTTCCTTAGGGTTTTAAAAATAATAAAGTCCAATGTCCCAAAAATAAAATTCAAAGAGTCCAAAAATAAAAGATTACAACAATAAAACCCTAATTACAGTTTCTAAAAATAAAATAAAATAAAATCTAAAAAAAAAAAAAATAACTATATACAGAAATCTTCTTCTTCACTCCGCTTGGATTTCTCTTTTCCTTCCTTTTTGGGCATTGCTTTTCTTTTCAGCACTCTGTTTTTCTTTAGCTTAGCTCCGAATATGAAAGCAAACATAAAATACCACAATGCGTAAAAAAGAACAAAAAAAACCAAAAAAAAAAAACCCTAAAACAAATCTAAATACAAGTCCGCGTCGGCGGCGCCAAAAATTGATTGGATTTTAGATAGTGGTAAATACGGTTGTCGTTCACTCGGACTTTGTTGAGATTAATTAAGGCTTAAATATATAAAATACTAAAAATAAGAAAATATACAAATTATGTCACAGGATGAAGAGATGACCGGGACTCGGGATTCCACCAAACTTCAATTTCATGCAGTTCAAATACCAATTCTAAACAATAATAACTCATAATATAAAGTTTCATTGACTCTAATTTCATTGCCTAAAGTAGATTTCGAAAGTAATGGATGTAAATCTAAAGCATCGGATATCAAAACATTTAAGCAAGCAAAACCCATAATTTGAAATGACAATCATTCAATGATAATCATAATTTCAATTAAATAACTGTGCAATTAGTTATAAAAAAAATTAATATAATTACCGCATTCGTGAAATTTGACCTCCTCCGTCATCCCAGAGCTGGGGTCTAGCTTCCCATGGTAAAAACACACTTAAAAGAATTTTTCATTACTCAAAAAGTGGTTTTATTGAAGAGAATATAATAAAAGGAGATTTGTAATGCTTTCTGGCCGTCACAGAACCCATTGTTACAATTGAGTTGTTACAAAGCAGTTGTTACAAGAAACTATCGCTCAGAACTGTCACAGTACAACAATCTTTTATGGAAGAAAACGTAACGGTTTTTAAATGACTGTTTGTAGCAGTATAATGTTCTTCATCTTCTTGTTCAATGGAAGCAATAGGAAACTCTCTGCAACATGATTTTCACGCTCAGTTTCTCACCCAAACTCTCCATCCTCCTCTTTGCAATACCAGAATAGTTTATATACCCACTAGCACCGTGATAACTGCTTCAAATCTTCTCTTATTCTTCACGGAAGTTCACATATCTTCAAGCATTTCTGATGTCGACACACTCCCAACATCCTGGGTTCACGTTTAGTTAGAGTAAAAACTCAGGCAACTGCCACCGAGAACATAGTAGCCACCGAGGAATACCCGATATTTTTGTGCAATGACTTATCCAAACTCGATGAACAACCTCTTTTGTTTTTCGAACAAAAGCCATTACCATCTTTATTTGATCGTGACAGGTCATTCTCCAACAAAAACAGTAAGAAAATCTCGAGAGAATCTCTTGTAATTACTTCCGGAGCTCTGCGTATCTTGCATGCCCCTGTTTTCTTCAATGCGATTATCCAACCCGATTCTTCCCTTATTTACCGTGCATGACTCAATTATCTTCCCTGTTTTAGTGAAACAGGATTACTCCAAATCAAATCCGAGAGAAACTCGGCAAAAATCACGTCCAATCTTGCCCTGAAAGTCACACAGCTACAAACTCCATTTTCCCGCCAAAACCAGGTGAAGAAGAAGGTCGCCCCCTATCCAGAGTAGGGGTGCCAATAGCACTGGGGTGTGTATAGTAAAGAAGGTGGCCCTTATCGAAAGAGGTGCCCCTTAGTAATTGAGTATCCCTTATCCAAAGGTGAGAGTCAGAATAACACATGTCCTCCAGGTGCCAAAATCAACTTTTCGAGACGTATTTTCCAACAAAGTTTATTTCTCAAAAATACCTATAGACATAAAATATCAAAATTAGTACAAAATCGAGCACTAACAATACAGAACACTGAGGAAAACTTAGACACAAAAATGTGTCTATCATTCTCCACCCAAGACTTCTTTCTTTTGACACAAGGTCTTCCCTTATCTCTTAATCTGTGTGGATGTATAATGTTGATACCAGTCTGCAAATAAAATAACACTAGCCCCACTAACACTAGCCGTGTCAAAATAAAACCCCCATTCTACAGGTCCAATAATTGAAGTCAACTATAGTCTTACAAAATTGCCTTTATCTGGTTTCCCGTTATTCCAAAATGAAATAAACATTTTTTTCTTCTAATTCACACTTATCACATGCATTCCCATCCTCATCATTAAAGAACAACTGTTTAAGTGTGGGATCCATACCCTGTTCATTTACCAACCTGCTCTTTAGCATAACCATGAATTTTTCTCCACTTGTACCAGCTTTACAATCAAAACAATACAAGTCCCTATACCGACCACATATATCAGTTATCCAGAAATTCCTATCCTCACTACCCATTCTGAAACATTTAACAAAAATAAAACAAATCAATAAAACATTTAACAAGTCCCTATACAGAGTTCATTCTATTGTAGCAAGCTTATAGGGTGAGATTACAAGGGTAATTTCTCACACTTAACCACTATATCAGCAAACATTATCTGATGAGAGTATTACTAACCGGTAAACATTCCAGTCAAGGCCTCTTCAAGTCACTAGGTTCATGTTTATGTAAATACATTTCACAACAAAGAAAAGATAGAAGAGAAATTCATACAGTTTGAAAATCCACAGACATTTAAAGATCACTAATATTTGCATGAACCAAGTAAAAACTACTAACAAACCCCATACAAATTGTACATCTCTAATCCAATCTAGCTTACTTACTAGTTCCTCATTTTCCAAACCCTACCCAAATTGTAATGATAACATATTTGTAACCTGGTTTGCACAAGCATATGAAATGAAACAGAGTAGATTTTTCAATGCAGATGAATGTCCACTAAGTTTGATGCAGGGGCATAATGTGTCACTTTAGAGTTTCTCTATTTAGGAATATGTTTGCTAGTTTATCTCTCAAGAAAGGGCGTTTGTGTCCGTTAGTGTAGGGTTTTCTCTGTTTAGGTTTTCCTTTGCTAGTATAAATAGGTTATTAGGTCTTCTTTAGGAGGCAGACTTTATTATTGAATTTAAGAAAATAATCTTTAGATTATCAATGAGTAATTTGGCTGCTAGCCCTAGACTCAATTTATCAACGTCTTGTTGATTTCCTATTGTTCTATTCTTAGTTTTCTGTCTATTGTTAGTTTATGCCCTATGATGCTAGCCTAACTTCATTAATTGGCACTAGAAACAAAACCCACAAACCCTACCTAGCTATCATGGCAGGAAGAGTTAGAGGTGGTGGTGGAAGAGGTACTAAACCTTATCAAGCAGAACTTCAAGCAGAACTTAAAGAGATTAGAGTTATAGTTGACAACATGTTGTCGTGGTTGGAAAGGCTGGAGCAGAGAAGGAAGTTGAAAAACTTGCTGCGACGGTTGGAAAAACTAGAGCGACAGAGACGTGCAGAAGCCCTTATGGAGATACCGGAAGGCGGACGCAAACCTTCGGATTCCCCGGAAGGAGTTTCTGAAGAAGATGAACAAACAAAGGTCGGTGAGAATCGTCGTTATGTTGTTCATGAGAATCCAGTATTCTCACAATGTAAACCTTTAGATTCACCGGAAGGAGTTTCTAAAGTATATGAACATGATGATGCAGTATTCAATGGAAGTCTTTTTCAGAGACCTGCTATTCATGAGGTAACACCATTCTCAGTGATTGAGAATGAAGACGAACTTGTTGTTGTTCGTGAGGAAACGCCATTATCAGTACACGAGAGTGAAGAAGATAAAGTTGTTGTGGATTGGGACTTAGCACCAGCATACGATAGTTACCCGGATGATGAGGTTGAAGACAAGGTGTTGCCTACTTCTGTTGGTATTCATCCCTTTATCAAGGAAGACAGCTACCCAGAAGTTGAGGACGAAGTTGTTCATACATCTGCTGGTGTTGATATTTTTGTCAGGGAAGACACAAGAATTGTAGGTATTCCTGTAAACCAAACCTATTTTGTTTACAAGAATCAAGCTACATGTCCAGTAGACCATCTTGGTTCGAGATCAGGTATTTATGAGCAAGAGGGAATGGTGTCTCGTACTAAAACTGGTGGAGAGAATTATATCAGTATGATCCGGGGGCGAGTTTTCTCGAACTCCGAGAGGATAACAATAGCGGAAGATTTATCAGAAGAATTAAGAAGCAACACGAGTCATATGACAGCCTATCGTGACATCAATACTTACATAAAGGACACTGTTGTGCGATGGCCTAGAACAAAAGGTATAGGATGTGTAACTATGAGTCTAACACCCGGCACTGAAGATGAAATCTTATCGTCTGTGCTGGATCCATTTATGATGTTTATGCTAAATGATGGATACGACTCATGGCACGGAGGTTTCATGGCAGTAGCAAAGCGGGCTCACAGAGGTGACTGCATAATTACTATTGCTACACATAATTCGGTTGTCACAGAATTTCCTTTTAACAAGGAAGCGCAGCTAATTAGAGTTCGAGGGAGAATCTTCAAGAATACTGGTGGAGAAGCTATAGCTGAAAAGCTATCAGGAAATTTGGGAAGTATCATGTGCTATTCAAGTTCAGCATATCCCAATACTGATATTCACACAGAAGAAGTGTGTGTAAAATGGCTTGCAACAAGTATAAGATGGGCAAAGATTATTCACGGTGATGAACTACGTGTAGAAAATCACATGAGTAAAATCCGACAGATTTTGTCCAACACTGGTGGAAAAAATATGGAGGTATTTCAACTGGAAACACTTGGAACTGAGATGGAAAGAGTACTGTTGTATCTTAACTCTTACAAGGGGTCTCACTATACGGTGCACTCTAAGGGGGTTAATCTGCAACTAGTTGAGGAGTTGCCATCACAATCAGAAGGAGCATCAAGTGCTGCAATCGTTTCTGATTTGAATAACTCGTATGCTCTCGAAAATGGTGATTTCGCTCCTGACACGTCGAAATTACTGGTAAGCAAAGTCTGCAGTTGGGAAAAGGATTTGAGAGAAATGTCATCTCCAGACATGTATTCTTTTGTGAACTGTGAACCTAAGTCCTTCTTTAGTTGTGTTCTTGAGAAACTGGTCTCTTGGACAATGTCTGCTTATTGGTGCATGTGCTATTGTGCAAGTCTAGTTGTCATGGTGCTTGTATTGGCTGTATCAAAATGTGGCTGCGTACTTTGGATTGCTAAAAAGAAATCGGTTGACAAAGTAGTTATTAGCAACAAAGAAGCACGCCTAAATCGAGGAAATGGAGGAGAAATCATGTATACTGTTATCTAGAATACTGCCATTGTAAGCATAAAACACTTTACTAGACTGAGTCTTGTCAACAGAGATGTTTATGGCTCAAATAATGTCTTCTCAAGGTACGTCAGACTCTTAAAAGACCCTGAAGTTACAGGAAGAAGAATTATTGCCGCCAAAGGTTTTGTGCCACTATTTGAAGAAAAAAAGAAGCACATTGAGATGAGGGAGATGGTGACGAGGTCTTATAAGGTTCCTATCAGGTGATGTTCGAGCCTTTTCGAAATTTTGGAACAGTATTTTGGCAGCATTCAGGGATCACTTTCAGAAATCAGTAAGGCCGAGGATCGCATAAGAATGAATGACAACAAGGTTGTTCATCCCCAGCACTTATGCATTGAGAAGAGGTTACTGGACAAGGTTCAAATTGAGTCACTTTCTGGATATGCTAGCCAACTGATTGAAATGTTACAATTTCAATATCATACTTTGCTTAGAGACGACAAACTGGATTGTCTTATTACCAAAGGCAATGTTGTGATAGAAGTACAGGATGGAATGCAGAAAATAGTGTTTGCGACTAAAATGGTGAACACCGTCACCGCCACTAGTCATGTGGCTTTTGTTTTTGATCGAGGAAAATCAAAACAGAACACTACGGTCACTGGTTTGGCATCAACAAGGGAGAATCGATCTGACTGTGAAGAGTATATCTCAGTCCTAGCTGGTAAATCTTCAAAAGTCATTCAAAGAGCTTGCTGTGTGGAGGAAGTATTGGTGACCAGCAAAGATGTCAAGCTAGGTCAAGTAACTGCTTTGGATGAAATTATTAATACGATTTGTGGGATGTATACAGTAGCAGCACATGCCAATAGATGGCATATAAGATTACAAGGAAAACCTGGAAGAACTTCTTTGCTTGCTAGACAAAAATTAGCATGTTCTGAATATCAATATGCAATTCTGGAATTGATGATTGCAACTGGAATCGGAAACGAAGGTGGTTTCGTATTTGATCGTGGGATGGGTTTTGTTTTTGATAGAGGAAAGTCGAAGCAAGGCGGTCTCTCTTTCCCAAAGAGAAGATGGTGACCAGAGACGAGTGAGCTCTGAATTTAAAGACCTAATGACGGAATTAATTCTTGGTACTGGCATACCCAAGTCAGGAATCAATGAGGATTTTGGTTTCGTGTTCGACCGTGGGAAAGTAGCAGGAATATCCCATGATACGGAGAACATTTCTTGCTTAATGCGTTTCAGGATATGTCAAGCTATAGGTTTCGTGTTCGATAGGGGAAAGGCAGAAAAGACATCAAAGATGTACGTGAACAATCATAAAGCATCTCATCGGAGCTGAGATTTCTTCAACCTGGGGTGGTTGATGCAGGGGCATAATGTGTCACTTTAGAGTTTCTCTATTTAGGAATATGTTTGCTAGTTTATCTCTCAAGAAAGGGCGTTTGTGTCCGTTAGTGTAGGGTTTTCTCTGTTTAGGTTTTCCTTTGCTAGTATAAATAGGTTATTAGGTCTTCTTTAGGAGGCAGACTTTATTATTGAATTTAAGAAAATAATCTTTAGATTATCAATGAGTAATTTGGCTGCTAGCCCTAGACTCAATTTATCAACGTCTTGTTGATTTCCTATTGTTCTATTCTTAGTTTTCTGTCTATTGTTAGTTTATGCCCTATGATGCTAGCCTAACTTCATTAAAGTTAAAGAAGATACAGGCAAATGCAATAATAAACTAACCTTACTGCTTATGTATATCATTCATTCTAAGGCAATAATCAACAATAATCAGAATTTTAGTCGGTTCATTCTTAGCCATGCCATGCTTTTAAACAGTAATCAACAGTATGCAAAACAGACAGAGAGATGGATAGAATTCAGAGGCGGAGAAAGAGAAACCCCAAAATTAGGCAGATACATAATTCATAGACACATAAAAAATTGAAATATCCCCAAAATTAAATTATCCCCTAAAAATGGAAAACCCCCAAATTATAATCCCTAATTTCGTTTCTTTCAAACCCTAATTTGTTTCCCTGAATCCCGAATGCGTGCTTTTAAAACCCTAATTTCGTTTCAGAGCTCTAAATTGCCTATTTTTGTAATCATAACAACCAGTGAAATAAAACTAGGGTTTTAAAAACAACAACCACGCATTCGAAAATAAGAAACAATATAACAAAACTAGGGTTTCAAGAACAACAACCATGCATTCGAAAAATCAGAAGCGGTAAAACAAAACTAGGGTTTTAAGAAATTACATGTTCTTCACTTTGACCAGAACTTAACAAACACATAGGCGACTTTAATCTTCTATGTCTCATCTATCTTCTCTTCTCGATATGGCCCTCTCTTATCTTCTTCGTCTCTCGATCTGTTTCTCTCTCTCTCTCTCTCGGTCTGATTTTTTTTCTTCTGTGGCTGAAACATGACTAAGGTTGAAGATAAAACTATAAGCACACCTGCGGTACAGGTGTCGATCGGTCTTTGTCTGCGTGTCAATAGCTTACATAGCTCACGTGTCAAAAAAATTATTAGCATAGGTTTGACATCTCCACCGCTCATTCTCGTCGAAGGGAAAAATGGACATTTTAGAATACAGTTGACCAGTCAAAATGCCCCATTTTGACTACTTAAGGAAAAAGTAACGGATAAGGGCATTTTGACTTATTTCCTAACGTCCGGGGCATATTCACAAGGTGTGGGTCTATTTTGGGGCATTTTGCCTATTTTTCCTATTTCGAGACCTCCGTAGAAAGAAAGAAAAAAAGTGCCGTAAAGACTTGGAGGAGATTTATTGGCTTCTGTGTATATATAGGGTGTTTGAATCATAAAAGGGGAGATTGAGAGTCGAGGGGTTAGAGCAGAGCCTATAGGATTCAGAAATATGAGTTGCAGAAAAATATTATGTTGGTGCAGTGAAGAAGAACACAAAGAACAAAAGGTCGTTGAAGTCAGTCGTGGATTGCAGAGAAGAGTCGTAGAGAACTGTTGTAGTTCAACAACGGCTATTTTGATTGCAAAAGACCTTCTGCGACTATAGTTTCTTTCAGTGACTAACATTATATATTCCTTGCAAAAGGCTTTCTACAACTATAGTTTATTCTTTTTGATTCTTTTCTTCATTCTAAACACCTTTTGAGCCATGAATAAACATTTTGAGCGTGTTTCCAACAAAATGAGCTAAAACCCAACACTGGGATGACGAAGGAAGTCATAATTCGTGCGTGTGCAAATTCTATTAATGCTTTTATGAATTTCTGCATTAATAAATAATTATTTTATGATTTTTATTAAATGGTTGTGATTTGAATTGATGGGTCATACTTAGATTAGGTGTCTTGATGTCTCTTGCTTTAGATTTACGGTCTTTGCTTTTAAAAATCTACTTTTGGCAAGGAAACATAGTCCATATTTTTAATATTTAAGCTATAATATCTAAAATTAATATTTGAATCACATGATTATGAAGTTTGGTGGAATCCTGAGCGTCGGTAATCCCTCAATATTGTTACAACCTTTTCTTCATTTAAGTTGCATCACTATAAAGAGAAAGGAAAATGAAAAAAAGGGTTTTAAGAAATCATGAATATTCACTATTAAATCAACCATGAGTATCAAATTTTATGAAATCCCAAATTAAGGAAAACAGATCGATACGTATACCAAATCATTCTAAAATAAGAAGAACAATATAATCATATATGTATAAAGTCATAAAGATACCATATAATCATTTAATATTTTTCCCATCACAAAAAAGAAAAAAAAACGATCAAAAAAATTAGTCCTCTGTTTCGGTCAAATAGTAAAACCAGAATAACGATGATGCACAACAGGGAAGAAACAAGACTCTTCATTTTATACTTAGAGCATCTCCAATGCTAAGGGTGGAAGTCATCCTATGTGGGGGTTTTATTAATATATTTTTTTTATTAGGGGTGATTCCTATGTGGCTAAAACAAATGAAAATTTTACATTTTACCTCAAGTTTCATCTCCAATGCTAAAGTCTTCCTACCTTAAAATAAATTTTGAAAAGGGGTTATAATTATGGGGAAAAAACATCTTTGAAGTTATCACCCAATAAAAATATTTTCTAAATTAAAAGAAATCAATTTTGGAATAAAATATTGGTGATGTGTCAATAGACCCAGGGTCATGAAGAAGGTGAAGATATGACCCCTAGTTAGCAATTCGTGGTACGGGATACGTTCGGAATGGGATACTTACGAGTATTATACGGATTCGTAAAAGTTAAATTCGGTCAACGATTCGTGATTCGGCAGTAATACGGAACGGCATACGTACGTGTATAATTCGTTTTAGAGATATGCATTCAGCGTACAAAATTCGGCATATATGAACCTGTTAAAAAATCATTTTTAATATAATCTCTCCTAAAATACTATAGTTTAATACTTGTCATGAACTATACATATGATATGTGCATCACAATCAGCAAATAACATGAACGTTGATGGTATTGGAATCAGATTAGTGTATGTAAAATTTTAAAAGTCAAAAATATAATAAATAATGATTATTTAGTGATGATGTGGCAAAGTATTATACGGGGCGTATGATTCGATAATTCGTAAATACGCGTATAATTCGATTTAAGCTGGAAATTCGCGAATCTAAGTCGGAGTTCCAGTTATACGGTCGATACGTACGGATTCGGTCGATACGGACGGATTCGCGAATTATACGAGTATTATTCGCGAACTTACTAACTAGGATATGACCTTCTCATTTACCCCTTCTCATGAGATGTCATCCTTATCATGATTTTCATTAACCTTGACCTTAGCATTAGAGATTAATTTTTAGTTTAAAAAGTAATAAATCCTAGGTGTCATGTCTTTTTAAGACCTTCACCCCTTCCACTGGAGATGCTCTTAAGAAATTAAAAAATCAAAACGATTAAAACTTTGCATGAGGAGACACGTGCTTGGTAATTAGGTAAGTCAAATTTGGATTACCCCTTTCACTGCCATATAAATTTGGATTACACCTGTCACTGCCATATACAATTGTTCTTTTCTAATTCTTTTATTTTATTCAATATAAACTCTCACATATATATATATGCAAAATACGGATATATGTATTAGTCCGGAAATCTGAACGGAAATTTTGCCGAAATACCAATGTCTCGGTGTCTCTGTCCTGACCGCGTTATATTAGTCAGAGACTTTGACCAGTACATTCATATCTTGGGCCGCTTTATATATAAGGTTCCAAATTCCAAATTTGGATGATTGTTAAATCTCTAATTACAAGAACTTACAATAATACATAAGCGACGGGGTGAGGCGAGGCGAAGCCGAGCCACACCAAATCAAAAATAGATGGTTTTTGGGTCCGTGCACGGGCACAAAATCTAGTATAGGTAGATAAATTCATGTTTACCGGCCGTTTAGGAGTAAGAGCAGTTCCTATGGAAAGTTTGTTCATTATGCTCCCGCTATGGGCTCAACAAACATGAAAAGTGGATGTTCAAACCAACAAATTTGTTGGTTTGTTGAGTGAGATGGATAACATAGCACGCGCGTGGTGGAAGGCCGACACTTGAGCCAACAACGCTAGCGCTTGTACTTGAAACGCCAGTTGTTACCTCATTCTCTAGTGTTTTTCGTTAAAGCGCCGCGTTTTTCATAGAAGCGCCAACGGCTGAATCTGGACGGCTTAAAACTCTTGTGATCTAGCGGCTATAAATTTTGAGTTCTATAAATACTATCCATTTCAACTCTAAATTCACATTCACACATCTAGTCTTCTTTACTCTTCATCTCTAAGATTAAACATATTCTTCAACTTCAACAAAACAAAATTTTCAATTATTGAAAATGTCTCAGCCCTTGTTAGTTTGGCGCGCTACGTATACTAAAGAAGAAACTATTTGCATAAACTATGTTTTTTTTTATTTACTCATCTTGCTTGAGAAAACTATCCATGGGTGAATTTCTATGCGGTTATTCACGACGGGTTCTGCAGTGACACCCGTAATCCGAGTTGTCGTACTATATGCGACATAGAATATCGCTTTCATATAATTAAGAAAGAAGTAAGTGAGTTTGTAGCTTTAACCATACAAGCCAATCGATACAGACTGAGAGGTGAAACTGATGCTAAGATGGTAACAAGATCCTTGGCTAAATGGCGAAGATGGAAAAATGTAGCTTTTCCTCTCGGAAAATGTTTCGAAATCCTTAAGGTGTTGAACAGTTTCGACCCCTTCTTTGAAGCTAATGTAGTATGCCGTAATTCAGTGAAGCTAATGTAAAATGCTTAATTTTAAACATATGTAATTTCATTTAATTCAGATCATCGTACTTTTAAAACTAAAATTACAAATGTAGCATAATTAAAAATTACAAACAGTCTCTCTAACGTCGCTCATCGCTAGCTCTCCAATTGTTGCTTACGGAGTCAATAATTCTCCAAGACTTGGGGATAGACCTATGATATCCCCAGTTGCCAACACATATAATAAATTTCCATAAGGAGATAAAGATGGTTGAACAACATTAGATGATTGGAAAGCACTCAGTCCTCCAAGCATATAAGATGTTTGTTATGGTGGTGGTGGTGGTGTTGGTGTATAACAGTCATTTGGGTTGTAGGGCGAGAATGATGATGAAATGCGCCTAGGATATAGCCTAAATACTTGAGGTTGGGATACATGCACAGTTAGTGGTGAAGTATTGTGTCGTATGTGTGGTGAAGAAGAACTTTGTTGTACTTGTGTTTCTCCCACCACTGTTTCATCACTATCGTTCCATGATCTGTTGCTCCTGGTGGAATCGGAAGACTATGACCGCCTCCCATCATCATTTACAGTTGGACTCAATCTAAACATTGTGTCCTCATGCCATTTATGATACAAATTCAAGTGCATAGCCCCCATTTGCCGAGTCATCAATAAAAATTGTTTAGTTGGTTCTGCAACTCTTTGTCACTGGAAATGACATTGTTGTAAGGATAATCGCGTTCCATAGATTGGAAAACAATGGGGATCGTGATTGTCTCACCTTGTGAAGTAATACTTGCCATCTCCCAAAAAATTTCGGGCATATTTTACGAAGATGATGAAGAACTTGCACCCGTGGTGGGGTAAGTCATAAAGCATGGCTCTTTTGGAGGTGACTGGCTAAGAACGATATTTGCATCATGGGACAGGCGTTATAACCCTGGGAAATCAAACCCATAGATGTGCATTTGTGTGTCCCAATTACAGGCTTCACAATCGACTCGTACCATCTAACATATTGCGTTTCACTAATATCCCTCTGCGTATTTAGTTTATACCTCTCCCAATTGGTTCTTCTCATCCTTTCAAAATTTGATCCTAATGTTGCATCTGTTGTGGTGGGTTAATTGCAATTGCATATATACCTTGCATTTGGTACTGCAGTCTTTCTCCCAGGTACCAAACCCCTCTATCCGATTTTGGATTGTAAAAAATAACTCTACACATAGAATAATCAAGAATATGTTGTCCAACATCAGCACCATACTGAGGAAAATCAATGTAAGGGTGACCAACGACGTTGTTGTGGCTCCGAGTCATCTGATGAAACCTCTGAACAAAACTGGAACCCGAGACGTCGCTGACAGTGTCCTTCGCTATGTTGGTCGAGATGTACATATCCAACATTGGAAATCTATAGGTATCGTTTTTAAGGATTGGTTTACTAACACGGAAGTAGGTATACCACCAATACTACAAATTACTCCATAATTTTAGTATTTTGACTTAATCTACATTTGCTCATGAAAATTCTTAAATTTAAAAATAATAATTTTGATATTTACCTCTATGATGCCCCAGAAACCAGTGAAGTTATCTCCGCCCATGAAAGTTTGATGGAGCCCACAATACAATTCTGCTAAAATTGCAGATCCCCAGTCATAATCTGGTGCTTTGTCAAGATCTTCTAACGCTTAAAGCCAACCAATACGAGCAACAAAAGTTGAGTTTGGAAAGAATATCTGACCTATTACCCATAAGATAAATATCCTTTCGAGTTCAATAATCATCTGCATGTTCTTGGTTTCTGGGTTGGAGAAGGAAATACTTCAACGTTGAACATTTAATCCCACCTCCTTTCAATTGTTTATCACCTTCACGTATTTATGAATCTATAAACGAGGGAAAAACGTCTCCCATTTACTATTTGATATCCATTTGTCTTGGTTGAATGGTGGCGGGTCTCCCATTCCACTTGGGATCCCACAAATGAAATACAAATCAATGGGCGTAATTCCTATTACAAGTATAATATCAACTATGATTAATTCTTTAGATTATTTAATATAATTATTTTAAAAAATATAATTTAAGTTAAGTTAAACAAGCTTACCAATTTAAAAATCCAAAAAATGGAATGCGGGCGTCGTCGCCTTTCTACCACTTTTTTCGGAATTCTGTTGTTGTGTCTTCTAGGCTTCACACTATAAATCGCACGCCAGGATATATGTCAACCCTTTCTCGGACTTGAGCGGGTAAAACTTCATAAACAACCTTTAAGTCTGAAAATCCACCTCTCATTCTAAAATAATCCTCAGACCGATCTTGATTCCCCGACACATGACCTTGGACTAATGATGGAGAAACAACGACACTCGGCGAACCAAACTCTGCTTCTCGATTTTGAGAAAAATCTACACCTGTGGCAGGCTGCGGTTCCGGGTCATTTCTTCGATCTCTTCTCTTCTTTACACTATTGACCGCTTTTCTTAAAATGCCACTCATATTGCATAAAAAAAAATTGATTTAGAAGAAAGAAATAGTAATGGTGTGACTAAAAATAAACTCAGTTGAAGCAATTTATAATTTTGCAAACAATACCATTGAAAATATGGTTGTTAGAGAATCGAACATTGGTGTTTTTGTGTCTAACACCCGCGTTGGTGTCTTCAACGCCAACATTTCTGTCGCCAACGCCAGCGTGTGGATTTTCAACGTTTGCGTTTTTATTGCCAACTTCACCGTGTGTTTGAAGTTCGGGTGCTTGATTATCAACCGTCGTGTTCTTTACCATAATGTAAAAACCAGTTTGACCATCCACCTGGCTCAACAAAAAAAATTCATATGGCCATTGCCATAGGAATTTCCCTAAGTATGCTTGCTCGTGGATCCTCGGTGTAATCTGACCTTTGTCTTTTTCTTTTGGTAACGTTTCACTTATAAGTGATGTAAATGTTTATGGATGAAAACATGTGTACTAAGAAGCATGGTATGGACTCAAAATTATATTTCTCTACTTTTTCCAAATGCAGTAGCAAGAATGTCTGACCCATTACCCATAAGATAAATATCCTTTCGAGTTCAATAGTCATCTACATGTTCTGGGTTTCTGGGTTGGAGAAGGAAATACTTCAACGCGGAACATTTAATCCCACCCCCTTTCAATTTTTTACAATCTTCACGTATTTATGAATCTATTAACAAGGGAAAAAGCATCTCCCATTTATTATTTTATATCCATTCGTCTTGGTTGAATGGTGGCGGGTTTCCCATTCCACTTGGGATCCCACAAATGAAATACAAATCAAGGGGCGTAATTCCTATTACAAGTATAATATCAACTATGATTAATTCTTTTGATTATTTAATATAATTATTTTAAAAAATATAATTTAATTTAAGTTAAACAAGCTTACCAATTTCAAAATCCAAAAAATGGAATGTGTGAGTCGTCGCCCACCACCTTTCTACCATTTTTTTCCGGAATTCTGTTGTTGTGTCTTCTAGGATTTACACTATAAATCGCACACCAGGATATCTGTCAACCCTTTCTCGGACTTGAGTGGGTAAAACTTCATAAATAACCTTTAAGTCTGAAAATTCACCTCTCATTCTAAAATAATCCTCAGACCGATCTTGATGCCCCGACACATGACCTTAGACTAATGATGGAGAAACAACGACACTCGGCGAAGCGATTTTGAGAAAAATCTACACCTGTGGCAGGCTGCGGTGCCGGGTCATTTCTTCGATCTCTTCTCTTCTTTCCACCATTGATCGATTTTCTTAAAATTCCGCTCATATTGTATCAAAAAAATTTGATTTAGAAGAGTTTTAGAAGAAGAAAATAGTAGTGGTGTGACTAAAAATGAATTCAGTTGAAGCAATTTATATTTTGCAAACAATACCGTTGAAATGTGGTTGTTAGAGAATCGAACGTTGACAATTTTGTGTCTAACACCCGCGTTGGTGTCTTAAACGCCAACGCCAGCGTGTGGATTTTCAACGCTTGCGTTTTTACTGCCAATGTCACCGTGCGTTTGAAGTTCGGGTGCATGATTATCAACCGTCGTGTGCTTTACCATAGTGGAAAAACCAGTTTGACCATCCACTTGGTTCAAAAAAATAATTCATATGGCCATTGCTAAAGGAATTGCAAAGGATGCTTTCTCGTGGATCCTCGGTATAGTCTGACCTTTGTCTTTTTCTTTTGGCAACGTTTCGCTTATAAGTGATGTAAATGTTTATGGATGAAAACATGTGTACTAAGAAGATTAAAAGTGCATGGTATGGACACAAAATTATATTTCTCTACTTTTTCCAAATGCAGTAGCAAGAATCCAAATCCTAATATATATTGTAGTCAAAAGTTAAAACCATCATCTTCACTGTGAATAAATGGAATTAATTCACGTTCCAGTAAAACATTATTAAGATCACCATGTGGTTTTTGTTTCTTCGTGCCAAAAAAATTGCCATCTATTGAAACAAGACAAGAAGATTTCTCAAATAAACACTAGATGACCGCTGCACGGTGGGATGGCCGACCGAAATAATTAACGCAAAATTAAATTTTATACTCACAGTTTAGTTCTGCAATAATGGCATGGAGTCGGACTTATAAGTTTATAAAACGGAACTATAAAGCGTAAAGTTGAGAGTAAAAATGAAAAAAAAAAAACTGAATTGTTTAAAACAAAGAGATTGAGAAACTGGGAGATAACTGCGATAATAGCACCGCCAATTTAACCATTTCTCAAGAGCAATCACCAACATCAGCTTAGTCTTCTTCCCTGCAAAATTATTCATGCATTCAATATTCTGATTTTGATAGGTCAAGTTGGTTTTTGGATACATTGTTAAATATCGAGCCATGAGTAAATTTTAGTATTTCTTGCTGATTTTGGATGGTTTTCCCCACCAGGAGATTTAGAGTTCTGGAAACATTATAAGCAAATCAGGTGGCAAATCTTGGTTAGAGCGAAATTTTGGATCACATGTGAAATTTGTGTCACAAGGGCAGATTTCGAGATGATGTGCAAGATTCGAGTCGTAGAGACATATTTTGGGCTAGCATGCCACTACCCATTTTGCAATTTAACCAGATATCATAGAGACTGTTCACATGGTCGCAGCTTACGGATTTGGATTGGATCCTTTAACTAAGAAACACAAAGTAGTTCATGTGTGGTACATTAAGATGTACCACCAAGCATCCGTTAAACACCTGCAGTTAGTGTTAATGGTTCAATATATTAGATGAAAGACAATGGTCTATATTTTTGTACGCCTGTGGTTGCAGAATATGAAGCCTTAGTGTCCTTTGATGTGGGAAGGGAGACCTTCACAGAAAAATCTCAATTCCGAAATCCTAACCTGGCGAAACTCGAATCAAATTATTAGAAGTGGATGGATGCATTGTTATATTACATAAAATATGTGCGTTTAAGGTGAACTAGTGGATACTCAAAGATAATAGAAATTGGACCGAAGAGATCCATCGTATCAATGCATTTAGATTGGGATCGCCGCATAGCTGCTGAAGATGCTAATGAATACCCTTTAATATTCTTCCTAGCATTCATCTTCTTGCAATTTAAGTTCAAGCCATCCCTGTAATTTGGATTCAACACCATAACCCTGTTGGTAGGTCGGTCAAGGACTAGATTAGGAAATCTAGTTGGTTAAGGAAACCAAGTACTTGTGTCATAAGTATAAAAGCTTAAGAGGTTTTTCTCTTAGAGCTAAGTTAGGAAACCCTATACTTGTAGGAAAATAATCCTTGTTAAGGAATGTGTACAGTCCTATTGATGTGTATAAATAGCTATATAGAGAACTAGAGAAAACACACCAGAACTAAGTAAGAGTTCTCTTCTTCTCGTCTAAAGCTTTGTATATTCCAACCTATACGGTGATATATAAAATTGCTTATTCCTTCCGAGGATTCAACCTCATTAAATACTTGTTCTTCTTGTGTGTGTGATTATATTCTTAGAAATATTGGAGTACCATTGTAGTAGTGCAACCTAACACTTCCGCAGGCTTTGGCGCAACAGTTGGTATCAGAGCAAGGAGGCTCTCTTAGATACGGGTACTCAAATTGCAATTGAAGTGAAGGTATTTTTGTAGGTACCGAATATCACAAGGCATTAACTTACGAACATCGTGACAAATATAAGAAGAAAGAATTACAAAATGATGCGATGATAGAGGAAGCACGGGGAAGTATGAAGATTTGCGAAGATAGAATAATCTTGCGAAGATGAATTGCGATACTTCGAAATTCATATACAGCTGTACAAATTTCACTATAAATAGGAGTTCAAATGTAAAATTCGAGAGGTTCTTTTAGTGAGTATTAGAAATTATCTTAGGAAAGAGAATAGAGAAAGTTGTAACTATTCTAGTTCCATTTAGATACTTCTTTGTAATCAATTGAGAGAATTAATAAGAAAGTTGTCATTCAACATCAAGAATTTCTCAAGTTTTACTAATTCTACTGAGGGTGTAGTTGTAGGTTATTCTGCAACTACATAATTGGCGCTAGAAACAGGGAACTTGAGGATTGTGATAGCCAAAATTTGAAGGAATTGTGGAAAATTTGAAGATCAAATGGAGTCAGTGGATGGAGATTGCAAAAAAGAAGAATGTAATATGATCACAAAGACAATGATTGATGAATTTCATAATAACATGAAGGGAAAGATATACAAGCGAGATTGTAGAGGAAGAAAGATCATGGAGGAGGAGAAAATAACAACTTTAGAAGAATGGGAAAAACAGAAAATCACATTTTCAAGAGTGAAAATTCCAAATGAAGACTTGAACCACACTTCACCATTGGTGATCACAGTTCCAATCATGCGAGAAGAGAAGAAAGCTATAGAAAAATGGAAATTAAATCGAATCTTGGTTGATACAGGGAGTTCTGTTAATATCATATTCTATCATGCACTTAAAGGGATGGGAATTAAAGATGAAGAAATCACAAATTCAAAATGTCTCATTCATGGATTAGGAAAATCTACAACAAAATCTAAGGGGAAAATAGCACTGCGAATATTGCTAGGGGAAATCGAAACACATAGAGTCTTATGTGTGATAGATATGGAATCTCCATATAATATGCTGATAGGAAGGTCGTGGATTCATGCGATCAAAGTTGTTGCTTCAACATTACATCAGAAAATCAAATTTCCTACACCAAATGGAATACAGGAAATAAAAGGAGATCTTGATAGTGCAAAATTTTGTTATCAGATTGAAGTAAAACAGTGCGGGGGGAGAGCAAGAAAGAAACAATTTCGTAGAAAACTTGCGAAGGAGGTAAAAAAGGAAGAAGAATTCAGAGTGTATACAATAAGAGCAAAGGAAGGGAGAGGAATACCAAGTGAGATTCCAGAAAAAGAAGGGGAACCAGCAAAAATAATCAAAGAACCAACACCTATGGGGGAGCAAAATCCAAGCTATGTTGCAGCTGAACCAACTAAAGAAGTAAATATTGGAAGTAAAGAGGAGCCTTTATTCTTGCGAATAGGAACTAAGATGGATGAATAAGAAGAAAAGAGAACTATTGATCTCTTACGAGAATATAAAGATATATTCGCAGGAAGTGTAGATGAGATACCAGGAATTGATCCATCAGTGGCGTGTCATAGATTGAACATCAATAAAAACGTAAGACCATTCAAACAAAGAATAAGGAAGATATCACAAAATTATCATGCACAGATAGAAGAAGAATTACAAAAAATGCTGGATGCAGGAATCATAAGGGAAGCAAAATACCCAGAATGGATTGCGAATATGGTCATTGTTCCAAAAAAGAATAAAGGGATAAGAATTTGTATAGATTTCACTGATCTAAACAAAGCTTGCCCCAAAGATAGCTTTCCATTACCAGACATACCACAAATGGTGGAATCAGTTTCAGGACATGATAGAGTCACTTCACTTGATGGATATAAAGGGTATAATCAAATATCACTCATGAGAAGAAGATCAAGAACATACTGCCTTTTTTGCTCCAAGAGGTTTGTATTGTTATGTGAAGATGCCATTTGGTTTGCGAAATGCGGGTGCTACATATCAACGAATGGTTGAAAAGGTGTTCGCAAAATGGATACATAAAACTTTGGAAGTATATGTAGATGATATGTTGATAAAAAGCAAAGATGCCAAAGATCATGTGCAAGATTTGAAGGAAATATTTGAACAAATGAGAAAGTTCAACATCAAGTTAAATCCTGAGAAATGTATAATTGGAGTTGCGTCTGGAAAATTCTTGGGATATATAGTATCAAAGGAGGGAATACAGGTTGATCCAGAAAAAGTACAAGCAATTCGTGACATGCCAACACCCGCAACAGTAAAGGAAGTACAAAAGCTAAATGGACTCTTGGCTTCACTCGGAAGATTTATTTCGCGAATGTCAGATAAGTGCAAACATTTTTTCAATATACTTAAGAAGGGAGCAAAATTCAAATGGACTGATGAATGTGAAAGAGCTTTTCAAGGAATCAAAGAATATCTCACAAATACATCCATATTACAGAAACCAGAGAAAAACGAAGAACTATTGGTATACCTCGCAACAACTCCATATGCTCTAAGTGCAGTTACATTTGCGAACAGACGCCTTGAGAATAGAAAGGCCCATTTACTACATCAAAAACTTTTAACGCAGCGAGAGAAATTATTCTAAAATGGAGAAGTTAATCTTAGCCCTGGTTTATGCATCATTCAAGTTACGAATATACTTCCAAGCACATGTGATAAAAGTGGTAACCAAGGTTCCAATTGAATCAGTTATGAAGAACACCAAAAGGTCAGGGACAATAGAAAGGTGGAATGCACAAGTAAACCATTACAAGATAAAATACGAAGTATTATCATCGCAAAAGTCACAAGTCGTCGCAGATTTCTTGGCAGAATTTCCTTTGGAAGAAGATGAAGCGAGAGAAGAAATGATGGATGTTGAAGAAGAGTTTGGGAATCCAAAAGACTTGTTAACGAAACCAAATAGATGGGAAATTTTAGTAGACGGATCATCCAACAGTGAGGGGAATGGAATTGGAGTTGTGTTGATCTCACCAGAAGGAGAAAGAACAGCATTCTCATTCAGACTAGAATTTGCATCCACGAACAATGAAACAGAGTACGAAGCTGTAGTGCACGCATTAAAGATCGCAATAGAAAAGAAGCTTGAAAGTATAAGGATAACGAGTGATTCGCAGCTGGTAATTTGTCAAATTAAAGGGGAATATACCACAAATGAGTCTTCCTTGAAGAAATACAAGAAACTTGTTGCTGAATTATCTGCGAAGATACCAAAATTAAAGTGGAGGCATATAACAAGGAAATACAATCGACTCGCAGATGCTTTTTCAAGTATGCTTTTGCACCAAAATGGGATGGACCATATGTTATCAAAGAGGTTGTGGGAAGCGGAGCTTATCGGCTGATGGATCCAGAAGGGAGAGACATGGGTTTGAGACTTGGTAGACCTTGGAATAGACTGTATTTGAAAAGGTATTATCCATAAAACTCATGATAAAGTTTACGAATATTGTTTGCTCGCAGGAAATATGCAAAAATTACGAATTTCAAATTTTTTATTGCGATTAACTTTCATTAAAGAAAGATGCACACATTAACTTGCGAAGAAAAGACCACAATTTGCGAATAAAAGACCGCAATCTGTGATCAGCTTTCAAAAAAGAAAGAAAGCCGCAGAAATATTACACAGGCAAACCTTTGTGGCGTACAACCTAGTTCGCGAAGCAACATTTCGTAAGAGGCAAAGTCCTAAAGAATGTCATTTAAGGGGGTACCTATAAGCATGGCTCAGGGACACGGAACACCACCAAGGCACCTGAGTACATGGAATTTTACGGGGTACAACCCAATAACGGGGTACCTATCCGGGTTAGACACCTTGGATTCTCACCTAATCTTGCGACATTACGCAATATTATGCGGTGTAACATGATTTAGGATGGGCGACTAAGGCATACTGTCTTTCCCAAGAAGTGCAGAAAACGATCAAGGCGCCGAGGTACACGGTTGAGTCAAGAGTGCCGGGTGAGCTTGAAGCACATCTGCCATTTTTGACAAGTCTTGGCAAATGATGCACTTGGCCCAAAGATACCCCATAGGGTGCAACCTCGTAACTATAAGCCCTATAGGCAAAAAGGATAAGAGGTTGCAATCAAAAACTGGTTGTTTGCAGAACCGGATGGGAAGAGCTAACCTTGTATGGTAGATGTACGCTTCCTTGAAGGGGCAACCAAGGGGAAGATAAAGGGCAGCACCCTCCATTAGGGAGCTGATACGTGCTATAAGACGCAAATGTCACGAGGCTTCTTGTTTGCAAAAACATAAAGGCTTGTCATATTTGTGCAACAACTGAATTTCTGCGAGCATTCTAAAAAAAAAAAAAAAAATACAAAGAGAACTCGCAGAACATAACAAAGAAGTTAAGATGAGATCAATGGGTTATTACATGAAAGTGTAAAAACGTCCTGCGATTTCATCGCAAGACGATAATGTCACGAGGTTTTATATTCGCAAGAACGTTCAAACTTGTCATATTATCGCAAATACAAGAATATTTTCACAAAAGAGGTGGCAAAATAAGACCTTTACTTAGGAAGGCATGATAAGACCACAGCAATTAATGAAAATTATTCCATCAATATCATTGAAGAATTTTTACAAGAATATATATATCATGAAGTTCTGACAAAGAAGACAGCTCCGTCAATATCATTGAAGAATTTTTACAAGAATATAAATCATGAAGTCCTAAAAAAGAAGACAGCCCTATTGAAGAATTTTCATGAAGATATAACAAAAGATGCGATTTTGCTCGCAATAAAAAAAAATATAGTTCGTATTCCATTAAAGTTTATGAGAATTACATACTTCTTATACTTCTTCATATACTGAATATTTTTCCACAACTTGAATACTTCTTATAATTCTTCAAGAACGTCCCATATTTATTATACTTCTTAAATGGATACTTCATTTTGCGAAGGTTAAAGTACTTATTATACTTCTTCATACATTGAGTAATTCTTCATAGATTGAATAATTCTTATACTTCTTCATACATTGGATAATTCTTTACGGATTGAATACTTCTAATAATTCTTCAAAGATATTTTATACTTCTTATACTTCTTAAGGATATTTCATAAGAATCTATTCTTATATTTCAAAGGGAGGATTTCTTATTCACAATCGTAACAAACAGAAGCTTCGTAGGTTAAATTGGAGCAGATATTCTAAAACTTACAACAATGTTTAATCATCTGAAGAGCAATAATAGGGGGAAAGGAGATACTAAGCTAAGTATTTAAGTTATATTATTTCTCTTCATATGATCAAATGGTGCAAAGAAGGAAAGCATTCAATTTAAGAAAGGCCAAATCATCTTCGCAAAATATCAAATGTACTTCTTAAAAGAACAAAAACAGTGGGCAGAATTGTTTGCAAAAAAAGAACCAACAATAGCTAAGAGAAAAAATTCAAAAGAAAGGAAAACGAGAGAATCAATGATAATTTGAGAAAGAATATTATTATGCTTCATCAACACTCGGTGCTGGGTCTTTAAGATGAGCAGGGTCATTAGCAGCATTCGACTTTTGCGAAATATCATCCTTTGTAGAGTCTGCAACAAGAACATCTCTTTGAGGAACAGATTCCTTTTCACCATCAAATCCTTCATCATCACTCTCATAATCAAAATCACTATCAGGATCACGAACAACTTCATCATCAGATATTTCCAGAGGAGTAATCTTCACAGGAGGCAAGGATCTTGATAAGAGAATGTTATTCACAAAGATTTGGGCTTTCAGATGACTTTCACGAAGTATAGATTTCTGATGGTTGGTATCTTCGATATCTTTGGAATAAGCAAGATAGTTGAATCTCCGAGTAGCACGATCACGAGAGTTGATTAAGTGAGTAGAAAGCAAAGCATTTTTCTTACGAAGCTCAGAACAGGAAGCTTCTAATCCAGCTTTAGCATTGCGAAGGTTGTTCTCAGATTCTGCGAGTAAAACAAAATTTAAAAGGTCAAATTTGCGAATATAACAAAATTTAAAGATACATCAGAGGCAGTCAAATTTTAATGACTACCTTCTCTTTGAGAAATAAAAGATTGAGCTAAAGATAGACAACAATTCTTCATTTGATCCATCGCATTATCAAAACCATCACCAACTAATCCTTTAAGTCTAGATTGAAGCTTCTGATCTTTAGAAACAAGAAAATTTTTATCCTTCGCAAGTTTGGTATTAAGACTTTTTAGTTCAGAATAATCTTCTTCAAGTTGATTCTTCTTAGTACTTAATATTATATTCTTATTAATAAGGGACTTCTTCTCAACGGCAAAGGAGCTTCTCTCTGCATCTGAAGACTTCTTTAATTCCTCAAGTTCACCTTTTAACAAAGAAATAAGATTTTCTTGATCGCAACATTTATTCTGAAGAGTATCTAATTTTTGCGAAGAAACGATCATTGTATTCAAATACGAGCATTTCTCTTCTGATAAGGTATTGTTCTCTTCTAATAAGGTTTCTACTCTCAAGCCGGCTTTAGTTAAAGAAGAAGTAAGTTGACATATGTCATCATTCAAAAAATTTCGGTCGTAAATTAGTTGGGTATTCTCTTGAAAAAAGGGCATCAAAATTATCAAGAGCACACGAATAAAGATTAGATAAATGGGAGAATTGGTTCAAGAGGCTTTCATGCTTGGCTTGATATTCTGTTGCATCTGATTCATGGCGAAGTACCAATCTTCTACATTTCTGGATGGATTCTATAAAGGGGAATGGGTTTTAATGGGTGTCTCAAACATATGAAGAACAAAAGTAAACAAAAGGGGAAAATATGAAGATAGTAATCATACCTTTCAATTCATCATTCCTTTTGCGAAGGATCGCACAATCAAGAGAATCATTCTGAAGCTGACAATTCTCTTTGCGGAGATTCTCACATTCTGCTCTTGGAGACTTCAGAGATTCGCGAAGCAATTCAACTTCTTTTTCCAAGGATTGGCATGAAGTAGAAATATCAGGATTAATGAAATTATTTAGTGCTTCGCAAAACTCATATTGCGAACGAACATTAGTAGACTTCGCAGTATTATTCAAAACCTCAGATAACATTCGAAAAGTTGAGTAAATTCCATCTCGAATTTCTTGAGGAAGAGGAGAAGAATTTGAAGGAATAAGAGCAAGTTGTAAATTGTCTGGAGCAATAACACTCAAAGGATTAGGAGTCAAGATAGGCTTTTCAAGAGAAGATGTTGAAGAAGTATTTTGCGAGGGTTGATCTTGAAGAAGTGTTGATAAATTGACATTGGTGGGAGATTGAAAACTGGGTAATGGAGTAGAGGCAGGAGTTTGCGAAGAAGTATTTTCACGAGGAGGAGAGGGAAATTCCTAATCCATCTCAGGAAGGAAATCATCAACTGAAATTATTGGTGTAGGTTTAGTCACTCGAGATCTCTTGCTGGGGTTGGATTTTTCACCAGCCTACGAATCAAAATGTAGATTAAAAACTGAGGCAACAATATATTGTTCAAAAAATAAGACAGAGTATTTTAACTACCTTTTGATTCTCGGATTTTCTTCTTCGAAGCTTATGGCTTGAATTTCTGGGTGGGGATTTCACCTGAGGAATAGTTTTGCTGAAATAAACCAAAATCAAACAATAAATTATACAGAAATCAAAGAGGAAAACAAGTGAAAAACGTGAAGATAGAATAAAATTACCTTGGAGAACTCATGATGATATGAACAGGAGTAGAAAATGGTAACGGAGAGTGTGATAAGAAGACAAAGTTGCAGAGGTAAAAAGAGAAAATAAGAAGAAGAAAAGGAAGAGAATACAAAAGAGTTTATATAAGGGAATAACTAGAAAGGGACGATTACAAAAGACGTGTCCAAATTCTAAAAGACTAAGTAACGGTTATGTTCTCACGATCATTTCTTCTTCGCAGAATTGACATGAGAAGAGGCAAGATGTAGGTACCGAATATCACAATGCATTAACTTACGAACATCGTGACAAATATAAGAGGAAAGAATTACAAAATGATGCGATGATAGAGGAAGCACGGGGAAGTATGAAGATTTGCGAAGATAGAATAATCTTGCGAAGATGAATTGCGATACTTCGCAATTCATATACAGCTGTACAAATTTCACATTAAATAGGAGTTCAAATGTAAAATTCGAGAGATTCTTTTAGTGAGTATTAGAAACTATCTTAGGAAAGAGAATAGAGAAAGTTGTAACTATTCTAGTTCCATTTAGACACTTCTTTGTAATCAATTGAGAGAATTAATAAGAAAGTTGTCATTCAACATCAAGAACTTCTCAAGTTTTACTAATTCTACTGAGGGTGTAATTGTAGGTTATTCTGCAACTACAATTTTTTTGAAGATTGCTTGAGGTAATACTAATCTCAAAGGTTCTGTTTTTATCTATATTTGGTTGTTTGAGAACAATGGTTGACGGGGATAAACCAGTTGATTCGAACGATCCTGAAGAAGAACATTCGGAGTCCACAAATAAATATAAAGAAACAAAAGAAGAAATACTTCATTCACATAGATCACAACTCAAGGTAAAAAAGTTTACAGGAACCAATAACTTTGGTTTATGGAGAACGGACGTAATGGATGCTCTTGTTCATCTTGACCTAGAAGAAGCTCTAGAAGTTCAGCCAGTGGAGATGTCTGAAAAACAGTGGAACAAGATGAATAAATTATGTCTTGCTTCGATACGAGGGTGTTTAGCAACTGCAGTAAGAGTTAATTATTAGCACGAGACTTCAGCTAAGGATCTCTGGGAAAAGCTAGAGAAGGAATACCTTGTGAAGAACGTGGCAAATAGGATACATCTTAAAAGGAATTTGTATCGCTATAACATGAAGAGAGGTGCAACTCTAATCGAGCACCTAGATTCATATAATAAACTTCTTGATGAGTTGGTTAACTACGATGAGAAGATCAACGACGAGGAACAAGCTTTGTGTCTGATAAACTCTCTTCCTGAAAAGTATGAACCTGTGATTAAAGCATTAATGCACGGAAAGGACAAGATGACATATGCAGAGGTCACTACAGCATTTCGTAGTGAGGAGTTCAGGAATATGGATCGTGAAGACCTTGCAAGTGAAGCTAATAATGACTTGCTTCTTGCAAGAGGTCGTTCAATAGACATGAGAAAGAAGAATGGTGGTTATGGTAAAGGTAGAGGACGTTCTAAGAGTAGGATGCGACTGCAAAAAGATCAGTGTGCTTGGTGTCATGACTTGGTCATTGGGCTAAGGATTGTACCAAGCTTAAGGAAAGATAATGAGATAATAATAATACCTAGGTGAGCATTGCTAAAGGTAATGAAGAATCAGATGATGCTTCTGATTTCTCGCTAACTATGACACCATTAGCTTGTACTATTACAGATGGTACATGGGTATTAGATACTGGAGCAACGTATCATATATGTCCATATCATAAATGGTTCTCAAGTTTTGAAGAGCTTGATGGAGAAGTACATATGGGAAACAATCATACCTGTAGGGTGATTGGGATTGGTAGTGTTCGTATCAAGATGCATGATGGTATAGTTAGAGAGCTGAAGGAGGTAAGATTTGTACCTGCCATAAAGAAGAATCTGATTTCGCTCGGAACTTTGGAAGCTAAGGGCTACAAGTTAGTTGTTGAAAATGGTATTCTAAAGGTAATATCTGGATCTATGGTAATTATGAAGGGCACATGTCATCATAACTTGTATTACTTGATTGGGAGTACAACAACAGGAGATGTGTCTATTTCTAAACACATCGAGAGTGCAGCTACCGAGAAAACGAAGTTATGGCACATGAGACTTGCACATCCAGGTGAGAAGTCGCTGCATGGGTTGATTCAACAAGACTTGTTGAAAGGTGCTATCGCCTGCAAATTAGCATTTTGTGAGCATTGTGTTAAGGGCAAGAAAACAAGAATACGCTTTGGCACATCTATCCACAATACTAGTGGATTTCTTGACTATGTTCACCCAGATGTTTGGGGTCCTTCCAAGAATGCATCATTGGGAGGGAAACATTGGTTTGTTTCATTCATTGATGATTATTCTAGGTGCGTATGGGTGTACACCATGAGGCATAAGGATGAAGTCCTAGAAGTATTTGTGAGGTGGAAAAAGGCAACTGAGACTCAAACTGGCAGAAAGATCAATGTACTACGTTCAGACAATGATGGAGAGTACAAGAGTGATCCGTTCTTGCAAGTATGTCAGGATAAGGGGATAAAGAGACACTTCACAGTTAAGAAGACGCCGCAACAAAATGGGGTAGCTGAACGCATCAATCATACTTTGCTGGAGAAGGTACGATGTATGTTATCTAATGCTGGATTAGGTAAGGCGTTTTGGGCTGAGGCAGTTACATATGCGTGCTTCCTCATTAATAGGTTCCCATCGGCTGCATTAGAAGGTAAAACTCCTATGGAGAAGTGGTTTGATAAACTAGCTTAACTAGCTTATGATTATGACTCAATTCATATCTTTGGTTGTCCTGCGTGGTATCATGTTAGTGAAAATAAGCTTGATAACCGTGCTATGAAAGGAAACTTTGTGGGTATGAAAAGTGGAGTAAAAGGGTTCAAGATTTGGAATCCAGTTGAGAAGAAGATATTCATGAGTAGAGATGTCACGTTTGATGAGATGTCTATGGTAAAGTCTTGGGGTTCTCGGAAGGTGGAGGACAGAAGTACCAGTACTAGTGAGCCTTTGCAGCAGGTGGAGATTGATGCAACTCCACTAATTCCAGCTAAGTCTGTATCTATTCAGAATACTTCTGAAAACATTGAGTCTACAAGAGAGGTAACTAATGAAGTTCCAAATGATAGTGACACTGCTGAGGAAGAGAAACAAGAGTCAATAGAAGATACAAAAGCTACGGTCACGGAGACCATAGAAACAACAAATCAAAAATATTAACCAGGAAGCCTGGTTGGATGAACGATTACATTGCTTATGCATTACCAGTTATAGAAGATGGTACTCCTTCTTCCTATTTAGAAGTTATACGTAGTGCATAGTGTAAAGAATGGGAAGGTGCAATACAGGACGAGATGGAGTCTCTTTAAAAGAATGGAACATGGATTCTTATGAAGCTTCTGAACGGTAAGAAGGCCATTGGGTGCAAATGGGTATATACTAAGAAAGAAGGATCTCAGGTGAATCAAGTACGCTACAAGGCAAGGTTAGTTGCAAAAGGTTATGCTCAAAGAGAAGGGATTGACTACAATGAGGTGGTCTCTCCAGTAGTGAATCACTCATCAATCCGAATTTTATTGACCTTGGTAGCACAATATGATTTAGACCTAGTTCAGCTAGATGTTAAGACAGCATTATTACATGGTGATCTAGAAGAAGAGATCTATATGACTCAGCCGATTGGGTTCAAGGTTGCTGGAAAAGAAGATTGTGTATGTAAACTAAAGAGATCATTGTACGGGCTGAAGCAGTCTCTAAGACAATGGTATAAACGATTTGATCAGTTTATGATAGGCCAAACATACACAAGAAGTCACTATGACCATTGTGTATACTTTAAGAAGCTACGTGATGGGTCTTTCATATATTTGCTATTGTATGTCGATGATATGCTGATTGCATCGAATAACAAGAAAGAGATCGATAATTTGAATTGCAAGTTGTCATCTGAGTTTGAGATGAAAGATCTGGGAGAGGCTAAGAAGATTCTTGGTATGGAGATTCAACGTAACAGAGAGAAGGGTAAGGTTTGTTTGTCTCAGAAGGCATATTTGAAGAAAGTGTTACAGAAGTTTGGTGTCTACAAAGGAACTAAATCTGTAAGTACTCCCCTTGGTGCTCATTTTAAGTTGAATGCTCGTATGTCTCCCACTACTGAAGTATATCGAAAGTATATAGCCCAAGTCCCATATGGTGAGGCTGTTGGTAGCCTTATGTATATGATGGTATGTACAAGGCCGGATATTTCACATGCAGTTAGTATGGTCAGCCGTTATATGCATTATCCAGGCAAGGAACATTGGAAAGCTGTGAAATGGATTTTGAGGTATCTTTATGGTACAATTGATGTTGGATTGGAGTTTGTGAAGGATAAAAGTAACAATCAGTTGTGTATTGGGTATGTGGATTCTGACTATGCTGGTGATTTGGACAAGAGACGTTCAACTACAGGGTATGTATTTACCATAGCAGGAGCACTAGTAAGTTGGAGATCAATCTTGCAGTCTACTGTGGCGCATTCAACTACGGAGGCGGAGTATATGGCAGTGACTGAGGCATTTAAGGAGGCTATATGGTTACAAGGTTTACTAGATGACTTAGGAATTGTGCAAGACCAACTGCCTGTGCATTGTGATAGTCTAAGCGCAATTTATTTGGCTAAGAATCAAGTGCATCATGCTAGAACTAAACATATATACGTACGATTTCACTTTGTGAGAGAAATTCTGGAAGAAAAAGACATTCTACTTGTGAAGATCGATGCCGAAGATAATCCAGCTGATATGTTGACTAAAGTAGTTTCTGGGATCAAGTATAGACATTGTTTGAAATTGATCCACATCCTTCCAGTTTGGCGAAATATCCTTTTTGGGGTAAAGGTTCTTAGGAACCTAATGGATGTCTTCTAGCAAGACCATTTGAGAGAACTACGGTCGGGTTTGATTCCTATTGAGGATACGTAGGCAGCCAGTGATGGTTCAATAGACGTTGGAAGATGGAGGTGATTTTATCTATTGATCGTCTCATGCATGCATGCATGATCCGAGGTGGAGAATTGTTGGTAGGTCGGTCAAGGACTAGATTAGGAAATCTAGTTGGTTAAGGAAACCAAGTACTTGTGTCCTAAGTATAGCAGCTTAAGAGGTTTGTCTCTTAGAGCTAAGTTAGGAAACCCTATACTTGTAGGAAAGTAATCCTTGTTAAGGAATGTGTCCAGTCCTATTGATGTGTATAAATAGATATAGATAGAACTAGAGAAAACACACCAGAACTAAGTAAGAGTTCTCTTCTTCTCGTCTAAAGCTTTGTATATTCCAACCTATACGGTGATATATAAAATTGCTTATTCCTTCCCGAGGATTCAACCTCGTTAAATACTTGTTCTTCCTGTGTGTGTGATTGTGTTCTTGGCAATATTGGAGTACCATTGTAGTAGTGCAATCTAACGCTTCCGCAGGCTTTGGCGGAACAATAAACCCTATAGCAAGCACCAGTTTCTAGTCATCCCGTTGAATCAACAACCACAGACAACATCACTATCCATTCCATAACTCCCATGAGCTCGTTACTGCAATTACTTCAATCACTTTCCCGCAACATCAGATTCATTCATTCTGTAGCTTCACGAATTCACAGACTTAATTTCAAAGACATATTTTTTCTCATCTCGTCACTAGCAGCAACACTCTTCTCTTCATTTCAAAAGCAAACCCAACTTATCATTTTTTTCATTGTTCACATCATACCCTTGAATTTCTCCATATTCAATTCGACTAACCGTCACATCACCATCTTCTACCAAAATTAAACCATAATCATCCACTAATTTGAACTGCAACATTAAATCTTTATCTACTTGAACCCACTCTCCATTAATCTTCAACAACTGCATCTCAAAACCCCTTTCTGCTTCAGATCCATGTTCATCTTCAAAACCATAATTTTTCTTCTGATTCTTCTTATCGAACAATCCAAAACCTAACTCAACCAAAACCCATCTTCACTTATGCAATTTCAGCTACACTTGCTCCGATTTAGAAACTTCATTACTCGATCCATCATCTTTTAACCAATCACCAACATCAGCATCTTCTCGATCTCGTTTCAGCAACAAATTCCTCTCTGACCCGTTCCTCTCTGATCTCAGAGTCTTTCTTCCTCTCCATAATGGAGCCGCCCCACTCCTCTCAATTCATACATAGAAGATTTGTTGTCTCAAATCTGGTTTTCTGAACCAAGATCGAGAGGAGAAAGAAGAAGAAGGAAAAAAAAGAAAAAAAATTAAAATTTGGAGGTGGCCGGGATTCGACCCCAAGACCTCTCAGTCTATTTTTACAAAAATGCCCCTCAACAATTAAAAGATTTCCAACCTCCATGTCCTTTTTTCCTTCTGTAAATTTATGCTATTACCCTTCATGTTTCGGCTTATTTACGAAACTGTATAAAAGAAAAAGGAAAAATAAATTACGCCTGCGTCTTTTTTGAAGGCATTTTCGAATTTTCATTAATAGACAGACACCAAATACAATCTTTTTGTGTCAAATTGAAAAAAAAATCATGCTTCACAATGACACAAAACCACCATATATAGAGTCCTCCCTCGCTTCGCTCTGTCGGCCTAACTAGATAGTGTAAAAGCTTTCTTAGCTAAATTAAGCACATGGCTTCACGACTTCCCACTAGCCGTGAATCCATATACTAGCCGCATATAGATATAGATTCACATAACGTAAAATATTAGGCCAGTAGGTATTGATCGGTCGCAATATGATATAAGATTTTGGTACATCTTTCCTCTCAGGGGCTGAACTTAAGCCAGCCCAAAGTCCAAAAAAACTCACAATTTCACCATGGTTTTGAGTTTGGCAAAAACAAATCAAGCCTAAAACATAAGCTTAAGTCACCCCACCAAATCCATTTAGTTTTCAAGCTACCCCACCCTTATTTTCCAGTTCCGCCACTGTTCCCACTAGCATGGTCCATCGTACTATGAATGGATTATCACCTTAGCTTTAATCGTACATTTGTTTGCTAAGCTTTAAAGGCTAAACTGCTAAACCACATTATATATATGCTAGCCTAGCCTATATGGCATGCGGAAAATGGGTCATATGACCATAGTCCCCTAAATGCTGGTAGCATTGGACTGCTAAACTATGTGTCTGGGTGAAAAAGACATAGCAACAAAGAGACCGGAATACCCTTCACAGGATATGTCCTTTCCAACATCGGTCATGTCGTCCTCTTTCTAAAAAAAAATTCCACCACCATCTTCTTTTTTCCAGAGAAAAAAACCCACCACCATCGTCAACATCTTCTTCTTCTCAACCATCTACGTTGACATCAAGACAACCATAAAACGTCGTATCAACCATCAATACAGACCTAAAACTGTTTTTTAACTTCACCGCTATTTCCAGATGCCCTAATTTCTCTGAAATTCTCAATTCAATTATTCTGTAAAGAACAAAGGTTGTTTATTTCATCAATTTCATAAGATGAGCATCGAAAGATCTAAAACTGGTAAGCTTCTAACCCTAATTTGGTTGATTTTTAATTTTAGATCTATGAATTCATCATGGGGGTTTCTTCACTATTGAAATGGAACATTATTATGGAAGTACTGCATGTTAAAATTAGGTTTTTGAATTGGTGTATCGATCTAGTTTTAAATTAAACTTTGGGTATATCAATTGGGTAATTTTTTTATTTTTTTTGGAATTGAAATTTGGATAAGAACACTTTTCTGGTAATACTCCATATCCAAATTGAACTTGGTTATGTATTTGAGATACACCTGGGTGCATCTTGGGTAAATTAGATTATGTTTGGTTTGCATGTTGCAGGAAACTCAGATGTACCGAGGTGCATCTTTCATAAATTTGGGACAGTTTGGTATGCATGTTGCAATGAACTCAGATGTACCTGGGTGCATCTAGAGTAAATTTGGCTATGTTTAGTTTTCATATCACAGTGAACTCAGATGCACCTGGGTGCATCTTGATTCGATTTGTTTAACATCGAATTTCATCGTACAATAAACTCAGATGCACTTGGGTGCATCTTGATTCGATTTGTTTAACATTGAATTTCATCTTACAGTAAACTCAGATGCACTTGGATGCATCTTGATTCGATTTATTTATAACATGGGTTTTCTTTGTTATTCTAAGAGGTGGTGCACACTGCTTCAGCTACACACATTGGTAGATTTTGAGTTGTTGTATGAATTATCTGATCATAACTTTATAATGACTTGTATCTATTGTGAGTGCATATTCTGTTGAATTTCATCTTCTTGGATTTCATGTTGTATTATGCTACTCAATGATATCCCGCCATCAGTTATGCATTGAGATTTCAATCTCATTTTGGCAATTTGAAACATTTAAATGTGTGGGTCTATATTGTCTGAATCCTTATTGTGATATATTTGGTAAACTATAATTGTTTTTATGGCTTTTGTTAGCCTTCAGTAGTCCTAAAATGTGCGCACGCATCAATTATTCTGACTTTCTTATAATTTTACCCTCGTACATTTTACCTCAAATTGCATCATGTTATTCGATATTGGTTATGGCTACGTGCCCACTCTTATCGAGTTACAACATCTTATATGATACATTTAAGACTCCCTATCTTATAAACCAAATTCGAATTTTCATCTTGCAGTAAGATACACCTGGGTGCATCTTGATTAAATTTGGTTAAAATTCAATTTTTATCTTACAGTAAACTCAGATGCACCTGGGTGCATCTTGATTAGATTTGGTTAAGTTTGCTTTTCACTTTGCAGTAAGCTCAGATGCACCTGGGTGCAGAATTGGTTATATTTGGCTAAATAATATTTTTCATATTGGTCTAAACATATAATAATCTGATGGTTTTTGCAGTAGCGACGATTCCAACAATGTATGTGCAATACTTCATGAATTGGGTGATGTAAAGTGGTTATGAATTTCTAAGTCAAGAAACTGCAATGAAAAAGGTGAGGAAAAAACAAGTACAAGATGTATATAACATTCTCCAAGATGAAAGAAGTAGCTGAAAGAAAGAATACCAATGGTGCCATTAGTTTAGAACTATGTTATTTGTATTTAGTTTAGACCAATGCTGTCTTTTTTTGGTGCTTTTAATTCTATTTCGTTACATAATTGTGAATCTATATCATTTTTTATGATCCAAATATGAACATACTTGTAGAACTTGATTCAAAAATCGACTTAATATTATCCCTTATTGGCAGATAGTTTCAGCCCTTATATATTTTTCTTTGTAAAATATATTACAAAAAAATAAGAACAACAAAAAATTCAAAAAAATGTACATTATGCACACGGTGCATCTAGGCCGAACCTATTTTTTTGTCAGAAAATACATATATGCACTCAGGTGCATCTATTGATTTTTTAACCTGAATTTAAAATAGTTCACGGCTACACCTTCTCAACCCTTGTCACTCCAACCCTTGAAAAAGAAGAAACCCAACCTGGTAATGTCTTGATAGCTACTTCGATGTTTACGTATTTGGTAAAGAACAGAAATGTGAATTTTCCATGTTTGGCCACATACACACAGAGTCACATCTACCACCACTGTCTTCAAATGGAAGAACCAATTTTGCGGCTTGCATACATATCATTTACCCCTGATTTAACCCATGACAGTCCCCTCGAAAAGCATACATAGCTACCACTGGTTTCTCAATTCTCTGGCACCGCCAGTTCAGCAAATGGGCTATACCCATTTCCATCGGTATGAGAAGAACACCACCGGCTTCAGTATGTTTACAACCTCAATTACCAATCAATCAACAAACATACAGGCTATCACACCCATGATCCTTACTGTGACAATTTCTTAAATATGTCTTGCCCATTTAGTCTTAGCACATGACCATTCACAACAACTGCAACCATAAACATCATCTCTTTCAAGTCCCTGTGCACACATCTGTGACCAAAACTACAAGCAACAAAAACCCAATTGATTAATCCATCATCTTGCCCTTATTCTCTTCAGAAATTCGAATTAGAATCACCCATTAATGTTGTTGTACAGTTCCTCCTCAATCAAAATGCTCCATACCAACCAACCGCGTGTACCCTAAAAATCCAATTCAATCACCAGTAAAGACGCCCCAAATTCCATCTTCCTTTCCCAACCAACACCATGGTCAAACCCTTCCCAAACTCTTTTGTCAGAACAGCTAGCTTCCATGAGAAATGAAATTTCTTACTAATAGACCCGGCATAAGCAACAAATAATGGAAGCTTGAAGAAGATGAATCTCAAATCCCCTTTTCTCATAATTAAAAAGGAGGAGGGACATATATGTAACCTGGGATCAAATGTTATCAATTTTTCTGGACAGGATGCCCATCAAGGTTATTAAAACCATGAAACTTGGATTTGGTCTTTTTGAGCGACATCCATGTTTTACAAGTTTTTTACACCCAGGAATTCAAATCCAAGGGTTAATAGACCAAAAAAATGATATGGTAGGTACATATAGGTAGGAAAACTAACAAGTATATTGTATTCGATTCCTTTCTCCAATGAAGTTGTTTAGATGACCCGATCATTCTTATGATCTAAGTTTCAAGAATTTCACTTATCTTTTCTTGGGGGAAAGCTCTTTCAAGACTACATCAGTCTACCACTCACTTTAGCCAAGTTAATTAGACCTATAATATTGAAAAGATACACAAATATTAGTGATTAGTTTATTAAGATTAGTTATCATCCACACATATGTATAAACACCAAATCAAATGTAATATCTTCACAAAAGAGCAGTGGTCATTAGCATACTAGAGTATGATATAAGAATGCAACAGGTTATCATGTTAAAGCAAAAAGCAAGAAATAGTTGGCTTTTGGAAGGTGCAAGTAACTCGGGTTTCTTTCACCCGTGGTGTACATAGCGGTGGAAGTTAATGATATAAGAGTGCAACAGTTATCATGTTAAAGCAAAAAACAAGAAATAGTTGGCTTTTGGAAGGTGCAAGTAAATCGGGTTTCTTTCATAACATTATTCGTATGCGTAGAAGTGGTAATACAATTTCAGAACTGGTGGATGATAACGGAGTGATGATGAATGATTGCGAACAGATTCGCAATTTCATTGTGGATTACTATGAAGGTAAGTTTAACGGAGATGATTCAGTTCCTGTGGAGGAACTCTTTAATATTGAACATAATTGTATTTCCCGAGAGGAGAGTACTAAAATGGATCAATTGCCCTCTTTTGATGAGATTCGAGCTGCGGTTCTTGATTTGGGGGAAGATAGTGCTCTGGGTCCGGACGGGTTTGCAGTTTTTTTTTATAGGAACTTTTGGGAGATTATCCAGGAGGATTTGGTTAAGGCTATCCTATTTTGTTGGTCGAATAAATTCATCCCTCCCGGTGTGAATTCTAGTCTTCTAATGCTTCTGCCTAAAGAGAGAGGTGCAAGAACTCTTAGAAATTTTAGGCCGATTGCTCTTAGTAACTTATTTTTCAAGATTTTTACTAAGATTCTAGCTACAAGATTAGGTACAGTTTTGGAGAATTTGGTTTCAGAGGAGCAGGTCGCGTTTATGAAGGGGAGAAATATCCATGAAAACATAAGCCTGACGTCCGAGATGGTGAATGAAACGCAGGTAAAGCGGAAATATGGTAATGTGGGGTTAAAACTAGACATAACTCAGGCGTTTGACACGGTGAGTTGGACTTTTGTTTTGGAAGTCTTTCGTAGATATGGTTTTTCAGAGTATTGGTGCAACTGGATTCTTCAAATTCTCATGTCAGCAAAAAAATTTGTTCTTGTCAATGGAAGTCCGGAAGGATACTTCGGTATTGATAGAGGTCTTCGTCAGGGTGACCCTTTGTCGCCTCTGATCTTTGTGTTGATTGAGGATGTCTTAGGCAGGAACATCAACAAGCTTTTTTGCCAGGGCAAGATGACGCATATGGTAAATAGAAAAGGTATTACCCCTACCCACCTTTTTTTCGCTGATGACATTTTGATATTTTGTAAAGGAAACATGAAGAGTTTGAGAAACCTTTTTGATCTGTTGGGTAAATACCAAATTGCTTCGGGCCAAACAGTCGGTCTCGAGAAGAGTAAACTCTATTATGGTGGTGGTTCTTTGAGTCGAAGATCTACTATCTCAGCTTTTCTGGGAATGCTTGTTGCAGGTTTTCCGGATAAGTACTTAGGGGTTAAGGTTATGCCGGGTGCAGTTAGATATCATCATGTGGCAAATGTCGTTGAACAGATTAAGGACTAACTGGCAGGTTGGAAGGGTAGGATGCTCTCTTTTCAAGACAGAGTGGTTCTTGTGAAGTCTGTGATTGCAAGTTACTCGATTCACAACATGGCGGTTTATAAGTGGCCGAAGAAATTTGTCCACGAGTGTGAGGTTGCGATTCGTAATTTTTTATGGTCAGGTGATTCGAAGGTGAGTAGGTCCTTTGTTGTGGCCTATGACAAGGTCTGTGCTCCATACAAGGAAGGAGGTTTGGGTATATCTAAGTTGGGTATTACGAATAAGGCGCTTCTTATGAGTCTTTGGTGGAAAATACGTAACTCTAATAAGGTTTGGGCTCGCTTCATGCGAGCTAAATTCTTTATTAGGAACGGTAATCTAGTACGCTATGTGAAATCTTCAATTTTGCCAGGTATCAAATGGGTCTACTCGGTGGTTGAGGATAACTCGAGGGTTCTTATTGGGGATGGACGCAATACCTCTCTCTACTACGATGTTTGGTTGGGTGAGGTTCCTATAGCTGCTGTTCTGGAAGACTACACTCTTGAGAATAATATTATGGTGGGTGATATGCTCTCCGAAGGTCGCTGGAATTTGACTAACACCTGCCGGAATACGCTGTTAGCAGCAGGTTTTGGTGAGGAAGATCTGCCTAAGCCTCTCAATGGGGAGGATAGAAGGGTTTGGAAACCAAACTACAAGGGAAGTTTTACTGTGAGCTTGGCGAAATCACTAATTCGCAAGAAGTACTTGAATTTGGAAGGAGCTAACTTGTTATAAAAACCAGAGGTACACCCTGCACTGGCGAGCAGAAACTGGAAGATTATTAGGGGAGCTTATGCTACTATTGACAAGGTTAAAGAACGATTCAAAATTCAAGTGGTGAATAAGTGTTATGTTTGTGCAATGCAGAAGAAGAAACGCTGGATCATATATTGTGGAAATGCGACTTTGTTGCAAAGGCGTGGCGATGGTTGTACGATATCTTTGGAATACGATCTCATATGAATTTTGTCTCTGCTTACAAGGAATCTAGAGGAAGAAACAACATAATCAGGGACCTATGGTTGATCGCTATTTTGGTCGCTAGGTCTGAACTGTGGATGACTCGCAATAGGTATGTTTATGAAAACAAAAAGCCTTGCTGGAGTTTTTTCCAAAAAACTGTTTTCAATCAGATAATGGAATACTCGAGGAGACTTACTGGATATATGAACAATTTTGTTGAGGATTTGAAGGTATTGGTTCTCATTAATGTAACCCATAGAGTGGTGAAGTCCACTATTCCAGTGGAATGCAGCTGGGAGGTTCCGGAGGTTGGAGAGCTGCTGCTGTGCTGTGATGGTGCTACGCGTGGGAATCCGGGAATTGCTGGTGCGGGTGTTGTTGCAAGGGATCAAGAGGCTAATGTGGTGGGAGCTCTTAGTTCAGGGTTGGGTGTAACATCAAACTACTTGGCGGAAATCTTTGGAATTATCATAGGGCTTGAATGGGCGGTTCAATGGGGGTACACGAGAGTTTGTATTAGATCAGACTCTATGAGTGCAGTGAATGCGTTTTCTTCTTCGACGCTTCCTTGGTTTATTTGGCAAAGATGGCAGGAAGTTTCTTCTTCCTATGCCAGGATTCATTTTGTACAGAGAAGTTAACTTTGCGGCGGATAATATGGCAAAACGAGCATGTGCTCTGAATAACCAGGAAAAAATACATTATAATGGGCGACCAGATTTTTTAACTTCGGTTGAATATCCTAATGTAACTTATTTTCGTTTCAAATAAGTAGCTTGTTAAGAGGCTTCGTGTTGTCCTCTGACCTGGCTACTTATTTCGCTTTGTATTTCTAAGGCTTTTTAATGGATTCTTGGATAAAACAAAAAAAAAAGTATGATGGAATAGACCAGAAATTTAGTGCAACAGTAGGGCCTATCAATGTATCTAAACTAAATGTTCCACCAACTTAGTATGATGAATTAAAACTATTTTTACGTTGAGCCTATACACCTTCGCTATTATTTCAAAAATTCTGTTTAAATTAACACCAAAATACTAGCATAAGAACGTGAAGCATCAGCCGTTAATTTAAACACCGCCTAAATCAAGCGCACATATAATATCTGTAAGTACATAATTTCGCCACTCGCCACGTGTCCTCGGATGAACACGTGGAGAGCGCATGACGAGGGGCATCAAGAGACGGTGCCACGAAGATGCAGCCAAGAAACGTGTACCAGCAGGGAGGGCCCCTCATCTAGCAAATCCAATGGTCATAAAGGACGGAGCACGGAAACAAAGCACCACCGCGTTGGACCCAATACATCCCCAGATCTGCTTTATCCCATCTCGATAAGAATCTTAGATCTACGGTCAGGGCCCAACTGACTGACACGGACAAGATAGGGGCAGGACACCATGGTTTGACGCGTGCAGAAGGCCCAACCACCCGCATTAAACACTTGGAGCAACACACGCGTCAGCCCACCAACAGAGGAAGTGAGCATATCTCTTCGGCAATAACGAAAAAACGAAGGGAGAGCCTCGTAATAACCGAAGACTCTACGTGTTGGCACAAGACACAAGAGGATAAGATTACAACGGTTCTGTCGGTGGACCCCACGTGGAATCCCTATAAATACCCCTCCTCACTAAGAGAGAGGAGAGGTCAGAAAAAAGAAGGAGAAAAGAGGAGAGAAAATTAGGAAGAGTAAGTAATACTTTAAATCCCGCTGCCTCAGTGAGAACCCCTAAAGTCATTTGACTAAACTTGTAATCTGTCCATACTTAATAAAACCTTTCTTTTACCTCGTGGATGTAGGCCTTAGTGCTGAACCACGTAATTACTTGTCTCATTTATATTACGCACTTTACATTACGTTCTTTACATTACGCACTTTATATTACGCTCTTTACATTATGCTCTTTACATTCCGCACTTTACGTTCGTTCTATGCACTCTATGTTGACTGCTTGATAAGACAAGGACGAGTCCGAGGACTCAGAGTCGATGAATCAATGTACGCACTATTTTGCTATGTATGTTATATCCAACCCTTGAACTTCGGGGTGGGCGAACTTTGTTTGTGGACACGTAGATACCTGCATAATTTACGTGTTCACAATTTGGCGCTAGAAACATGGAGTCTTTCCCGGTAAAATATTTATCTTATCCTGTGATTTGAGCACTATGGCTTCTCTGAGCACCGCTCTCTGAAAATAGCGGTGCTTGGAGCTTTTTTGGGTTTTTTGCACCTTTTCGCTCGGTAGATCTACTTCTTCGGAATGATTTTCAAGTTTTCATCTTTAGAAAATCAAGCGTGTGGACATATCCACGGAATTTTCAGTAGATTTACATCTTCGAAATGATTTTCAAGTTTTCATCTTTAGAAAATCAAGCGTGTGGACATATCCACGGATTTTTCAGTAGATCTACATCTTCGAAATGATTTTCAAGTTTTCATCTTTAGAAAATCAAGCGTGTGGACATATCCACGGATTTTTCAGTAGATCTACATCTTCGAAATGATTTTCAAGTTTTCATCTTTAGAAAATCAAGCGTGTGGACATATCCACGGATTTTTCAGTAGATCTACTTCTTCGAAATGATTTTCAAGTTTTCATCTTTAAAAAATCAAGCGTGTGGGCTTATCCACGGATTTTACGATAGATCTACATCCTCAAAAGCGTTTTAAAACAAATATACACCTAATGGTGATCTTATTTCACATCGCAAGATAACGGAATCCGATTTCCCAGACTTTACTAACGGGTTCCCCTTTGGACCAATCTTTTCTCATCAAAGGAAACACCAAGGACAACTCCGGTAATAACTAGGAGCAAGCAGAAGGGCGAAAAGCTCAAAGCTACAGACAAAATGAAGAATGGAGCAGAGAGCTCGAGGCTTTTGGATGCAGCCACTATTGCAGTGGAAGCCCTAAAGGCCGCGGCCGCCAAAGCCGCGACATCAAAGGCCGGGGCATCCAAAGGAGCGGCCTCCAAATAAATAGCTGCCACCCGACCACACGAACCGCGTGAAGGGATGACAGAGTCAGGATTGCAACAGCCTTTCTATGGGATGCCTCTCACTGACAAACAAAAATCACCCCCACAAGTAAACCAACCACTTCTGATATAAAGCGTACACGCACCACAGCCAACGGAGTAGATGCATCTGCAAGCAGATCCCCCAGATTCCATGATTCAAATCGTGGACGAAGATCTAACGATAGCCTCGGAAGAACAGATGCCGGAAGGAGCCCCTAATCAGGGATTGAGCCAATATGTCCAGATGAGGGAAAAATTAGAAGAATTAAGGAAAGATCAAAAGACAAACGCGGAGGCGGTAGCTCTGTTGGCACAAGAAAATCAGCAACTCAGAGCTACCCGAAGTGGGGACACGGGAGTCCGGCGCGACGAATCTAGCTTAATGGCACCGAGACCAAATCAGGACCGTAGGATGGTACTGTCCGACAACCCGGATCCTATGAAACCAAGAGATACGATAAGAAGACGAAGGTCTGACCCGGAGGACAACCCGCACAACACAGACTACTTCGACAGCGATCACCCACGCACGGGGCAACTTTCTGCCCAGTAAGAACATCAGCGCGCAATGGAAGATCTCCGCGCCGAAATGATGGCGGAGATCAAACAACTAAAGGCTATACAAGGGGGGGGGGGGAGATTGGAACAAATAATGAAGGAAGCAAGCACTACCCCCCTAACACCGCACCTAGCCAAGGATCTCATCCCCCAGAAGTACCCAGTTCCGGCCTTCAAATTCTATGACGGATCTAGCGACCCCGCAGCCCATCTTCGACATTATAATAGAATGATGGCACGATGGAATTACGACGAGGCCATATTATGCAGATACTTCCCTTCAAGTTTGAAGGGATCGACGCTCTCATGGTTCGATAACTTGCCGCTAAATTCCATCAACTCATACGATCAACTTACTGAAAAGTTCTTAACAACTTACATGTACAACAAGGTGGTAAACACCGAAATGGATAAGCTCTTCTCACTAGCAGTCCAGTACAAATAAACAATCAGAGAATACACAGACAGGTGGCACATGATCTGCCAAGCCATCGGAATCGTAGATCCTGTGGTCAGCATCAACTGCTACAAATGGGGGCTCGACAGAATGAGCCCACTGTTTGTCGAGATCCACGGAATCGTACCTGCAACAGAAGGGGATCTTCGACTGATCATAGAAAAGCATGCCAGGTTAGAAGAAATACAACGGGAGAACCCAAGAGCTCAGACCCATCGCCCAATGCGGACCAACTCTGCGGAACAATCCAGCAGACTTATGGGAGGTGACTTGGGTGAAAAACCTAACAAAGATTGAAGAGAACGCAGGGATGATCGACGAGGAGGCACTAGAAAATTCGAAGATCGAGTTTTCACGAAGATGAATGCCAGCTATTGACACATCCTGAAAGAAATCAAGGGCCGCGAGAAACTGGAATGGCCATGGTCTAAGGGGAAGCAACCCCCTAGATCCGAGCATGCCAAAGAGTACTGTGAATATCATTGTTTCAATGGTAACTGGACAGAGAAATGCACGAGTCTAAAAATAATGATTTAAAAGCTAGTAGATGCGGGAGACCTCCAGCAATTTGTACACAAGACAAGCGAGGAAGATAATGCCAAACGAAGTAAGAAAGTCCAATTACCTGAAGGCAATCGTACCCTCAACACCATTTCCTGTTCTGAGTCCGTGGGACCTTCCCTAACGGCTCCGATAGGTAAAAGGTTGAAGAAACAGTTTGAAGATTACTGTGAGCTTTATACAATCGACGGGAAGGAAGTGGACGAACACGATCAATGGATGGACGCGCCCTTGACTTTCGACACGGACGATGTAGGTGAAGATATGGAGGATCGTAACGATCCACTGGTTCTCACACTACCAATTGCAGGATGCAACATTAAGAAAATCCCCATCGACGGGGGAAGCTCCGTAAACGTTCTATTTTATGATACATTCAAACGAATGGAACTTAATGATGAACAACTTCTATCTTCGTACTACACCATCCACAGATTCAATGGAGCAGCCACAAATCCCTTAGAAGACATTATCTTGCGAGTTGACGTAGGACCAATGAAGGTCGACACGCGATTCAGTGTGGTGGACGCACCCTCACCATATAATGCTATAATCGGCCGAAGATGGGTGCATAAACTCAAAGGGGTGGCCGCTACTTACCACCAATACCTCAGATTTCCAACACCCCAGGGGGTAATGGAGATAAAAGGCGACCAAGCCTTGGCACGAGAGTGTCAAAATCTACAAAATAAGCTCAACAACGAACAAGATGAGCAGAGAAAGAACCGAAGATCACGAAACAAGGAAAACAAAAAGGAAAAAGCAATCAATTCTTACCTAGAATAAATCTCCGGAAAAAGCCTTCCAAAGGAGCACGTGACGGGGAACACGGAGGCAGGTACCTCAGCCACAAGAGAAAGCGAGGAATCCAACAAATAGCAATCAAAGAAGATTCCTCTCCTAGGGGAACCAAAGCCCACGTTTACACCTGTAGAAGCGGTGAAAGTGGTAAACGTGGGAACAGAAGAAGAACCAAGAATGATTAAGATCGGAACGCTGATGGATAAAGAGCGCGAGGCATTCTTAATAAAGCTGCTCACGGAGCATGCGGATATCTTCGCATGGAAACTAGGAGACATTTCCGGCATCGACCCTAAAACAATTCAGCACGAGCTTCGCATAAAACAAGGCACACTACCTTTCAGACAGAAGGTGCGCAAAGTTGCCTCAGAGTACCACAAAGCCGTTGAGACGGAGCTTTGTAAGTTGCTAGAAGCCGGATTTATCAAGGAAGTCAAACACCCAACATGGACCTCAAACATGGTCATCATACCTAAAAAGAATGGCGGAGTAAGGATATGCATCGATTTCACCAACCTCAACAAAGCTTGCCCCAAGGACAGTTACCCTTTGCCAAGCATCGACCAACTGGTCGAAGCAGTCGAAGGGTACGAAGAGATGTCCTTTATGGACGGATACTCCGGGTACAACCAAGTGTTCTTATCAGAAGGAGACCAACAACACATAGCGTTCTACATACCGCATGGACTCTACTGTTACGTAAGGATTCCCTTCGGACTTCGAAACGCAGGAGCAACGTACCAAAGGATGGTTGACACCATTTTTAAGCCATGGATAAGAAATACCTTGGAAGTCTACGTGGACGATATGCTGGTCAAGAGTAAGCTACGAAAATATCATCATCAAGATCTAAAATATATCTTTCAGGCAATGAGGAAACATAATATGAAGGTAAACCCGGAAAAATGCACATTCGGTGTTACTTCAGGAAAATTTCTCGGGTATCTAGTAACAAAACGAGGCATCGAAGTAGACCCTGCCAAAATTCAGGCTATAGTAGAAATGCCCTCTCCAAGGAACCTGAAAGAAGTCCAGAGGCTCAATGGTTCCCTAGCAGCGCTAGGGAGGTTCATATCCAGGTCTTCAGACAAATGCAAGCTCTTTTTCAACATCCTTAAAAAATGGACCAAATTTGAATGGACGGCAGAATGCGAGGAAGCATTCAAAGAAATCAAAGACTACCTTGATGGGATACCCTTCTTACAAAAACCAGACCCCGAGGAGGTTCTGGCCCTATACATAGCAGCAACAGAGAATGCAGTCAGCGCGGTGTTGGTAAAAACCAACACGAAGATAGAGCAGCCCATCTACAACGTCAGCAAAACTCTCAACACGGCGGAAAGAAACTACACAAAAATCGAGAAACTCATCTTGGCGTTAGTATGGGCTACCCAAAAGCTAAGGACCTACTTCCTAACACACTACATCCGCGTCCCCTGCAAAGCCCCGCTTGAAGCTGTCCTCAAAAGTGCGGGAAAAACAGGGAGAATCGCAAAATGGAATACTCATCTAGACCAGTACAACATCATACACGAACTCCAATATTTCCAGAAGTCCCAAGTTTTAGCAGACTTCCTTGCCGACCTACCACTGGAGAACGATGAAGAAATCCGCATTGAAGGGCTCAATACAGCGGTATTACCCAAGGGAAGCAGGAGAAAAGATACCGTTGATATCCTCGAGCCGGCAAACCCAAGACAGTGGGAAATCTTTGTCGATGGCTCGAGGAACAAAGAAGGAGCGGGCATAGGCATCATAATCACTACCCCCACGGGAGACCGAATCATCCATGCATTCATACTAGAGTTCAAATAACACACCAATAACATCGTCGAATACGAAGCCGTTGTACATGCTCTGCGTTTGATAATAGAAATGGGGATAACAAATGTACGCTTGACCAGTGACGCGCAACTGGTCATCAGGCAAATAGAGCCGGAGTATAATGTATATGACGAGACCTTGTCGACATACATGACGTTAGTCCAGATACTGGAACATCAAATACCAAACATCATATTCCGTCACTTAAGCAGAAAGGAGCTCAGGCACGCGGATGCTTTGGCATACATCTCATCTATGTTGAAAAACAAAGATGTAGAAGCAATCAAAATCACCAGAGTTTACGAGCCATCAATCCCTCCGCGAGAACTCTGCGCTGCAAGCAGGAAGCATAGCACAGAGGAAAACATGACAGACGATGATGTGGGAGAAAACATCACGGACGATTTCCAAGAAGATGACATCATGACAAGAGAAGATGAAGACGAGGACTTCAGCGGAGAAGGAGAATGGAGATGGGGTATCCACCAATTTCTAGAAAGAGGAACATTACCCGGAGACCTAAAGCAGGTTAGGAAGATTCAACCAAAAGCAGGAAGGTACGATTTAAGGGGAGAGATTCTATACAAAAAATCTTTCCTCGGGCCTTTGTTACGATGCTTGTCCAGATCAGAAGGCCATATAGTACTAAAAGATATCCATCGAGGAGACGCAAGGAATCACAGTGGGATGAGATCTCTAGCCGACAAGGCAAAAACACAAGGGTATTATTGGCCAAAAATGATACGAGACGCTACAAGGATGTCAAAAAGGTGCGAAGAATGTCAGCGGTTCGGGAGAAGAATCCACGCACCAGCAACAATGCTAAACTCAGTAGATAGTCCTTGGCAATTTTCAAAATGGGGCATAGACATCGTAGGACCCCTGACCGAAGGGTCAGGAAAAAGAAGATTTTTGATAGTGGCCACAGACTATTTCAGCAAATGGGTAGAAGCCAAAGCTTTGTCCAGAATCCGCGACTTAGATGTCTTCACATTCATCTTTCAGAACATAATCTGCCGGTTTGGAATCCCGGCGGAAATTGTCTCTGACAATGGTAACCAATTACAAGGTAAAAACATCGATCTACAATTTGATACTTTCAAAATCCGAACAAATAAATCTACACCAATATACCCTAAAAGCAATGGCCAAGCAGAGGCTACAAACAAGACCATCGCTCTTATTCTCAAAAAACAATTAGACGAGCACAAAGGACGATGGTGTGAGCAACTACACAATGTCTTATGGGCATATCGAACAAACAGATCATCTACAGGAGAATCCCCTTTCTTGATGACCTACGAAGCAGAAGCCGTCATCCCCACGGAAATCATCATGCCAACCACAAAGACAAAAGCATGGAAAAAGAACCTCACAACGGACATGATGCTGGAAAGACTCGACGATCTCGAAGAAAGAAGAGAAGCAGCACTACAAAAGATGGAGAATTACCAAAGAAGATTAGCAAGGGAATACAACAAAAAGATTAAACTTAGGAATTTCTTGGAAGGACAGTATGTGCTGAGAACCATACCCCAATACCAAAGAGAAAAGAAGTGGGGCAAGCTGGCACCAACATGGGGAGGACCTTATGTCATACAAGATGTAGCAGGAAACGGATCATATTACCTGCGCAACCTAAAAGGGGAAGTCCTCCGCCATCCATGGAAAGCCAAGTATCTCAAGCCATACCATCCTTGAATCACAACGCAGCATTGCAACTGCGTAAAGAATACCATAAGAAGAAGACAATGCTTTTCGATATGTTTCTATCTCTGGACGAGGAATAGCAGGCCTCAATAAATCAATAAAATAAACTTTTTTGCATATCTATGAAAATCAAATACAAGAGGAAGACATCCAGCAGAAGAAAATCTCCAACTATTCTAAGTCAGCGGGTCGACTGAATGAGGGACATGTACATAGTGACACCCCATATCCTAGAACGCTGCATCGACCCCCACCGTCTGGGAATCCTCTAATCAAGGATTAGCCAGCAGGGTGACAGGTCTCAATATGTTCACGAAGGTATACACCTTCGGCATCACACTCAAAAATTAGGTCAATGGGTCGATGGAATGAGAGACGTGTACATAGTGACACCCCATATCCTAGAACGTTGCACCACCACCATTGTCTGGGAATCCTCTGGCCAAGGATTAGCCAGCGGGGTATCCGGTCTCAATATGTTCACGAAGATACATACCTTCGGCATCATACTCAAAAATAAGGTCAGCTGGTCGACGGAATGAGGGACGTGTACATAGTAACGCCCCATATCCTAGAACGCTGCACCGACCCGCACCATCTAAGAATGCTCTTGCTAAGGGTTAACCAGCAGGGTAACAGATGTCAAGATAATTAACAAAACTAACCAACAAATGATGATCCATTCCAGAAAAGTTGATTACAAGCTCGACAAGATAAGCAAAAGAAAAAACAAATTAAGTAAAAGAAGTTCGACAGACGCAGCAAGAACTCTATAATCAACAAGGATCAACTTTCTACAACTAAACAGAAGAATCTACTTAGACGATCCCGTGCCACCAGTAGGGCTCTCCCTCTGCAGTGAAGGAACGCTCCCACCTGAAGAAGGACCCGAAGAGCCTGACGGGGCAGAAGGTTTATGACGACGAGGATAGTGCTTTTCAAGACCATGCTCGGTCAAGAGGTCATGCTCTATCTTGGCCAACACCTTGTACGCATCTCAGCCTGAGACAACAGGGTAGACAGACGGTTCACTTCCAAAGAGGCCAACTGAGCTGCTTGTTCATTAGTCGTATCCAAGCCTTTGAAATACGAGGCATGACCCTCATGTTGCACCAAGGCAGTCTGAGACTGCTCAAGCTCAGATTGAGCCTTGTTAAGTTTTTCATTTGCAGCGAGAAGCTGTCCCTGGAGCTCTGAAAAATAAAAACGAAGGGTTAGACCCGCGAAGCACGAAAATCACACCCGGCAAAGCAAATATATACCTTCGACTCTAGCAGAAGCTATTTCATACTCGTTAACAACCGCATACCGAGCATCGTCAAGAAATTCATATTCGTCGGATAGTTTCTTTGAAGGAGGGAAAGAGGAAATTGACTAGCATCTAACTCTACCTGCTTCATTGAATCCAAATGACGAAGATGATTGACTTCGTTATTCAGCTTCTCGATTTCTTTATTCAGTCGGTATATATTAACTTCAAGATTTCTCTCAGACTCGGCTTGACGAGCTACGTCGGCCCGAGACGCGGCTAAATCTTTGCCAAGGGCAGAGGCCTCGGCACGAGCATCATCTCTTTCTTTAACAAGGCGTTGAGTGTACTCCCGTACATCGGAATCTTGGGAGGAACGAGCCTGACGTAGCTCTTCTTCCAGGAGATTCATCTTAGCCAACAAAGATGAAGAAATACCACGGGCTTCGCAAAGATTATCGCGCGTACACATTAAAGTACCATCAAAGAGACGAAGATCCGTGTTATACTTATTTTGCATATCAACTATCTGGGTATGCCTCAGACGCCATGCCTCGGCCTTGGCATCCCACCTCTCGGCCTCACTCTTAAGTTGTTCCACTAGTTCGGCAATACGGGTCTTCTGCCGCTCTCTCTCATTTCGAAGCCATATCAGCTCAGGGACTCCACCCACTGAAGATAGGGCGGGGATACTCAGACGGAACAAGAATTCCTAAAAAGAAAAAACAACGACAGACATGAACAAGGAACAAACCTGTAACAGAAGAAGCATTTTTTCGAACGGCCTCCAACTCGCTACGTGCCATAGCAAGCTCCAAACGAAGCCTCTCTTCTTCGGCGCCCAGATGCTCCTTCCCCTTAAGACGATCCTTCAGCTCACTTATCTCCTTATCTCTGGCAGAGATAACAGCCTCCGCCATAGACAGCTCCTCATCTCTGTGACGAAGCTTACCCTCTAACTTAAGAGCCTTGGCCTTAAAAAATTGGTACAAATTATGATTGCAGTGTTCACTCCGCATCACCTACGAAGAGCATCAGATCAGAATGCCGCGGAGTGTCCACGGAGTACAAAATGGTAAAACACGACGTACCTCTAACATCCGCTGGTGGGGGTAACCATACTGATAACCATCAGCTATGGCCATCATATTAACAACGGTGGATGGAGGGTCAACCACTAAGGTAGCCTCCAGTGACCTCAGATTCATGTCCCACACCTCTGCGACTCGATCTTCAGCGGATAACTGCATCATCTTTCGGGTATAGGCGTCGAAATCTTTCTCCCCAGGAACCACGGGTGCAGGGTTCGGAACAAACATCAAATTTCTCTTCTTTAGCCAAGCAAGGATAGCATCATCACCTTCCGAGGAACGCTACCAACAGTAGGACGCCATCCGTCGGGACCTGGAATCCAACCCCAATCCCACGGACCAACAACCTCGATAACAGTGGCATGCCACTCATAGTCATGATCGCGTTTTATCCTCTCACGAGAAGGAAAGAGTTTCTTATTAGCAGACCCTTCAGTACCAGGAACATACTTCAACTTAGCATCATTAACCTCGCTCAAAAGACGAATCTCGCCACGGGAGGCAGCAATATTACGAAGGCTCACACTCCACGGCTTACGGTTCCTACTGTTGACGTAATCCCCAAAAGAATTGTTGAAATTCTGAGGGGTATACCATTCCCTCTCAGCAGGATCAGGGGTATAACAAGTCATCGTCGTCTCTCCCTTGCTGCGAAGATAGCACTCCTTCAGGGCGCGGAGATAATTCCCAGTCAACTGGGATACAGAACGACTATGGGTATTTGTCGAAGAACCCTCGCGATCGGCCAACACGTCGTAGTTAAAAGAATCACCTGACTTGTACAAAGGCAGCATAGGACCCGCTTCGAAGGCTCCCACAGTAGTCAACAAAAGAAACTCGTCGAACTGGTATCTCGAGATGAGATCATAAGTAATGTCATCATCAGGGGTATAGAAGCGGACATCAAAAGCTTGGACCTCATGCTTCTCCTTAAACACTTCCAGATCAACGTGTTTAAAGGTAACTCTTTTCTTCCCAACCGGGACGCTTTGAATAACCAGCGCAGTATCCTCCTCATCGAGAGGGTCTTGCGCGGAGTCTTTAGAAGGGCTCGTTTCCAGGACCTTCCTTTTCGAAGGCACGCTCTTCGGCGGTTCAGCCTTCGAATTACCAGCCTTAACAGATTTTCCTCTCGAGGGAACCGCTGGAGGATGAGGAAGAGGATTCTCCTTTAACACCGGCGGAACCAAAGAACGAAGGGGACGAGCATCCAAAGCTCCGTCATGAGGAACACCCTGCGTATTTCTAGACTCATCACGCGGATGAGAAGAAGCGCGGGTAGCAGCATATCTAGAACCATGGGGATCCCTCGGAGTATCTCCATTCTTCGAAGAATGCCTGTGACCAGAAGAGGACGAAGCCCTCTGAGAACGAGGATCCACATACGAAGCCCTAGAGCCTCCAGGTGGATATATATCCGGGTCTCTGCGCGGAGGAGATCTGGGATGACTAGGCGGCGGAGTTTGGTAATGAGCCCGCGGACGCTCAGCCATATCTACGGATACATAAACAAATAATAGATTCCGCAGAACCACAAATGAAGATCAAAAAGTTGAAAATTCTAAGGAATATGAAAACCCTAGCTAAACTCATAAAACGGGAGGGCGCTCTCCAACCAGAAACTCGTAACCCTTGCAAATGAAGAACAGGGGCAAGTATATATACTTTGTATATGTGTTCTTCATCGCAAGGATAACGAGATAGCAGCAGATGATGATCAACATGCGAAAAATGGTACCAAAGATTAAACTCTTACCTAAGACAGATGCTTCAAACAACTAAAGGGGGAGCAACAGCGAAGAACGAGCACAGGAGATCAAGGACGGGGCGTATTCAAGACAGAGCAGCAGCGGTCGTATTCAAGGCAGAGCAGTAGAAGCAGCAGTTAATGGCGTCCAAACAAAATGGAAGAATTTTTCAGGAGAAAAGAAGGAATCTACAGAGAATGAAATTTATTTCACATTCTCTTCCTCCTTAAATACCCAAGAAATCTGAAACTGTCCCTTCTCCCAAGGGGGAGTTATTGCAAGAAGTTATTGCTTTGTGGGAAACGCGCCCTAAAATCTAGGGGAAGTTATAGGGCGAGTGGGGAATATGTGACGGTTTTCCTCTCACTTCAAACTGACGACTTAAGTCAGAAGAAAAGGGGCAAATTTTAAGTATATAATTCCGCCACTCGCCACGTGTCCTCGGATGAACACGTGGAGAGCGCATGACGAGGGGCATCAAGAGACGATGCCACGAAGATGCAGCCAAGAAACGTGTACCAGCAGGGAGGGGCCCTCATCTAGAAGATCCAATGGCCATAAAGGACGGAGCACGGAAACAAAGCACCACCGCGTTGGACCCAATACATCCCCAGATCTGCTTTATCCCATCTCGAGAAGAATCTTAGATCTACGGTCAGGGCCCAACTGACTGACACAAACAAGACAGGGGCAAGACACCATGGTCTGACGCGTGCAGAAGGCCCAACCACCCGCATTAAACACTTGGAGCAACACACGCGTCAGCCCACCAACAGAGGAAGCGAGCATATCTCTTAGGCAATAACGAAGAAACGAAGGGAGAGCCTCGTAATAACCGAAGACTCTGCGTGTTGGCACAAGACACAAGAGGATAAGATTACAATGGTTCCGTCGGTGGACCCCACGTGGAATCCCTATAAATACCCCTTCTCACTAAGAGAGAGGAGAGGTCGGAAAAAAGAAGGAGAAAAGAGGAGAGAGAATTAGGAAGAGTAAGTAATACTTTAAATCCCGCTGCCTCAGTGAGAACCCCTAAAGTCATTTGACTAAGCTTGTAATCAGTCCATACTTAATGAAACCTTTCTTTTACCCCGTGGATGTAGGCCTTAGTGTTGAACCACGTAATTACTTGTCTCCTTTATATTACGCACTTTACATTACGTTCTTTACATTACGCACTTTATATTACGCTCTTTACATTCCGCATCTTACGTTCGTTCTATGCACTATGTGTTAACTGCTCGATAAGACAAGGACGAGTCCGAGGACTCAGAATCGATGAATCGATGTACGTACTATTTTGCTATGTATTTTATATCCAACCCTTGAACTTCGGGGTGGGCGAACTTTGTTTGTGGACACGTAGATACCTGCGTAATTTACGTGTTCACAACATCCGCCCCACTAGGCTCTGTTATCCTGGCGCTATTTAAACTTTCGCATGATATCAAATGTACATTTAAAGTGCGCCCCAAATAAGGCGCTTACTATAATCCGCTCGAGTGCGAAACGTGGATTAAACTTACGTTTGACAAAATTTTGCTCACCACCGAGAAACCCATTTTTTTTTTCTTTTGTTTTTAGTTTGGTTTTAGCTCTCAAATTCAATTGTGGACGCTCATAAGAAATAATATTTTAGCCAGTAAATATCAAAAATAAAATAAAAAATAAATAAAGGAAGGAAGAGTCGTGGACTGTAAAATCAAAGTAGGTTTGCCATCAAACATTGCTGGTATGCGTTATTGCTAGAAGAATAAAGCATGGGCGTTGTAATAATGCATTAGAGAGGACATCAAAGTAAAGTAAGTATGGGCGTTTGTATGCACCTAGTTTTCAACTCCACCACACATTTAGGGTAACGGACTGAAGTTCATCTCATTAGGAGGGACATATATCATATGATGGAGGGAGAGTGAATTTGAAATTAGTCATGACTCTCCATTCATCTCTTATTCATTTCCCTCCGTACAATTCTTTCTTCATCCATGTACTCCCTCCGTTTCAAAATTTTAGTCCGCTTTGACTAAGCCAAAATAATAAGGAGACCATAGGATTTCCTAGACTACCCTTATTTGTTTACCATATTGAAATTAGTCATAACTCTCCATTCATCTCTTATTCATTTCCCTCCGTACAATTCTTTCTTCATCCATGTACTGTATCTCTTTTCTCTTACCATTTTACTAGTACAACATATTGTTCTTTCTTTGTTTTCTTTTTCCTTTATTTACTTGTAGGCTTGTAGGTCTTACTTGCTCCTTAAATCTCAATTACAGTAAAACCTCCATATATTAATACACTTGGGGATTCATAAATATATTAATATATGGAGGTTATTAATATAGGGAGGTGTACCTAAAAGATGTGAAAAATGCGTCTACTTCAACGTATCTAAATCCTATTAGATAATGTAATACATCTTTATAGTTCAAATACACAAGTACATGTGCATATCTCAGAACTTTTAAGGTTATAATGAACTTTTTGATGTATTCCACAATTGTAAATAGTACTAGGTATATAGAAAGATAGTTCATCAATCTATAACAACCCATAAAATACGGTAACAACCTAAAAATTACCTCTTCTTCTCAAAGAAATATAGATAATTATTTTATTTCATCATGAATTTCAATATACCAAGATATATATTTCTCTAATATAGTGTTGATTATTAATATATGGAGGTAAATTCCTTAAGGCGGGACTGAAAAAAAATATTAATATTAAAATATGGAGGTTATTACTATTTGTAACTGGCCCAAGTTGGGACCATGATTTTTTATTAATATATAGAGGTTATTAATATATGGAGTATCAATATACAAAGGTTTTACTGTATTATGAAACGAAAATTATTTTTGTCTATTTTTTTTCCTTTGGAGAAGCAAAGTAATTTAAGAATTATTTTTTGGAGACCATGATTTTTTTTGGGGACCATTGTTTTATTTTCCTAGCGACGTGTTTGGTTGGGAAATGTTTTTCGCGACATAACCGAATTAAGGTTCGGTTAGGAAATATTTTTTGCGACGTAACCGAACTAAGGTTCGGTTGGGAAATGTTTTTTGCAACTAACCGAACAAGTTTATATGACATACGAGTAGCAGTTTGTGATGGTCCAAACAAGTTTGTCATCTGACAATACACTTCTACGTTCTTTCCAAGCTTGGTAAAGGGGCGTCATGAATTGGTAGAGGGGCGTCAAACTAATAAGACAAAAAAGGTCATTAGAAGTAAATTCAAGTGCCCCTTATCAATAAAAATCTGTAAATGACTAATTAGCCCTTATTGTTAATAATCAAGATTAGTAATGATAATTAAGATTAGTGTTGATTATCAAGATTAGTGTTGATAATCAAGATTAGTGTATTATAACTCTAAAATCAGATTTTTAGAGTTATAAAAAAAATTGAGGAGAAGAAAACTTATGTGATATTTGTGAAACCCTAGATTTTGATTCACTCCACCAAAATGAGTGATTCCAGTGACCCGATATACTTCTAAATTAGTTCCAATTAGCTTTTTCTCTCAAAATTATCTAAATTACATAACAAAATCAAAATTTTGAATTTTCAGAAGAACTTACGGTTGCAATTTTGCTCGTGACCAACCGTAACTCTTAGTTACGGTTCGTAAGTTATCGAATACCAACCGTAACTGGTTAAATTTGGGGAAAATCCAATCGTAAACCCAGTTACGGTTGGTAACTAATGAATAGAAACCAACCGTAACTAACCTACGGTTGGTAAGTCATCTTAACTTTTGAACCGTACATAACTATTTGATAAGTTGTTAACATTCAGGATGATTTACGGTTGGTAAGTTTAATTGAGTTTCAAACCGTAACTCAATTACGGTTGATAAATATGATGCAAATAAAAACCGTAACTGAACAAATTCCCAAAACTAAGAACTTACGGTTGGTATTTGAGTTTAAACCAACCGTAACATCAACCCAATCTACAGTTACGGTTCGTATTTGAGTTATTACCAACCGTAACTAGCATAAACCCAGAAATTTCAATTTCAATTTTCATTCAAAACCCTAATTTTTGATACAAAATTAACTTAAATCCAACACAATAAACTAAACCCTAACTGGGTTTTTCCAAACATTTTTCAAATCGCCGATTAATCAAAGACGATGACATTTTCGGTTTTAATGGAGGTTAGGGTTGATGGAGGAGAAGAGAAGATGAAAAAAAAAACTGATTTGATTTTGGTTAATTAAAAAAATTGATTTGATTTTGGTTAATTTAAGGTGAGAGGGGTAATCTAGTCATTTTACACCCCTATAGGACACCCCCTAACCAATAAAAGGGACATTACTATCACACTTAACGCCCCTCTACCAATTCATGACGCCCATTTACCAAGCTTGCAAAAAAAGATTCTAATTTAAATCAGTAATGAATGAATGCCAATTTTGATAAAAACAAAACCCAAGAAGGTAAGGAAAAAAAAAATGTCACTATGTATGAGCAGTTGGAGTCTACTCATCTAACAACATTATAATTCAAATGCAGTCACATGATCAATGGTTTAAAACAATCATTTCTCGATTTGTACTGGCGTTCTACTCTTCATTGCTTGTTTTCACAAGTTTGTGAAATGTTTCAAATGAGCGTTCCGGTCCAATGTTTGCATGGAAATTTCACTTGTACTTGCTTGAAAACGGAAACGGTAAAGAAATTTCACCATACACCATGCATTAACCTTACCTTGGTTAAAACTTTGGGACGACCAGTTATAAAATCTTATATCTCTGTAGGCACTCATCTTCTTCATTACTCTCTCTTCTCCAAAATTTGTCTACTGCTTGACTTAAAAATTTTAGGTGAACCAAACCACAAATGGGTCTTGGATTGAAAAAGGATTTTAGATGGGAATGTGGTGGTAGTGGTAGAGATTATCAAGTAGCAGCATCATGATATAGGTACAGGCCTCACACTAGGCTTGAAGTTGCATAACCCAACCCTATTTTTAGTCGTCACAGGTTAATTTTTCTCACGACTTTGATTTGGTTTGGCCTTGTTTGAGTGAAACAAGGAAGGTATAAGAGGAGTCAGAGTTACCTAAATAAACAAGGTTGGGTTAAAAGGATAAAGACGCGTGAAGAAAAAGGAAAAAAAAAAGAAAACCTCTGTAACTTAGAATTTTGGAAGAAACCGGAGATTCAATCGAGTTTTACGGGACCTGTGAGGGTATAAATAGAAGAGGGTTTCTCTTTAAAAAAAAATACAAATAGAAGAGGGAGGTCACATAAATAATTATCGAGAGTTTGGGGGACAAAGGAGGAGAACAGATCACTGCAGAAGACGAGTTACAGACGACACAGAGATGTGGTCGATAAGGGGAGGAGAATCAGACCCACTAGGATATACAAGCAAAGATGATGCCTCGTCAGTGTCACACAGTGATTCTTGTCCAGAAGAATATGAATCCGATGATGACATTGTCTATTTTACAAGCTCATGCACCCTTGAGATAAAAGGAGATACAGACTCTGAGGATGAAGATGAACCTGAGGATGCAGACGGTGACGAGGATTCAGACGACGAGAATGTCAAGGATGAAGTGTTGTCTCAGGGGAAAGTAGATGAGGGAACTGATCCTGACTTTGATTCTTGCAGACCGTCAAAGCAGGAAAAACCGTCTCAGGAAGCAGTAGATAAGCTGGAGGAGAAACCGTCTCAGGGGAAAGTAGATGAGGGAACTGATCCTGAGTTTGATTCTTGCAGACCGTCAAAGCAGGAAAACCCGTCTCAGGAGGCAGTAGATAAGCTGGAGGAGATCCGGTCTTTTATGCCAGGAAGGGTAAAATTTGATGAGTGGTATTATATTGACATCCATGGTTATATAGGAGAAGGATATGGGGGATATGGAATTGTTATACGGAACAGCTCCAAAGAACCAATAGATGCTTACTGTAGGGCTTCCAAAGGAGGGTCATACATGTATCATCTTATGAAGGGAATGAAGAGAGGCCTACAAATTGCTTCTAAACGGGGACTTCCTCGGGTTATGTGGGCAATCAATTCATATAGAGCTGCCGAGTACTGGAACAACATTTTTGGAAATTACTGTATGCTAAAACATGTCTTTCATTCCCAGTATGATGCTGCTTATGCTCATATCTGTTGGAAATGTTTGAGTATGAGAATGGGATTGCTTGGTGCAACACTCAAGGAGCTGGTTCCAGTTATCAAAGATATCATAAAGCTGCAATACGATACCAAGTTCAAATATCGCCAATTCTATGAGAGCTTGTCAAATTATGCCGCGTATTATGCGGCACAGTGCGGAGAACAAGCACTTTTGAGACTGGAAGCTGAATTGCCATGTGATGAGAAAAAAGTTGAGATGAAGATGCAGCATCCTCAAAAGCTGACACCTATCCTAACGAGAGAGAAGACATCGCTTGGATGCGAAAGTTGGTATGTGCTTCAGAGAAGGCGAAGTCCCCGGAAACCAAACGGACCTCCGAGTCGTGAGATCCCAGATGCACGACACTGAGATACCAAAATCTCTAGAAAAGCATGACACTAAATTCCAAAATCTGGCCATCCTGATCTATGTTGTAAAAGTCGAGCGCCTTTGGGGTTTAAGCGCCAAAGGCGCACTAGGCGTAAGGCTGTTGCCTGGCAAAAAAAGGCCTACAGGCACCAAATTATACTTCATCTCTGTTTTTTCTAATAAAAAGGCCCCCGCCTAGGGCGCCTTGCCTTGCCTAGCGCCTTTTACAACATAGATCCTGATTCTTGAATCTTACGAGCTTTGCTTTGTTTTTGTTGTTTTAGCTTTTTCTTCTTTTGCAACTTGGTATTTTTCTATAGGCTTTGCTTTTGTTGTTTGGAATTGGACGTGTCGTAAGTAGGGCTGCACAACGGGTAGGGCGTTTAGGATATGGTCTATTTCGCCATCCTACCCACGGAGGGTAACGGGTATAACCGTTTTTTTCTCACTGTATACAAAAATGCTTCAAAAAAAAAAAAAAAACTGACATTAAAATATTAACCAATTCAAATTATATATCACTAGCATGGAAAGTCTTTCTAAGGACCAAAAATTAGCGACAAAAGCCGAAAAAGTAGAGGCAAAACCCAGATCTTGATGGAGGGTGGTGTATGTATGTCATTGTTGTTCTTGTATATAAAATTAATCTTTAACGAGCAAAAAAAAAAAAAAAAAACTAATACCGTGGTAATTTCCAAGTTCTTTAATCTTCTTTATATGACATACGAGTAGCAGTTTGTGATGGTCCAAACAAGTTTGTCATCTGACAATACACTTCTACGTTCTTTCCAAGCTTGGTAAAGGGGCGTCATGAATTGGTAGAGGGGCGTCAAACTAATAAGACAAAAAAAAGGTCATTAGAAGTAAATTCAAGTGCCCCTTATCAATAAAAATCTGTAAATGACTAATTAGCCCTTATTGTTAATAATCAAGATTAGTAATGATAATTAAGATTAGTGTTGATTATCAAGATTAGTGTTGATAATCAAGATTAGTGTATTATAACTCTAAAATCAGATTTTTAGAGTTATAAAAAAAAATTGAGGAGAAGAAAACTTATGTGATATTTGTGAAACCCTAGATTTTGATTCACTCCACCAAAATGAGTGATTCCAGTGACCCGATATACTTCTAAATTAGTTCCAATTAGCTTTTTCTCGCTCAAAATTATCTAAATTACATAACAAAATCAAAATTTTGAATTTTCAGAAGAACTTACGGTTGCAATTTTGCTCGTGACCAACCGTAACTCTTAGTTACGGTTCGTAAGTTATCGAATACCAACCGTAACTGGTTAAATTTGGGGAAGATCCAATCGTAAACCCAGTTACGGTTGGTAACTAATGAATAGAAACCAACCGTAACTAACCTACGGTTGGTAAGTCATCTTAACTTTTGAACCGTACATAACTATTTGATAAGTTGTTAACATTCAGGATGATTTACGGTTGGTAAGTTTAATTGAGTTTCAAACCGTAACTCAATTACGGTTGATAAATATGATGCAAATAAAAACCGTAACTGAACAAATTCCCAAAACTAAGAACTTACGGTTGGTATTTGAGTTTAAACCAACCGTAACATCAACCCAATCTACAGTTACGGTTCGTATTTGAGTTATTACCAACCGTAACTAGCATAAACCCGTAAATTTCAATTTCAATTTTCATTCAAAACCCTAATTTTTGATACAAAATTAACTTAAATCCAACACAATAAACTAAACCCTAACTGGGTTTTTCCAAACATTTTTCAAATCGCCGATTAATCAAAGACGATGACATTTTCGGTTTTAATGGAGGTTAGGGTTGATGGAGGAGAAGAGAAGATGAAAAAAAAACTGATTTGATTTTGGTTAATTAAAAAAATTGATTTGATTTTGGTTAATTTAAGGTGAGAGGGGTAATCTAGTCATTTTACACCCCTATAGGACACCCCCTAACCAATAAAAGGGACATTACTATCACACTTAACGCCCCTCTACCAATTCATGACGCCCATTTACCAAGCTTGCAAAAAAAGATTCTAATTTAAATCAGTAATGAATGAATGCCAATTTTGATAAAAACAAAACCCAAGAAGGTAAGGAAAAAAAAAATGTCACTATGTATGAGCAGTTGGAGTCTACTCATCTAACAACATTATAATTCAAATGCAGTCACATGATCAATGGTTTAAAACAATCATTTCTCGATTTGTACTGGCGTTCTACTCTTCATTGCTTGTTTTCACAAGTTTGTGAAATGTTTCAAATGAGCGTTCCGGTCCAATGTTTGCATGGAAATTTCACTTGTACTTGCTTGAAAACGGAAACGGTAAAGAAATTTCACCATACACCATGCATTAACCTTACCTTGGTTAAAACTTTGGGACGACCAGTTATAAAATCTTATATCTCTGTAGGCACTCATCTTCTTCATTACTCTCTCTTCTCCAAAATTTGTCTACTGCTTGACTTAAAAATTTTAGGTGAACCAAACCACAAATGGGTCTTGGATTGAAAAAGGATTTTAGATGGGAATGTGGTGGTAGTGGTAGAGATTATCAAGTAGCAGCATCATGATATAGGTACAGGCCTCACACTAGGCTTGAAGTTGCATAACCCAACCCTATTTTTAGTCGTCACAGGTTAATTTTTCTCACGACTTTGATTTGGTTTGGCCTTGTTTGAGTGAAACAAGGAAGGTATAAGAGGAGTCAGAGTTACCTAAATAAACAAGGTTGGGTTAAAAGGAGAGAGACGCGTGAAGAAAAAGGAAAAAAAAAAAAACCTCTGTAACTTAGAATTTTGGAAGAAACCGGAGATTCAATCGAGTTTTACGGGACCTGTGAGGGTATAAATAGAAGAGGGTTTCTCTTTAAAAAAAAATACAAATAGAAGAGGGAGGTCACATAAATAATTATCGAGAGTTTGGGGGACAAAGGAGGAGAACAGATCACTGCAGAAGACGAGTTACAGACGACACAGAGATGTGGTCGATAAGGGGAGGAGAATCAGACCCACTAGGATATACAAGCAAAGATGATGCCTCGTCAGTGTCACACAGTGATTCTTGTCCAGAAGAATATGAATCCGATGATGACATTGTCTATTTTACAAGCTCATGCACCCTTGAGATAAAAGGAGATACAGAGACTCTGAGGATGAAGATGAACCTGAGGATGCGAGACGGTGACGAGGATTCAGACGACGAGAATGTCAAGGATGAAGTGTTGTCTCGGGGAAAGTAGATGAGGGAACTGATCCTGACTTTGATTCTTGCAGACCGTCAAAGCAGGAAAAACCGTCTCAGGAGGCAGTAGATAAGCTGGAGGAGAAACCGTCTCAGGGGAAAGTAGATGAGGGAACTGATCCTGAGTTTGATTCTTGCACCGTCAAAGCGGAAAACCCGTCTCAGGAGGCAGTAGATAAGCTGGAGGAGATCCGGTCTTTTATGCCAGGAAGGGTAAAATTTGATGAGTGGTATTATATTGACATCCATGGTTATATAGGAGAAGGATATGGGGGATATGGAATTGTTATACGGAACAGCTCCAAAGAACCAATAGATGCTTACTGTAGGGCTTCCAAAGGAGGGTCATACATGTATCATCTTATGAAGGGAATGAAGAGAGGCCTACAAATTGCTTCTAAACGGGGACTTCCTCGGGTTATGTGGGCAATCAATTCATATAGAGCTGCCGAGTACTGGAACAACATTTTTGGAAATTACTGTATGCTAAAACATGTCTTTCATTCCCAGTATGATGCTGCTTATGCTCATATCTGTTGGAAATGTTTAAGTATGAGAATGGGATTGCTTGGTGCAACACTCAAGGAGCTGGTTCCAGTTATCAAAGATATCATAAAGCTGCAATACGATACCAAGTTCAAATATCGCCAATTCTATGAGAGCTTGTCAAATTATGCCGCGTATTATGCGGCACAGTGCGGAGAACAAGCACTTTTGAGACTGGAAGCTGAATTGCCATGTGATGAGAAAAAAAGTTGAGATGAAGATGCAGCATCCTCAAAATCTGACACCTATCCTAAAGAGGGAGAAGACATCGCTTGGATGCGAAAGTTGGTATGTGCTTCAGAGAAGGCGAAGTCCCCGGAAACCAAACGGACCTCCGAGTCGTGAGATCCCAGATGCACGACACTGAGATACCAAAATCTCTAGAAAAGCATGACACTAAATTCCAAAATCCGCCATCCCGATCTATGTTGTAAAAGTCGAGCGCCTTTGGGGTTTAAGCGCCAAAGGCGCACTAGGCGTAAGGCTTGCAGCAAAAAAAAGGCCTACAGGCACCAAATTATACTTCATCTCTGTTTTTTCTAATAAAAAGGCCCCCGCCTAGGGCGCCTTGCCTTGCCTAGCGCCTTTTACAACATAGATCCTGATTCTTGAATCTTACGAGCTTTGCTTTGTTTTTGTTGTTTTAGCTTTTTCTTCTTTTGCAACTTGGTATTTTTCTATAGGCTTTGCTTTTGTTGTTTGGAATTGGACGTGTCGTAAGTAGGGCTGCACAACGGGTAGGGCGTTTAGGATATGGTCTATTTCGCCATCCTACCCACGGAGGGTAACGGGTATAACCGTTTTTTTCTCACTGTATACAAAAATGCTTCAAAAAAAAAAAAAAAACTGACATTAAAATATTAACCAATTCAAATTATATATCACTAGCATGGAAAGTCTTTCTAAGGACCAAAAATTAGCGACAAAAGCCGAAAAAGTAGAGGCAAAACCCAGATCTTGATGGAGGGTGGTGTATGTATGTCATTGTTGTTCTTGTATATAAAATTAATCTTTAACGAGCAAAAAAAAAAAAAAAAAACTAATACCGTGGTAATTTCCAAGTTCTTTAATCTTCTTTATATGACATACGAGTAGCAGTTTGTGATGGTCCAAACAAGTTTGTCATCTGACAATACACTTCTACGTTCTTTCCAAGCTTGGTAAAGGGGCGTCATGAATTGGTAGAGGGGCGTTAAACTAATAAGACAAAAAAAAGGTCATTAGAAGTAAATTCAAGTGCCCCTTATCAATAAAAATCTGTAAATGACTAATTAGCCATTATTGTTAATAATCAAGATTAGTAATGATAATTAAGATTAGTGTTGATTATCAAGATTAGTGTATTATAACTCTAAAATCAGATTTTTAGAGTTATAAAAAAAAAATTGAGGAGAAGAAAACTTATGTGATATTTGTGAAACCCTAGATTTTGATTCACTCCACCAAAATGAGTGATTCCAGTGACCCGATATACTTCTAAATTAGTTCCAATTAGCTTTTTCTCGCTCAAAATTATCTAAATTACATAACAAAATCAAAATTTTGAATTTTCGTAAGAACTTACGGTTGCAATTTTGCTCGTGACCAATCAGTAACTCTTAGTTATTCTGTTCGTAAGTTATCGAATACCAACCGTGAATCGGTTAAATTTGGGGAAGATCCAATCGTAAACCCGATTCACGGTTGGTAACTAATGAATAGAAACCAATCAGTAACTAACCTACGGTTGGTAAGTCATCTTAACTTTTGAACCGTACATAACTATTTGATAAGTTGTTAACATTCGGGATGATTTACGGTTGGTAAGTTTAATTGAGTTTCAAACCGTAACTCAATTAAGGTTGATAAATATGATGCAAATAAAAACCGTAATCGAACAAATTCCCAAAACTAAGAACTTACGGTTGGTATTTGAGTTTAAACCAACCGTAACATCAACCCAATCTACGATTCACGGTTCAGATTTGAGTTATTACCAACTGTAACTAGCATAAACCCAGAAATTTCAATTTCAATTTTCATTCAAAACCCTAATTTTTGATACAAAATTAACTTAAATCCAACACTGGGTTTTTCCATACATTTTTCAAATCGCCGATTAATCAAAGACGATGACATTTTCGGTTTTAATGGAGGTTAGGGTTGATGGAGGAGAAGAGAAGATGAAAAAAAAACTGATTTGATTTTGGTTAATTGATTTGATTTTGGTTAATTTAAGGTGAAAGGGGTAATCTAGTCATTCTACACCCCTATAGGACACCCCCTAACCAATAAAAGGGACATTACTATCACACTTGACGCCCCTCTATCAATTCATGACGCCCCTTTACCAAGCTTGCCATGAATACTAGCAATGGTTCATTGGCTAGGAAATTTGGAAGAGTTTAGAGGCAGTGAAGAAAGACCTTTGCTGTTTTTCCCATTGGGTGATATGAGGTGAACAAAACAGGAGGATAGCTAGAAAGAAAACTAGAGAGACTCAATGAGGTGAAAAGCTCATTATTTATTTGGCCTACCAATACAAACTGGTTTAAAGAGAATCATGTTAAGGAAACTAGTTACACACTGGAGAACAGTTATAACTGGTAATAATTATAATTAGTAACTGAATTTCATATCTATGGACTATGGGAGGAAACTCTTTCTACTTTATTAATAAAATTGTAACTTTTTCTTCTCAAAAAACAAAATCACCACATTTAACGAGGATAAGAAGGCTTAAAGAAAAAGATTGTTAAAAACATCAAATATTTACAGACTGATTACAGTTTTCACATGTGTAACACATGATACAATATTTTGTTCTTCTTCAGATTTTGTTAATGCTCTCCTTCTCTCACAAGATTTTATCATCTCACATAAGATGTGGTAGTAATGTGAATTTACAAGTTAATGAGGTTATTGCTTACATCAGCAGATTCGCTTATCTTTGAATGCGTGGATTTAATAACTCTTCAACCGAGTGTTCTTGCTCAAACCCCAGATAGCAATCTGAAACTAGAATCAGCTTTACTCCCTGAAAATGTACGACAAATAAAGAAAGCAGAAGACTGTTAGCAACAAAGTTGTAACTAATGGAATCCGCAAACTTGTGTTGATTCCAGGCAGGAAAGGTCCTTACCTGGAGACTGGTCAATGAAGATGGTATCTCCATGTTAGTGACCAAGGAGCGGTCCGAGAGAGAAACCCTCTTCAGTGCATATAACTCTGAGGTAGGAACATTTCCAAGAACCAGCCACCATGCTTCGTCTTTTAACTGTGTGAAATGTCAAAAAAACTTAGTACTGATACTACAACCAATATGCTGATCAAAAAAAAAAAAAATACTACAACCAATATAATTGAAAGTCGGTGAGAGATGCATACCTTGGGAAACCGAGGGGTGAAAGCCCTTGTTTTGTGCTTGTAGTTTGTTTTCTCCATTTTAATGTTCAGAAAACGAGACCTACAACCCTCTCTATCCCTTCCCTGAAGCCTTAACCTTAAATGAATACACGGAAACTGCTGCAAATCCTGTAAAAATACAAAAGGTGAAACTCATGTTACCAAATCAGTAAATCAAAGAAGCTGATACGCACTGTTAGTGGCTTGAGGCTCCCTTATGGTTATGTACTAGAAAGACTTAGCTGCTATGTCAACTCATATAAACAATGCCTACAGCTTGGTAGTTTCTCCTTGACCTCTAGCCAAATAGATAACAGACTGTGTAAATTGAAGAAATAGATGTCTATCTGCAGGGTGTTCGATATGCCACAAATTGCTCTCAGATTATTCATCTCACATCCGTGCTTAGGCCGATCTTGTCAAGGCATAAACATATCAGACTGCTGAGCATGGTGTACATATACGTTCTTTTAGACTCTATTATGACATTTTACAAGTTTGCATGTATAGTGGTCTATGTATGTGACAACTGAAGACCACTTGTGGATAAGGTATGAAGGGTTTTATTACAATTGCAAACAAGTAACAGATAGAGTCAGGACATCAACCATGTCATATACACGAAAAAGAAGGGGGTACCTGATACAGCTGCGACACAGGGAAGTTTTCGATTAAAGACTGCAGAGTTGCCTTGGGAAGACTCAGCAGTTGCTGAACATTTGAGATGCCTCTTTTTCCAAGTAAACTAACAAGTTCAGAATTCATACTTGGCAACATCAATAGAGAAGAATCCCTTTCGAACCACATACCCTGAATACAAAAATAAAAGATGTGACAGATGAAATATGCAAAGAAGAGCTATATTTTGTAACTTCTATCAAGCTGAGCCATGCACAACAACTCCCGCAAAATTGGAAATCAAAAAATGCTGGCTTTTAAAGCAAATTGGACCATGTAAGATGATATTCAATCACAGAATATATATTCAAAGCCACCTTAGGGGATAAGGTTATAAACCATTAACCAACATCCAAATCAGAGTTAACTAAGCTTCCACATGAATCATAGTTATCAACATGATTGCGTCATACGCTGTGGAATACTAATGAGTTTGAAAGCACAGAGCTCTCACATGAAATAGTCCCCTTACGACTATTTAATATTTATGCCACAAATGAGAAAATCTTTGGAAGCAATTTAAAAAAAAAAAAAAAAATGTGTCTCCCCGAACAAAGATAAACTTACAAATTATTCGGAAGTCACTATTGCTTAAAATACAAAATCAAGTGCAAACATGCTAATTTATCTAATTTCTAAACCAAGATCGGAACTCTGGCTGTGAAAAATTGAATAGTGAGGACATGGGACATAATGGATTATATACTGCTCCTGCTGGATTATATGGACACAAAATAAAGTATTTGTGTTCTTGAATGTGGTAACAGAAGTTTAAATGCATCAGTTGTGTATAATGAGTAAGTATTGATTGCATGATACAGAGAAACATATAAGAAATATACCTGCATCACCATTTGCAAGAGATGCATACAGGTTAATGTGCTTGTAAGCCATCCGCTGTTAGCACATATATCAATCATAGCTTGTATGATACGTATACTTTGGTCAAGCACTGACTTCAAATCTGTAACATAATCACTGATTGGCATCTCTAACTGCGAGAAATGTGCCTGAAACCCAAAAAGAATTGGCAGATTAGATAGAGGAGAAAGCTTAAATAAGAAACCAACCAATAACACCAAATGAGACACATTGCTGTATTGAAAATTTTTTAATGGAGGAAAACCCAGACCTGTAGAAGTAGATTTGCTTTAACATGCGGGTCATCAAGGCTATTGTTATCCACAAGGTACGGAACTCTTTTTGATAATGCTTCATTATAGTTTTCCTAGACAACCAAAAGATCAAGATTAGAAGACATAAACCATACCGCACAAATAAAAAAAATTGGTAAGGTGGTTATGACAAGTTACACGAATTGCATATCTCCCACCCAAATGACATTTTTTTTAAATAAAGACAAACCATACCGCACAAATAAAAAAATTGGTAAGGTGGTTGTGACAAGTTACACGAATTGCATATCTCCCACCCACATGACATTTTTTTAAAATAAAGACATAAACCTTACCGCACAAATAAAAAAAATGGTAAGGTGGTTGTGACAAGTTACACGAATTGCATATCTCCCACTCACTTTTTGAACCCAAACCGAAATATGCATTTGATTGAAATTCATGGTAATAGTTCTTGCCCACATTTTGTTGTCCAGACTTGCAAACTCAAATTATCATGATCAATTTGAGAAACTTGAATTTTAAAGATTGAAATAGTTGGACTTGGATATGGCTTTTGAAACTGCTATGCTGCTAGAGGATGAAAGGAGTCAATAACAACAATTTAGGCAACGACTGATAGCATTTCCAATTCGAACAAGGTTCAAAATCATACTATTTAGACCAAAATTTTTGAGTTATAGTATAAGCAAAACATAAAGCTACAAACTGTGGTTCCATTCATCTACTTAAACGCTTTCAAATTCCGATGTGTTAAAGCTTTTTTATTGGGGAAAAAAATAGTTAACAATATGAAAGAAAGAAGGATATATTAATATCCAAAATAATTTAGAAGCAGTCAACTATCAAGCTTGATAGTAGTAATACACAGTCATCTGTGTATACAATTGATTGATTCATATATTTATCTTAATTACAAGCTGCACGATTGTGGCTAGTAAAATCTTGTTACAATCGAAACAAGTCCAGACAATGTGTGAGGAAATTACCTCATTATGTCGCACAGGCAGTTCATTATACTCCGATGCACCAGAGAGTATGTGCAGGAAAACCTGAAATCAATTGTACGAATAAATGGTTGGTTAGAAATATACATTGAGAAAAATGAAATTGTACGATAGAACATGTAGACTTACTTCAAGTGAAGTGTTAGAACTTATGTTTGAACCAAACATCGACACAGTCATGTAGCTTAGGTAATACTGTGATGCCATTGAACCCAACATCAAAGGCTCTACACTGTCATCATTCATCTTGATACAGCCACTATCTTCCAGGTCTTCAAATGTGTTTTGCACCAAACTGCTCAAGGAAAAGGCAAACAATCATCACCACTGCCATCAGAATAAAAAGAAGAAGAAAAAGAAAAACAGATCCTAGCATGATTGTACCTTGACAGGTATGAATTTAGAGTTTTTGATTCAGTGTCCTCCAACCCATAGTAAGCAGGATTAACAACCTGTGACATGCAAACAAGAACTTAGATTTCAACCATTCCACCACCTTGATAAATTGTGTCAGACATAAAGCTTCTGATGGTAAAAACTATACCAATCGACGGAATAGGTAAGTCCAGGTAAGGTAATGCACTGCATCCTCCTTGTGGCAAATCGTGCCAGAAACAATTTCTGCATTGATGTGATCTTGTATTTGCTCACGCAGATTACTTTCAACTGGAAATGGTTCATAAAGAAACTGCAAATAGAGGTAGATGGAGAGTATTCAGGCAATTTTATACACAAAGAATTCACACAACTAAATTATTTTTTCATTACCTTCTTGTAAAAGCTCTTTTTAGGTTCATGGACAAGAATGACAGCTTTTCCATGCTGGTCAAACTGAGGACGGCCTGCACGACCCATCATTTGCAGAATATCTGTAATAGGGAAATCAACATATCTCTTTGCTTTCCCATCATAAAACTCCGTTCCCTGCATCAGAAATATGTGGAGATTTATAACATCATACAAATTTAGGTAATGAACATACATATTCATAAACTAAAAGGTGTAAAGAATCCAACAGAATCAAAGGAGGGAAGAGCCACAAAGTGACTTGTCAAAAGAATCACTAGACTATTGTAATATGGTGTTTCTATATATTTAGAAGCATATTTAGCATTCCTCAAGTTTACCTAAGCCTCTTAAATCAAAAGAACTTCAAACCCCCAGAGAAGTATCCTCCGATAGTTTCAAATAAGATAATAAAAATTGTCACGTAACTGCAGGAACAGCAGGCCTCACCTTAATAATGACCAGATGAGCTGGAAGATTAACACCCCAAGCTAAAGTGCTGGTACATACCAAAACCTATAACAGAAGAGAGGTAAGATAACCAAACAAGTAGGAAAGGAGTATCCATCAAAGAATTACGACGGTATAATGTACAGCAAATGTAAATGTGCACCTGAATTTTGTTGTTTGCAAAGAGTTCCTCAACCAGAGATCTATCTTTATCATTCAGTCCTGCATGGTGCAATCCGATCCCGAACTGTAGAGTGTGCCTCAAGTTCTGATCAGTGACCTGAGAAAGTACCATCTGCAACGCTTCCTCAGCCATATTCAAAAATTGTATAGGATGCTCATCTGATGCTGCAAACTACATTTACATATACTCAATGATTAAAACTTACATAAGACCCAATGATTAAAACTTAAATTGAAGGTGGCCAAGTAAAGAAATGCAATTCGATACTGATGTAAAATTAACACCTGAATGAGGTCCAGCGCAGTAAGCCTTGTCTGACGACGAGATGAAACGAAAATAAGAACTGGCTTCGTAGGCGAATGGGTACATATGGCAGCATACGCTGGTTTATTCATACTATTCATTCTGGGGCAATAAAACTTCCCTGGATATCCCTGTTCATGAAAAATAAGATACTTAATGCTGTGCCTGGTATATGCTTATAGTAAGTGTTGTTTAGTTGAGTATTTTCACAGAATCAAATAAATGAATTGCCAGTATAGTCAAGTCAAAAAGTCAAAAAATGGCTTATGGACTGGCAGCAATGTCAAAGAATCCATTAAACATCCCGACACAATCAAACAGGAAGAGGCACTATGCAGCCTAAGAGAATACACTCTTGACATTATATCTTGCACAATTTTGAACTGTGTTTAAGGTATCACACATATCTGATTTTAGCAATGAAGGGTACCACATGATCTCTTTTAATCAAGGTTATCTCTTCAGCCACCATGCTATCATGTGTAGCATTTAGGTAAACGGAGGCACATTAAAAGCATCTGTAAACGCACCCAAACAAAGGTTAAGGAACGAACTATGACCAACTAACCCAAAGATATCATCTGACTTATACATATTCTCTTTCTCATATTCAGGGTGACTAGTTAACTAACTAGATAACTAACGGTCTTCTCGATTATTCAATGGTTCAAAATAGGTGTAAGCCGTCAAATTTGATACATGGATTAATTGCACATTTCGTTCATGTATAGTTAATCTAGGTCTAGAAACCAAAGTACCCCCCATTCAACAACCCAAAATGATGAGTTCGGTTTTATACAGCAGATGATTCTGCTCGAGGAACTAACAGAAAATCCATAAACAACACTATCTCAACTGAATGCCTCAAAGGAAGCTATTGGAAGGTTCCGACGCTTAAACCTGGTTTTTAGCTTATGTTCATGGTTACAGAAATACAGAAGGAAAACTTCTTGTTGATCAATTGATAACCATCACAAACTCATAACATTTACACCCCCAGTAAAGGAAAACCGCTGCAAACGTATAAATATAGCAAGAAACTACGAAACTGTTTGTTATGCATGACAAATTCCTAACAAAAAATGAATCAAGATATTTTTATAGAAAAGCATAAATACTTATGGAAACCAATGTCCAAATCCATGTTCCCTTACCTGAATGTGAACTTCTAGAGGTACAGGCCTCACACTAGGCTTGAAGTTGAATAACCCAGCATCCCCAACACCCAACCAGTCGGCCAAGTCACTGAAACAAACCAGGTATTTTTGTAAGAGTTATAGCTGTGAATAAATTTATATGCCGTCTCATAAACAGAAAATTGAAGAAGGATAAAATCCACAAGGATATCAGGCTATGTTGACACGGCCATTTCCATATGGGTTCTTTTGACTATCCCCAAATGTAATACAAGTAATTTCGTTAACTGATGTTGTCTCGTCATAATTTCTTGAGTCACATGTTTAGGCTCCAACAGAGACTTTAGTTTCTCTTCGAACCCATCTTTATTATTTTCCTAGACTAGGGTAGAAGTGTTTCTTCTTTCTATTTCCAGGTGACAAAAAATGAACCAACTGGTCACTAAAACTTTTTATCACAATCCCTTTATTTTTCCATGCATTGATGAACAAAGAATATAGCAATCCCTCTATTTTTAAACGACAAGAAAGAAAATCAAAACCAACTGGTCACTTAAAGTTTTGCTCACAATCCCTCCTTCTATTTCTATTTTCAAGTGACAAGAAAGAAAACCGTAACCAACTGGTCACTTAAATATCCGCCACAATCCCTCTATTTTCCTATGTAACAATCACTTTATTAATTCAACCAGAAGTGATGCTCTTGAAGCTTGTGATGTAGCAGAGGTATATTTGACATATAGTACACACTGCTAATTCTATTTCAGGGAAACAGTTGTCTGTTTGTTTTTCGTTTCCAAGGATGTTGCCGTTGCCGTTGCCGCTGCCTGTGGTTTCATTAATATCCCAAGAACACAGCTGGTGTTCTCAACACAAGGAAGGCAGCAACCGCTCAGTCAACTTAGCTACCTTATCAAACTGGGGGTACTGGAATAGGGAGTATTGAATTATAGCTCGTGCACCATATAAATCCTTCTTTAGAACCCTATAAAACCCTAATTGGCTAATTGACATTGTAAATCACTATCTCCAAATAAAAACAATATTTCTTATTGAGTCAGCGGAAAAGCATTAAAGAGCTAGCACCATGTTCTATAAATAACATACCATGCATTTGCCAATGCCGTTGAAAGGCCCACAAACCGAACAGCACGTTCTGTTTGAGATGATATGTATCTCATCCTCGAAACGATGACCTGGAGAAATACAACGCCGTGATTGAAAATTAAAATGGAAATAATATACTTTTAAATAGATTTTTTTTTTTTTTTGTCAATGTCCTACAATTTCCAACAGTATAACTCAGTGTCTGACTTGCTACTTTGTAAATAATGTGACTGCTTTCTTTATCTAAGGTAAACACACATGGGACAGTAATAAATTAGTATGTGCGGTGCAAGATACCAAAAGTCTACTAGCCAGATAAGTTTATTGCAACTAAGGAAGAAGCAATAGTAAGTGAAAACCTCGAGAATGGGCCCACGATCAGCTCCTAGCAAGTGAATCTCATCCAATATCAAGAGTCCAACCTGCAAATTAATTTATATTCATGTCAGTCATCACTTACAACCAGAGAAGGAACTTCAATTCAGATGTAATACTAGTAAATTATAGCTTGAAAAAAGAATGAACAAACCTTCGTAACGTAGCTTCTACTGTGCCAGTTACGACTGATACCATCCCATTTTTCTGGGGTGGAAATTATGATGTCTGCAGAAGTTAGGGCCATTAAATCTGGAGTATAATCCCCAGTCATCTCCACCTGACAGAAACTAATATCAGCATATCTAACTTCACTTCCAGACAAATTATTGCTGCACACGTACAAATACAGATCATACCATCTTTTTCCCAAGTTGAGACACAAGACGTGTTCTCCAATCTTTCATTCTTTCTCTAACAATGGCTTTCAAGGGTGCTATATATATAACCTGCACGGTGATGATATCTATACTGTATAAATTGAAATGATTTAAACAAGTAAATGTGATAATCAGACACAGATGTTAACAACATGAAATCCTGCTTCTAAATGAATCTAAAACCCCCATTATATAAAAAAAATCCTAGTTATTTAAAAAATTAACCAGACCACAAACCTTCATATCAGGCTGTGTATTGAAGAGATGAAGCATTGCAAGTTCAGCTGATATAGTTTTCCCACTTCCTGTAGGAGCCCCTAACAGAACACTGTTGTCTGTGTGGTATAGGACATGAAATGTCTGACAAGAACAAATCACTCTTTCAGAAACCACAGAAAATTCAGTCATAGCCGCAGGACAAAAGAGAAAACATGTGCATACCTGAGTTTGAATTGGATTGAAATGTGAGAACCTGTACAGCGCCTCATAAGCCTTATTTCCGAGTGAAGATACAGGAAGAGGTTTCAAGTCCAAAAGTTCTGTATGTGATGTACGAGCCTGAGCAAAGCAAATGTTGCTAAAGTTAAAGCAAACACTTCAAAGTGTTTGAGCTACCATTAAACTTGCTTGAAACAAAGATATCTAAAGTCATCACCTCTGGCAACGCAAGATTTTGGAAGGAGATAGTGTAACAAGTATCTGCATGCAACCAAGAATCTGACACAGCGCGGATGTAGTACTGAGGGGGATGTGGCTCAAATATGGGCACTGTAAAAGAAAGCTTTTGAGACTCCCCTCGTGCCATTTTCTTCGTCAGAGAGAAGAGCTCCGAATGATAAATGTGGTCGTTCTCGGAATCCTATCCAAAAGTGAAACCAAATTACTCAACAGAATGCCTTTAACTCCAATAAAAAATAAGTAAGAATGCCAGATAACTCTACATGCCAAGGAAAATACTAAGAGTCAGACCAAGTATCACCAATCCAGTAGTATTGTCAACATTTAAATACAGTGAAGCAAGCAACAAAGATAAAAGCATGAGTGCCTCCAGAATTAAATAATAACGAGGTATAACAAATCAGAACTCAGGGGCATATAGCAACAGTTATGATACTGGCATCGCTCTGAAGTGTCTTACCGTTGATATACTTGCTTACATTATTAAATGAGTAACATCAAGTTTTGCAAAGAGAAACTGAATAAACATCAGTGTTTCTAGAGATTATTAGTAGGAATCATTAGGTTTTTCTGCTATAGTTGTCCCTTTGAGTGTGGAGAAACTTTCTATAGAATCTCTACAGTTAGTTGAAGCCAACTGAAGCTAAAATATTACTATAAAAGCATGAATAAAACAAGCACTCCAGGTTATCACCTCAACAAGAATCCACCAATGCTGAACAAGACCATGAAAGCGATCCTTCCAAACAAACTCAGGCGTAATGAGCAAGTCCACCTGAAAACAAATACGTCAGGACGCATTCTAATTAAAGGCTTAGAGAAAAAGCATTTGACTCACCTTTAAAACAGTTCTGGTGATAGGACTTATGGTAGCAGACAAGTTGATCCATGGAAAGTATCCTAAATATTGTTTAACAATCTAGCAAACAAAAGAGAAAATAACTGAGAACTATACTCAACAAAAAATAATTATAATTCTTAAGAAACGCTGCAAAAGGCATTTCACCTTTCCTCCATGTGCATAACGAATCAATAATCCAATATCTTTTTCCTCCATCTCTAGAAGCCGATCCAAGTCAACTTCTCGCTCTTCAAGCTTTCTCAATACCTGGAACAAAGAGATGCAATATAATACGTCAAGCACATAAGAAAGCATCTTTAGCAATGTGTTATAAAGATGCTAGACATACATCTGCGGATAGTTCCCTATCGAACTGTCGTAGAGGATGCTGATGAGGCCATATTTGACGATCCACGGCTTTGCAGTAGTCCAACATAAAAGAAGTCATTTCACACCATCCTCTCCGCAGACATATTTCAAATAACGCACGCATTATACGAGCCAAGCTTGCACTTATATATGCTGCATCTGAAATTAGCGAAAAGCTATCTATTGATCCTCGTGATATGTACAACTGCAAGTGGAAAAACGAATTAAAAAGTTTAGCCTTTTCCGCCACTCAGATAAGGGAGACGTAACTATCATGGATCAGATGTAAGAGATGACCTGAATTAGGATTGAAATTTTCCCATGTTTATTTGAAGGACCACCCTTTACTTCCACAGGGCATGATCTGCGAACCAGGGTTTCTAGTTCATCCTGCTCTTCTTCCCTCACAACAATATTTTCAAATTCAGATGAATGGGCCACCATATTAATCACCTGTAACAGTAAAAAGTGCATAAATAGAAGAAACAAGAAAAAACAAACTTCCAGCAAATTACAATCAAAAAAGAATTTAGATACCCTACCTCACTGTCACTCATCTGATGCCTGAGCATTTCATTGTAAGTTTCCACACTAGAGTACTGAATATAAAAGTGACTTGCAATGCGACCAAGTTCTGTACAGTAAAAATTTCCACTTTTCTCATCAAACCGCATCATTTTTGCTTTGTCAAGGGAACGAGCAGCATCTGTTACAAGGGATCTTTGCTTTGAGATCAAAGAAGGATCTGCCATGACCTGCCAAAGACACAAAAAGCAATTGCGATAAATTCCAGTTTCATCTTTACTAATTACCGAGATAAGAATGATGGCCTCCTTCAGTTATATGTCAAAAATATTAAAGCATACCTCATCCCATCCTATCCCATACTCCAATGGATTTGATTTCATCCTTATGAAAAGATATGTATATCCCAGCCAGGCGCAAGCTTCCTTGACGTTGGTAACAGTACCTAGTGCCACCTCTGCGTTTAAGTTGTCTTTCAACGAGCTAATAAACTGAAACGAAAAGACAACAAGCAATTAAAAAGCGCTCAAGCAAGAGCTCGGAAGGAAATCAAACTCCAGCCTTACCTGACTTTCTATTGGAAGCTGACTTGTCAGCAGTCGTAAATAGTAGGCTAACTTATCATGTGATGTTATGATAATGCCTTCACCGCTTTTGTCAAATTGTGGTCTTCCAGCTCGCCCGAAGATCTAAAAGATGATGAGTTAAGTAACCAAGTGAAAGACTAATTCCAAAAACGCGACCATAAAAAATAAAGGAGAGATAAACTAGAAAAAAAGGGATAAGCCTGAAATAACTCTGTGCTAGAGCTTGCGTGTAATACCTGCATAACATCAAGCATGCCCAGATCTCGCCATCCACCGGCCTTTGGATCATATAGTTGGGTTCCCTAAAGTGATTACATGGAATACTGATTAGGTATAAATAATGTACTTAGAATTGGTGAACACTACAGATTGCATGACATAGTTAAAGTGCAAGTTAGACAAACAAAAAGAACCAGTGAAGTAAACATCCAAGAAATGCACCAAGCAAACCAATTATGCAGATACTTTGGTGTAATCAATGTTTATTTGGAAGAGCTGAAAGATCATCACCACAGATAATAGATGAAACATTCTCAGTTCCTGTTTTTGCCACAGGCTGACAAGAAGTTGTCTTTAAGGAAACCAACTGCTTTTCTTGGTTTAGTAACTTCACTATCAGAAAGGTAATACTGTATCTCTACATTCACTTCCAAAAGAAGGAAAAACGAGCCGCTCAAATGAACAGAAAAAAAGGGGTGGGGGGGGAACAATCAAGTTGCGCAGAATAACCTTTATGACAACTGTGTGAGCAGGTAAATTTACTCCCCATGCCAATGTAGCAGTGCAAACAAGAACCTACACCAATGCAATACAATAGAATTAAATAAAAGGGTGCAACAGAGTTCAACTGCTAGGCATAGTAAAAATAAAGCCCTACCTTCAGGAGACCTTCGGAGAAGAGACGCTCAGTCAGACCTCTGTCAGCGCGCAACATCCCAGCATGATGAATACCAATCCCAGATTCAAACAACTCAGCAACTTCTTTGTTTCTTGATTTTTGCACATCCTTCTGCAATGCTTAGAATGAGTGATCCATGCATACAATTTCGGTTAACGGTATCAATCGCACAGTAAAACCAACTACTTACCTTTATTAAGGCATACATTGGATGTTCGTCATTCCTAAACAACTCGGTATCTTCACTCTTCTGGGAAAATTCAATCTGCATCACATATCAGGTAACAAATTTGGTTATATAGCGTGGATATTGCATGTTAAAACCAAAATTGTGATCTTTTATGGAAATAAGAAGAAAGGTAACAAAAACTGAAAAAAGCATAAAACAACAGTTTCATGTCAGGAGGAAAAAGAGAAGAAAAGTAAGCACTACTTTGCGCTGTATATAAAATTTATAAACGACATCCCAGCTCCTCAATATTAATAACTTGAAAGAAAGAAAATATTCTCTTGTATCATATTCTTAGATCCTCGGAAATAATAGTGTGGGTGTGTTAATAGGATAGTTGTGTTAAAAAATTGAAATTCAAGCCTGCATATACTATTATACTTGAAAAGTTGAAAACGAACATAGAACCATCACTTATCTCATGTTGACTATGGAAATGTAGTGTACCATTACAACCATACACAAAGATTTGTTCCTGTGTATTCAAACATGAGCATCACTGAAGTCATGCATACTTGCTTCTTCTCATTCTATAGTACAATAACTGTAGAATTTCAACTGCCAGCTATGACTTTTAGAATGTTTTCGCAGATTACTTCTTCTCATCAACTAGTGCATTTTGAAATACATACAATATATGAGATTGGATGATATGGGTGCAGGGGGAGTGGACTGGGACACTGGTGCAAGGGTCAGACACTGAGCAAGTAAAAGCTGAAATGAGAGCCGCAGATGTACACATGCAAAATATCTTAGTCTTGATATCTATGTGCTTCATTTTTCAGTTAAAATTTCCACTTTGAAATCTAAACCTGTTGTGTACACATGCAATTCATTAATTTACAACTGCATATTATGTGCAGAACCAATGTGCCAGACCTTGCAGGATATACACACAACCTAGAACATTATCATGTGCACCCACCCGCACAAGTTTCGCAAGTGGTAGACACTATCTGTGTGCCCAACATGCAAAATCTAGAGAGTTGTATCCCTATTACCTAGGCAATCAGTGATACTAAATTCTAGAGAGAGAGAGATAGAGAGAGAGGCAAAAAATCTTACCATTGTCTTTGCTGTTTTACTAGTGTCCTTGCGTGAATGAACAAAAATCATTGCCTGGTGGCCCTGCTTCAGTGATTCTACTACCTGATGTACGGAAAGTGTCCCACTATCAGCAAAAATAGATCTTCTGGATTAACTTCACAATCCCATCAACCACCAAATTAGCAAACTGACCTTTTTATAGCATACTTCGTTTATTAGGTTGGTGCGAGCCGCAAAGTTTTGCTCAGTGATTCCGATATATTGTTGTGCAAGAGGCACGGGACGATAGCTGGAATCAAAGAAGAAGAGTCCTGCCTCCGGATTCACCCTCAGAAAGTTCGCAACCTGGCATTAGCAAAGAGAAGTTACAATTTACAACTGTTAAAAGCAAATGCTAGTACACTAGAAGTCAGATTGTTGACTAGTCAAACCTCCAAGTAATTGGGAAGAGTGGCAGAAAGACCCACAATGCGTATCATTGATTGTGTGGACTCAACCTGTTGGAAAAAAAAAGAAGCAAACTCGGTATCACACAATAGTAAGAGCATCTACAGACGATAGAAAGTAATACATGATAGAACTTCTGGAGGCTGAAAGAACCGGCAGCTCATTATGTATCGTGTGAGGCGCTACAGGGTAACAACCTAGTCATCAGCCTCTAATTTTGCTCCCCATACACCTTTCTGCTCTATTTTGTACTTACGTGAATCCTATAATAAATCTCCCTTTTAGCTGCTTCCTATGGATTCTGTGGCCTATGGCTATATGGGTGCCTAATGTTATAAATAAAAGCTACTTGAGAGAATTCCTCGATAAGTAGGGCTTTACAAAATGTTGAAGTCACCCTCAGTAGTTATGTAGTTTGCTTCTCAAAATACAGAACTGAAGATAAATATTAATGTGACAATGATCTACACAAGTATAAGTTTCACTTATCAACAGAAGGTAAAGTGGAAATGAGAGACTTCATAAGGAAACTTTACCTGGCGTAGAGTCCTTGCAACCAATGCCTCTATTACAGGTCCTCTATCATCGTTCAACAGGTGTACTTCATCAATAATCAACAGTTTCACTAGCATTGACAATGACATGTCACTACTTTTGCGAGTGATGACATCCCATTTCTCAGGTGTTGTAACTATCATCTGAGTGGTTGGGAAACAAAAATAAATTAAAATGAATCCAATGCATTCAAACTCCATATACATAAGAACTAAGCACAATCATAGGGAATGAGGTCAACCTGAGTTTCCTCAAGCTCACTCCTTGACAGCTGCATGTCCCCAGTAAGCTCCTTCACATTCAAATTTAATGGAGCCAACCGATGGCTGAAGGTTGCTGTGACCTCTGCAGCTAAAGCCTGGAGAGGCAACACTAGAAATTAGAAACTCTTTACAGGGTTAATCATATCGATAAATAAGCTAACGGATGGGTTATACCTTCATAGGAGCAACGTAGATGATTTTAAATTCATTTTTATGTAAAATACCATCTCGGTAGTGTTGCTTAATCTGCAAAATAAAATCGTAGTTCAACCAAACGAAGAAAAATAGAAAAGAACAATGTGAACAATGAAGATGGCAACATATAATTGGCATTTCAAAACTAAGCAAAGGTCAGTAAGAAAGATATCCACAAATTACATTTAAAACTCTAACCAAATTCTAAACTAGGGGGACCACATAAACCATCATAAGTGATACTTTTAACTTCTGTTGCTGTGAAACGCCAACCAGACACTAGTTTCCCCAAAATAAGGTGATTTAACAAATTTACCAGTGCATACCTCGTGTAAAACAGCAATCATAGCGATATTGGTCTTACCAGCTCCTGTTGGAGCACAAACCTGCATGTTCATCGACAAAGTCAATTTAGAGTTCTATCAACAGGCAACACTTATAAAAAAGATGATTTATCCCTTTGGTCTATATGTCAAAAGAATAAACAAAGTGTACAACTCACTAATATGTTCTCATTAGTATGATAAGTGGCTTGGTAAATACGACTCTGAATACGGTTCAGGGACTTGTAGCCATGGAAAGCAGCCTGAGCAAAGTCATCTAATTCTTTTATCTCGATCTGAAACAAATAATGAGAGGGAAAGAATCAGCTTAACAGCAACTATTAGAGCTAACATCACCTGTTACGGCAAGAGTAACTGGCGTGAAAATCGTAAAACTAAGTACTAAAGACAATAAGCGAAAATCTGAAAAAAGAAAAGAAAAATAAGTACCAGCCGCTCCCCAGGTTTCATTTGTGCAGTTTCTGTAGCAGGGATACTGACTTCCTCATACCCCTTCAAGTTCTTCCTAACAGTACCTTGAGGAAGAGAGTTCACTACAAATTTACTAGAACCTTGGCCGCTGCCAATCAAATCATCAAAGAGACCTTTGCTCTCACTTGCTTGAAGTAAGGAAAAGAAATTTCCAGCAGACAAGTCATTCTCAACCCCATGTTCCGTTCCACGTCTCTGTCTTTTTTCTTCCTTGCGTCGGAGCTTATCGATTTGCTTTTCGGTCTCAGTTTGAATAGTAACCTGGACAGGAAGTATATATAGATTTCTCAACAGCACTTCTGATATATGTTTACGCACAAAAACTGACTCGCCAAATTTTAGGATAATGAAGGGCGTTGCCAAGCAGAATCCATTGCTTCATGTGAGGGATAATATACCTGTGTGCCATAACTAGGCATTCTCGGCTGGCTGGTTGGAGCTTTCTCTGATTTAAGGACAACAATCCCATGATGGATTGCCTCAACAAGCTCCTTTCTATGCTGCAAAGAGAAACAAAAGTAAAAGTTCAAATATAGTTGTTCAGTAAAAAAAACAATTATTATGGAGCTATTGCTGGAAGCGCCTGAAAGCCCATACATGTTAATGTCCACCAACTTTCTTTCTTTTTTTCCGGCAAAGAAAATATTTACTGATCAAAAAAGAGACGGTGCAAGAGGCTTGAACCACCCAAGACGAAAGAGAGCAAGAAAAAAGCGAACATGGTAACAAGCGTTTTCGACTATTTGAATATCTTTTGTGGGAAATAGGTACAGATTACTAATATATATAAAAAAATTAGGGTCACAAGTCCTTACCAACTTAGCTCTACAACAACCTGATTTTAAATGAGAGAACAAATCTTTTAAGAAAAGGAAAAGACAAACAGAAGTATCTAGTGTTTAATGATATAGCATGTTTAAACACTAGATAGATAAAAAGAATTGAAATCTAATCACTGTCGACCAAGAAAAAAAAAAGATTGTCAAACAAAGAAATAGAAGGTTGCATGATTCTTACTTTCAAAAGATCTTGAACAATTTCAAATGCGCCGTCCCCAACAAGATCTAACAACTCGCCAGCAATCTAAACAACGATAGTAGTAAGATAATAGAATTACAACAAACTGTATAAGTGTTCACATACAACTTCATGAATATGTTGTTAGGATCTTCTAACTGGATAAGACCTGTGCTGGTATGCATTACAACCCAATAACAATCAAACTCTTGGCAATTTTGGCAAAATTAGTGTTTCCCTTGCATCAAAGAAATGCCTGGGACCACGAGAAAATAAATGATGTGGAGGGAGGAAGGGATTAAGTCACCTAAGGAAAATGCTGCATAGATAAAAGTGCATCATGAGGGAAAGCATTTGGTAGCTACGACAAATTTATCTTTGGGAAGAGCTACCTGAGCCGAGACTGACGACCATCAGTAGGGATTTCAAAAATATAGATTCATAATGGTAAGGCGAATCCTTCAAGAAGCCTCAGTAAGTAGCCTCCATGACATTACGAGTTTCTAGAGTCTTGTTCTTTATTAACAGTCGTATTATTCTTAAAACATGCATATGGCACACTAGCATGTAATAACTGGTATAAAAAGACAAGCAATGAGTTCAGAAAAGCACACCTCATCTCCTGCTCTATCTGAATCAAGAACTTGGCAAAGGGCCATAGCTAGCTCATCCCTGGGAAGTTGTGAACCACTTTGTCTAACTATCTGATCACATTCATCTCTTAACCATCTCAAGTCCACTTTTCCCTTGTCCACAACAAAATTATTAGGTACAGATTCAATATGGTTATACTGTTCTCCTTGAAGAGAAGACAACATAGAGCTTTCCTCCTCCAAACTAATCAACAAAGACTCATCAACAAGAAACCGGGTAGGTGCATGGAAAACTAATTCACTCCCAAACTCTGTCAAATTCTCACCACCAACATCAACTCGCACTTCCGAGAAACTAGGATTATCTCCATTACCACTAGGCTGCAAGAGGAAGAGCTTTTGAGCGAGTGAAGCAACTTTCTGAATCTTAATATCCGGAATATTGTAACCAATACACTTTTGTAATTCTTCCCTGAAAAGACATAAATTACGAAGTGAATCAAGTTTTAATGATATGGACTCAAATTTCAAAGTTGTGGTAGTTAAGATATGTTACTTTTTGGCTGCTGATATTTTGGATCTGTTGTTCTTGACATCATCTTGTTGAGGAGCACCAAAGAGACGATAAACTGTTTTAGCTACTTGTCTGAATTCTTCAGATGATACTTCTCCATCAATTAACTCTACCACTGAACCAAGAAATTTTTTATATGCTTGACGCACTTCACTTGATGCTGCACTCATGACAGTCATACATACATACATACATACATACAGTTACAAAATACACTTGAAGCAAAAATCTAAAAAAAATCAAAATAGAAGAGAAAATTTCTTTCTCAAACCTTGTTCCCAATTATGGACTATGTTTCGAGCAAGTTCTGAATCATCGAGAGAATTTCCAGGCCTAATCATAAAATTGAAACAGCATATAAATAAATCAAGTGAGTATAAGAGAAAAGGAGACTAAATCAATGAATTGAAAGTGAAATTGATGGGAATTAAGTAGATTGACCTAACCTTTGAGGTTTATTCTGATTTTGGAGGAAAATTTTGCGTTCCAAGTACGCTTTATCGACATCATATGGGACTCTAAGTGAATTTGTCAAACGAGGCAATTCAACCAACATTCTTTCTTAAACCCTAGAAATTATAACTACCTGTTCTTGGTGGAATGTAAGAACTCGGTTCGATCGGAATGTGGAGATTGAAGATTCAAGGAGAACGGAACCGATTCTTTCTTTCAGTTTTTTTGATGAGTTTTGACAGTGAAGATGGTTTTATTTGGGAAGCCCAAAGAATAATGGCTCGGCAGGCTCCGGTGATGAGCTGTGGAGAGAGACGAAGTTGTCTGGAGCGCAAGCGAGGGTTTTAGTGCTCATATACGGCACGGTTTTAGATTATTGGGAACTTATTGGGGCCGCAGAGGGGAAAACTTTGAGGGCTGAACTCAATAACCCCTCAAAATGGCTAAACTGATCTGTTAATTTGTGTTGATGAACTCAATTAGCTCATAACTAGTTAAGTGTTAGTGGTTAGATGATTAATTAATGAATTGATTTACAATTAAAAATTTAAAAAAAAAATTGTATTTAGAGGGAAAAGTATAATACGAAGTAGGAGAAAAAAAAAATCTGAAAACCCTATAAATTTGGTTTTAGAGTTAATATATAAGCTGGTTTTAGATGGAAATTCGAAACCTCGTATTGGGGACTAGAAAGGAGAAACTTTGAGGGCAGACAAGATGATAAATAGGTCATTATGTAAATTAACTCGTTATCCTACTATTTTTAATAATTATTATTAGACTGCGCTCTACTAATTTGTATTGATGAACCTAATTGGCCAAACTAATTAAGTGTTAGTGGTTAGATAAAATTGATGGATTGATCTATAGTTGGTGTTCAAAATCAAAGCTTATAAACTTTGTTTTTGTTTTTAGAGAGAAAAGTAGTAGAAGAAGAAGTATGGGGGAAAAAAATTAAAACTATAGAAATGAGGGGTTTTTTCGTTCAAAATGAGTTATTCTAACAAGAGTTATGAGGTAGGTGAATCCTCATGTTCCAAATTAGATTAGACAAGATATTAGAATCCCTTAACAAAGATCTCATTATAGTAGATTTGTTAGATAATTAGGAATTTTTAACCCAAACTCAAAGTCAACCTTCTTATGACCTTCATTATGATTCTGAAGGACCAAGCCAAAAGAGTATGAAAAAACGAATGCTCAAAATAGTTGGTCATACCTCTAACTTAACTCCAATTAGAATTTTGTTGCTTCAAATCGCTTAAAGTACGTTAAATTTTTATCTTTTTATTTTTGCATTTTTGCATTTTGAAGTACCTCAAATTCTAGTAGGAAATCATGAAATCCTAGTCGTAACATCACTTTACGACCGGAAAATCATGACCTCCCGCCGAAAATAAAAACTTAGGATGGAAAATTAAGAAGGCCTAGATGTATCAAACTCCTACCGCCAGGTCGTGTCCCTCGAAAATCCAGCTACAAATGAATATGAATTTTGAACGATCTTTAATACTACTACTATTGTATTAGTTGGTCCTATCACGTTTGTTTTTGATTTACGTCTAAGTAACATAGTTGTATTCTAAATCTAGATCAACCTACGACTAGCTTATGGAGCTAGAGACCAAACCTTATTATACATTTTATTGTATTACGGTTAGGTGACGTAGTCGTATTGGGTTCCAAATGTATCTATGGTTGGCTTGTAGAGTATCTGACCTAGTTGTGGGTATGTTTATAGATATGTTTTTGACTAATGTTGTGCTATATTTTTTTATATAGATCAAGCTTATACATGAACCAATCAAAGTTCAACCCACGTGTAGATGGGGAAAAACGATTTGCTGGTTTTTTATGAAAGTGAAGAGACGACCGATCGGACAAGTCTTCTCAACCGAGCAAACTGTCTAACCTCACACAGATGCACTGCACGGGAGTTCTTTGAGTTTGAGAGATCAATTTGTAGGACTCCGGCCTAAACCAAGTCAGTGGCCGTTATAGGGTCAATTCGGTCACCAAGAGGGAGATGGGTTGATCTGTAGGGGGGAAGCTGGGAATTGTGGGATCAATGATGATCAAGGATTATGGATGTGTTGAAGGTTTCTGCAAGTTTGTGTAAATAAGTTTCGAATGAGTGTTGCTCACACGATGATTCTTGGTTAGACGATGGATTGTCTGTTCAATATCTCGTGGATTTTTTGTGTCTTCAATCATGGATTAAGCGACTTATTTATATTATCAGAAAAGTGAACACATTGTTCCCAGTAAGTGTGACGGTTTCTTGAGTGAAAGAGTGAGAAAGTGGGAATTCGTGGTGAAACCAGTTTCAGGTCATGTGGAGACTTGGTTAACCGTCCACCCACTACTTTGCTAACTCCTTCAACTGTTTTCACGACTTACTCACATTTCCCATCGTGGATGAACACATGTGTCGTAGGCCTCCAGACCAAATATCCCCCCATGTGACGTGATTGATGTCTCACGAATGTGGAGTCTGCAAAGCAGACGTGTAGTTGATCAGTCAGTCGTTGACTTGATTAGATAGTGAGTCTAAGTTTGTTGAATTGAGTATGAGTGACGAATGCTCAGTGATTCATGGATTGAAAATATCAGATGTATAGTTCTTAAATGATATTGCTTGTCTGAGCAAATATTGCAAATTCGATGAATTGTTGAATATTGAGTTAGATTAATATTCAAACAACTGAGCAAGTATTGCTTAATTCAATAAATTATTGAATATTGATAGTTGGATCAATATCCGAGCAACTAGGCAAGTATTGCTCAATTCGATAAATTACTGAATATTGATAGTTGGATCAATATTCGAGCAACTGAGCAAGTATTGCTCGATGAATTATTGGTAGCGTGACCCAATAAAATATTAATTGAAATATTGGTAGCCTACCAAATATTATATAATTAATCTGGATGTTGATTACTAGATCAACATAAAATTATTAGTGTTTGAACTTGCTCAGAATTATGATTTGTGGAGCGTTTGTTCGAAACCCTAATTTTGATAAATTGTTCATTATTAATTGATGAATTGCTGAAAATAAGTCATGAGTGAAGGAGGGACCGAGTACATGGGATGATAGACGACCATGTGGTTCCTAGGTGATCGAGTGAGCGTGCATCATAGTCCTTAGTTGACCAGTTGGTGAAAGAATGATCAAATGCTGGTGTTGATCATTTATTAGAATAGTGCTCGTCTGAGCATTAGGTGATAAAATGTAATTATGGAGAAGTGAGGGACCATCCAAGAGGGCATGAAACCGGCCTTTGGTGGTCATGGGACCAAATGATGGTCATTTGAGCAAATTCCAAGTTGGTTGGAAAGAGTTTGGACCCAATATGAGCAATTGAGCAAATTAGGTCAAAATTGTGAAGATGTGTGGGACCGGATCCTTGCAAGCCTTAGGGTTGGCCTTGATCGGCCAAGAGAGCATGCTTGTGTCACCATAATGTCCATGTCTCAATCTTGAGAGTTTTGGTATTTTCTGGTGTGTGTTTGAGAAATATTTTAGATTTTCAGAAGAGTTTGATCTTTGACTGAAATTCTTGATTTTGCTCGAATGAGTAAGTAAACTTTGCTCGTTTGATCAAAATTTTGAGAATATTAAACTAATAATACTTTAATATTTGACATGAATAGCCTAGTCGGTCATGTGACCATTTGACTTTTTGGCTTTTTCATGGTTTGAGCAATATTTGAGAAAATATGAAGAAACCATGATTTTTGCTCAAACGGAGGAGTTTCATGGGATGAGGGAATAATAATTATGAAAACAAGGGATTGTAAGGTGAGGTGTGGGACCAGTCACATCTAGGGCATGGCCGACCGGCTAGGTTGCCCGGTCCCCCGAACCTTTCCTTATTTTTATTATTTTTCTTGAAACATGGAAAATATGGAGAAACCGTGAGTTTTTCTCAAACAAGGAAAGTTGCTCGAATGAAGGAGTTTTCATGAGTTCATGAAAATAAGAAAAATAAACAGAAGAGGCGTGGGGGACCCGGCAGGCTGGTGGGCTCGGTCCCTAGGCGCCTCTTTTATTATTTTTTGTCATTATTTTCTCTCTCATGTTTTGTGTAGAATTTCTCGTTTGTCCATATTTTCGAATGCTCGTTCGTGCATCATTGTTTGAGTACACTTGCACCATTTTATTAGGGCTTATTCGATGATAGTCCATATGTACGATTGTTGGATATTTATTACTAATTCATGAAATTCAGCGGAGAATGACTCATGAAACAGAGTAATAAATGAATTGTGTATCTATTACTAATCCATGAATTCAGCCGGGGAATTCAAGAAATGAAGTAATGAGATAAGATGGTTATCTATTACTAATCCATGGAATCGTTCGGGGATAGCCATGGAACAGAGCAATGAGATAGAATAGATTATTTTCTAGGAATTCAGCCGGTGAATGTCACTGTAGAATTAATCTATTGTAGAATCGAGATATGAGATAGTTGAAGCATCATACTCGTTCTAAAAAGTGCATAGTCAGGAAACAACTTGCAGGATTGGTGTTCTGAAGGCATTTAGTTAGCCCCCTCAACATATAATTATGTAGGAGAGCCGCCTGAATCTATACATGGTCTTTCTATGTAGTCAGGGAACAACGAGTATTGTCGATGTCCTGAAGGCGTTAAGCCCTCTCAACAAACAATTATGTAGGAGGACCGCCAAATCATGTTAGCATCGAACGCTCGGCTAGTGGAAGGCCTTTCGAGAAACATATTCATCATGGCTCTGAGAGGAACTCGATCAGAGATCATAAAACAGTTCACGGATCATAAAATATGAATCGTTACATGCGCTTTGAAGCCGGGTCAAAAACATGCAGTATCATTAATTTACGATTTTATCCCTTGTTGAAAATCCAAGTGATCACTATGCCAACAACTTTGAATGGGAATATATAAGCTATGTAAAGAAGTGTGCTTTAGAACAAGTATTGAAAAATATGCGTATTACAGCCCAAAATAATCAAGTAAGACCCACCAGCTTTCAAATGTTTTGCAAGTGTAGTCGGAAGTAGAAGAGTCATCAAAGAAAGTTTTTGAGTATAAACTAGAAAACGCGAGGAATAAGGGAGTTTGTCATACAAAAAAGAGGGCATTCCCTTTTAAGCTTTAATTTAAATTAACAAGTAAGAAATATTGGTTTATGAGTGAAGTTGTCTTGGGTTATCATAACCACCCAATTCCGAAGAATTTAGTTAATAACCATCCTTATGAAGAAGTTGAGATAGTAGATATGTTGAGTTAAAAACGCACAAGACGTATTGATATCCTTAGTAGTGTGAAGGTATTGAACAAAAATAACTCATCTTCCTTGGCTACCATTTATAATGCAAGAAAAAAATAGAGAAATGAGACATGACAAAATAGAGAAATTATGCAACTGTTATTATATTTGGGGTAATAGACAAACTATGACTTATGAGAAAGATGAGAATGGGGAAGTGATATATCTTTTGATGGCTATCCATATTTTGCAATATTGTCAGGATGCTTCCATCAAATTCTTTTTATGGATTGAACATGTAAAACGAACAAGTGTATGATGTTGATAATGAACTTTTTCAGGATAATATTAACGAAGTCGCCATTTAATATTGAATTATGTTTCTTACAAGATGAAACCGAGGTAAGTTACATGTGGGCATTACAAAAGGTAATGTTATTCTACCAATAAGGTTATATTCCTAATTTGACAATTACGGATAAGGAACAAGCATTAATGAACGCGATAAAACGTGTTTTCCCTTACGCACATTACATTTCATATATGGAATAATGTTCAAACTAATTGCAAGACCACAATTCTACCACCAAAGAAAACTGTGAAGAAGATTGAAAAACTATCGGTAGATAAATAGCAAGAAGAGATATATAAATTTGAGGAAGATAACAAAATAGCTAGCACAAATGGGATAGCTTTAGCTTGGAGTGGGATGCTTTGACATATCCTGTTAAAGTAGAAACATTGGCACATTGGGATAGCTACCCTGAAGTTATATAGTATTTAAATAAATATTTATTAAATCGCGACAAAGAAAAGTTTGTTACTATGTGGGTAATTAATAAATATAAACGTTATGACAACCAAGAAACAAGCATGGTGGATTCATCTCACAATTGATTCAAGAGGAATCTAAATAGGTGATTTGTTGTGATTTTTGAATCTATGGAAGAATAATTTAAGCCTAGTCTCGAACGAATCAAATGAAACTTGAGTTTAGCCGATATTATGACATTTATTTGTTGTGATTTTTGGATAACCCTTAACTTCGATGAATTAATTAATATAACTTGCATTAGGCAATTGAGAAGATTATGGTTGAAATGGAGTCATTGAAGATGCCAATTCCGGGGATAAAATATATTTGTTCCAACAAGTCGGTTTTGAGACTCCCATATTGGAATATGATAGCTAGGTACGAAGAAAAGGTGATCCCAATCGATGATATAGATCCTTTACGAAAGCAAATTTCATTGAATGATCCAATATCAGTTGAAGGTCTCGGGCCGAGAATTATTGTGCGACACCAAGATGCACAAAGAACTATTTGACAATTACCTTCATCCGGTTGTATGAGTTTCGGAAATTCGACCACCCCTTTACTAAAAAAGATATTCTTAAACCAACTTGAAAACGCATGGGTATAACAACCACACCCAATATCTCGTTCGGCAATCTGTATATACTAAACTCCAATATAATTCTTAGAGAACCAACTTAAAAGTGAGACTCAATCAAGAAAGATATCAAGGAGATTTATCTCTTTCTCAATACAATAAGCAAATCAACTAGATAGAAATTCGTGAGTCTGATTGATATGAGAATAACTCGGATGGTACCAAAGACCCATGACCGAGTGTCAATCAAGTTCTATCCAACATATATGGTCGGATTTATCAACTGATTGAACTACGCACAACCTGTGATATTTCAATTAAATAAACAAATATAATGCTAAAAAAAATAATACAGACACCAGAAATTTTGTTAACGAGGAAACCGCAAATGTAGAAAAACCCAGGGACCTAGTCCATATTTGAACACCACACTATATTAAGCCGCTACAGACTCTAGCCTACTATAAGTTAACTTCGGTTTAGAATGTAATTGATTCCTAACCAAGTCTCACATCGATTAAGGTACAATCGCGTTCCTTATGCCTCTTGAATTCCAGCAGGACTCTGCACACTTGATTCCCTTAGTTGATCTCACCCCACAACTAAGAGTTGATACGACCCAAAGTCGAAGACTTATAAAAAAATCTATGTCTCACATATATGTATATTCTGGTTTTGTTTTCATCTAAAGATAAATCAAGGTGAACATGAAAATCTACTAATAATCTAGTCGTATACTCCCAAAGAGTAAAATAGAAATATTAGTCACCTCAAAATAGCCTAACTAATTAACAGACGAAGTTATTGCGGAATCACAAGAGTCTGGGACGAATAACTGCTGTGATTACTTATTATATATTACCTATCGGATATGATTCTCGAGTAAATCTTAGAAAAGGTAAAACTCAATATGATAGAACAGGTAAAATCAGAATACACAACTAGAGAGAAAATTGTTGAAATTGGCTTCATGAATCCCAAATGAAGTCTTCAAGTCGTTAACCTAATAATGGTTTTAGAAAAATCTAGGTTAAAGGAGAATCAACTCTAGTTTAAAACTAGGACACACGAGCGTGTTGGGAGTAGGTTTCCCAACTACTAGAGTTCTCTCTTATATAGTCTATCAAATTAGGGTTGCTTACAATCAAAGTTAAGAAATCTTAGTAACAAAGCAATTGATATTCACCGTTAGATGAACTCCTGATTTAAGATTTAAGCTAAGTCTTTTTAGAAACTAAGCAATCAATCTCCACCGTTAGATGGTATTAGCTTGATACACATAAACGAAATATACCTATATTTAAATATATGTTAGAGCACTGCTAGGTCGAACTCGTAAGTGTTGATATCTCAAGCTTGTTTTTCAAGTTTAGTTGTCAAAACTATAAGTCTTGATTTCTAGTCTACTTATAGATATGTCTCGGATTAGGATAGAATGTGTAGTTGAGATTTAGACTTCACGGCGTTCATCGATTGAAGATGAAGAACTACTAAGGGGAGCTTGTGGAACTTCATCAACAAAAGGTATGTGGAGACTTGAACTCATCTATCACTCAGAAGTCTATTTTTATTCTATCTCCTATTGAGACAAAAGTCGTATAGCTATATATACTATATAGAGTTTGCATTATACACATTTGATATTTCGAGTTGAGTTTAACTCGCTTACATATTTCTCGAAATATATGTTGGTAAGCTTTCGCTTTAACCAAGTTCATTTTTTATTGTTGACGAAAGTCAAAAGATGATCATATAAAAATCGCATGGTACCATCTTACATGATTTGTGTGAGACAGTAATTTGATGTAGACTCAGAATGTTTTGTATTAATCATTTGATCACTTGAAAATTGCTTTGAAGCTAATAGTTTGCATGAGATAGCTATTCCCGTCTTCTAAGAATGTTTCCATGATTAAAATGGGACTTGAGAACAATTAACCATTGATTAGATATATCACGGTATGCGTACTTGTATGCTAATTGTTGCAAGTGTATTCCAAGTCAGGGAATTTAGTATTCATACCTGTATGCGTATTGATTCAACAATTGAACTCCGAAAACTATACTATGCATACCCGTATACATACTGATTTCAATTGAGTTTGGTCGTGAACGACAGTATGTGTACCCGTTTGCATACTAGCGAACAGACCAAGTCCGGAACTCTAAGTATGCGTACCCATTTGCATACTTGAGTGGGTTAAGTTCTAAAATCGGTTATTCATGAACAAATACATTTATATAATAAGGAATGCAATCTTTGCAAACCGTGTCTAAAATGTTCATGAATTGATTTGAGTGAATCAAAACCGATTTTGCTTCAATTATGTCTTGTATACTTCTATGAGAATATAAACAATTGAACAACTCTATAACTAGTTTCATTTGAGTCATTTGAACTAGTTGTGATTAAGATGAACAAGGCTTATATGAAAGTGTTCATATGGCTAACTTCGGTTAATTATTGTTGAGCCAACTAAGTGTACACGTTTAGGTACAGTTACCTATATCTAATTGAAGGTACATTTCATTTGTGTGTAACAAGCTAAGACAATCTAACGGTTGAAAGATATTAGCTTGAATTTAATCAGGTTTTCATCTAACGGTGAATATTGAATGCTTTGTTACCAAGGTAACATTGATTTCAAACCCTGATTTGAAGACTATATAAGGGGGAACTCTATCAACTAGGAAACCTAATCCCCACACCTCTTGTTTGATACTAGTTGCGACTAGAGTCGATTCTCCTTTAACCTAGGTTTTTCTAAAACCATTATAGGTTAACGACTTGAAGACTTCATTGGGATTTTAAAGCCAAACCCAACTATTTTCTCTGTAGTTGCATGTTCTGATCTTACTTTATTCTATCGTATTGAGTATTATCTTCTCTAAGATTTGCTCGAGATTTAATCTCATATAGGTAAGACAAAAAAAGTAATCACAAAGCTCTTCATCTCATTCTTTGTGATTTCATAATATCTTGTTCCGCTACCATACGGTTAAGTTATTGTGAGATGATTGATATTACTAGGTTGTTCTTTGGGAATATAAGTCCGGTGTATCAATTGGTTCCTGTTCACCTTGATTTATCAAAAGACATAACAAAAACTCGTATATATTTCTGCGGGAGACAGATTTATCTATTCAATAGACTTTTCTGTATGAGACAGATTTGTTTATCAATTCTTTGACTTTGGGTCGTAGCAACTCTTAGTTGTGGGTGAGATCATCTAAGGGAATCAAGTGCGTAAGAGTCTTGATGGGTCTCAGAGGCGTAAGGAACACGATTGTACCTTGATCAATGTGAGATTAGTTAGGGCTCAACTACATTCCAGTCCGAAGTTAACTTGTAGTAGGCTAGAGTCTGTAGCGGCTTAATACAGTGTGGTGTTCAAATATGAACTAGGTCCCGTGGTTTTTCTGCATTTGCGATTTCCTCGTTAACAAAATTTTTGGTTTTTGTATTATTTCTTTTCCGCATTATATTTTCTATATAATTAAAATATCACAGGTTGTGCGTAGTTCAATCAATTAGATAATCCAACCTTTGGTTGTTGATATAATTGATTGATACTTGAACATTGGTCTTTGGTACCATTCAAGTTGTTTCTCATAATAATCAGGGTCGCGGATTTCTATTCGTTTGATTTGATGATTACATTGAGAAACAAAGATATAACTCTTGGATGTATTTTCCTTGATTGAGTCTGGTTGTCTAGTTGATTCTCTTGGAAGTATATTGAAGCTAGTCTATACAGATTGCCTAAATGAAATATAAGGTGTGATTATTAGACCCCCGCTTTTTCAATTGGTATCAGAGCAGGCAAACACATTTAAGACCTCATAAGTCTGTGTTTCTAGCAATCTTGTCTCATTCTTATGCATACAAAAATGTCTTCTAAAGTTTTTGATTATGCCAAATGTCTTGGGCTTACCTCAAAGGATAATTCCTTAGCTGATTCTTCCGAATCCCGAGGTAGAAATTTTTTGCCAACATATTCTGATAACATTCCCTCTGATGTGGCATTTGACACAATGTTAGAAGCTGAAATGGAACTCACCAGAACTTTAAAAAAAATGCGAAGATTATTGATTTTCAAGATTCTAAAATAAAGTCTCTTGATAAAAAACTTGCTCAGATCATTGATGAACTGATAGGATCCGGAGATGCCTATATAAATTACCGCAATCGCACGGTGTTTGACTAATAGACAGAGGAAAGTACGGGTCATTCCCACAAGTAGCGGTGGAAATACCAATAACTAATATTCTCAATCAATTAACCAGCAATAATGTTTTTTTATTTTTAGAATTATAAAAATATAGAAAATGAATCAAACAAATAAAATAAATTCAATAGCAAAAGTTGGTAACCAGGGTTTATAGTATCCACCACTATTTCTATTCAATTAATGAAATGAAACATAATTCATGAATTATTTATTGTTCATTCTATTGACATCACCTATTATATGTAATAGAGTCGCAAATATCGCTGGGACGCCCTAAGCATGACACATCAAAAGATTAAACAAAAGCATGCACCGTCAAATTGCATTAGCGAGAAATTTATACGAAACTAATTAAGGTTCACAAATAATACCTGGCTATTCTAAGCATATCCCATCAAAAGAATTTAACCAAAGCATGAAATATCAGACAATGAGACAAATATATTTGTGATCCTAACAATTACGCATAAAGGTTTACAAAACCGGTGAAGCAACAACTCATTTCATCATTAAATCAAAACACAAAATCATGGAATTAATTTTATTCAAATCATAATGGTCTATTGCTTCATAATCCTATTCAATCAAAAATAGCCTAATACCCGGAGTGGTTTCAACATAAACCCTAGTCACAAAAATTTAGCTAAACATGGCTTTCTCAAAAGCCATAAACAAATTAAAGAGAACCGATTAATATATAGCTAACTAAAATAGAAAATGGGAGAAATCAAACTTCAAACCCTATAGGCTCTGTCGCCTTTTTCTCCTTCTCAATCTCTGTTATTTTCTCCAAGTTGCGTCTCAGTACTCGGTATCAGCCTCCTCCTTTCTGTACTTCAGTTACGTCTTGCGACAAGTTTTATTAAACCTAACATACCATTTGGCAAGAGCCCAAATTGGACCGTACAATCCTTGCACAAAAAGCCCAATCCACTGCTCTGACTAACCTTACTGCAAAGAAAATTGTTTAACTCCATCTTAATCCTCTTATCCGTTTGAAGCCTCTTACTCGATTCATGTGCCAGCTACAGCACACCATTCCATCACCAGAAACTCTTGTCTCATCGCTGAACTCCATCTTTGTGACCAAAATCACTGCACCCATCGTAAGAACGAGAATACATCACCATTGCCAGCAACTGGTTTCATCCATCTCCATTCGAGCACCTTCACTTTGCCTTTTATATCCAAACTCCATTCAAATCGTTGAACCAGTAGCACCATCTCAACAAACCTTGCAGCTGCTTCAAATCATTCTCCAAACTCACCGAGACACTGACTATCATCCTCCGGCACCAATAACTCATCCATTGTAATACCCATCCTTCTAAATATCATCGTCACTACCATCGATGCCTTGGTTTACATCTCAGGTGAACATTAGCAGCTTGAATTGAACATTGATGCCTTATTGTTGTCGATCTCTCAAGAACCATTCTTTAACTATTCACTCAGGTGCAAATATATCTTTTTGGCATGACAGATGGATTGGGGAACTTTGTTTCATGAATTCTTTTAAGTCTTTGTTTAAGCTGGACAGATTACAGAATGCTAGCATTGCTGATCACATCACAGCAGATGGTTCATGGAAGTTTGACTTCAAAAGATGCCCTGACAAATGATGAATCAATTACTTTTGGTAATCTGTTGCATATCATTAGTTCAAATCCACCCACACTCGATGCTCTTCCAGACACAAGAAGATGGCCATTAACCACAAGTGGAACTTTTTCTGTCAAATCTTTGTATGCTAAAATGATCATTAATGCAGGAGATGATAACTTCCATCATAGATTCGTTTGGGTTTCTGGTATTCCTCCTAAAGTTAATTTCTTATTATGGTGTGTTGTTCACGGAAAGTTAAACTCTCAGGATATGATGCAGATCAAGGGAATTGATATTTATAGCTCCTGCATTCTTTGTGGGGATTGTACATAATCTCAGGATCACATTTTTATCCACTGCAAAGTTGCTCACAAGATTTGGTGTTCCATTACACCAGTTGATCGATGGGCCTGGTATATCCTAATCAATGATTAATTTAGCAAGAACCTGGTTTAACAATAACTTATCACCTAATGGCAAGATAGTTTGGAATCTGATTCCAGGAGCTATTGTTTGGGTGTTATGGAGAGAAAGAAACTGTAGAACTTTTGAAGATAAATATACTTTCAAGATAGATGAAGAGTTATGCAATGAAGCTAAAGGGCTTGTTTTAACTTGGGAAGCAACTTTTGGTAACAGAATACATTTGAATTTTACACAAACTGTAAGCAACCGGGGTGTAGTTTTTGCTTAACTCCAGTTTTTATTTTCTACTTTTACTACTACTACTTGTAGTACTTTGTACATTCTTCCTCCTTAATAAAATTCTCTCTTCTAATCAAAAAAAAAATAATCTCTCAAGAATAATTGATAAATATCGTTCAAACCAACAACCCCTGACGCCACTGTTCCATTTCTGCATCTTCTGGCTACAACACCATGAAGTCTGCCGATCATACTTCAAAGAGTCCCTAACTTGCCACTTCATCTCTTTTCCGGATCCTACTCCTTCCAAAGTTAGACCACCAGCTGCACTTTCCTACACTGAACCAAACACCCATTGAGCAGCGCCTGATCTACAAATGTAAATGCCATCAACCAAACACCTTTTCTTCCGTGTCGAACACAAGTAGTCAAAACAAATCCATTTGGACCCTCACCAGAAACCATCTTATAAAAGAGATGTTACCGTTCTTAACCTTGTCGTTAGCATCAAACCAGGCCACAGCCCAAATCCTGGTTGTTGCATCACATGTTAGAATGAGAAATGATATTTCCCTCTTTTGATACAAACTGATATATGGCAATGAAACACCACAAAATGCTTTGGCGATGGACACGTCCCATTATTTGTCTTGTATCCCCATTAGTAGTGCACGTGCTTGAGACTTGATAGAAGTGTTTGTTAGAAAAAACAATGTTTTGTTTTAATCAAAAAATGCATGGACCATGTTTTGATCCCAAGACCTATTACTCCCTAGATGTTTTTTCATGTGAATGAATTAAACATTAGTCCCATATAGACTAAAACACTTAGAGTTTTAGACTTAAATAACATTGGTTTAGCCTTAAGGGTATGGCCCTTTGGGTCTTTAGACCTTTGTGTATGGGGAAAGCCTAGACTATGGCAAGGTTGCCTAAACCTTATTGCATTTCTTATTGCCTTTCCGTTCTTCGCGGTGCTTCGCACACGCACGCTCGCTCGGCTCTCGGCTCGGCTCGCGTGGGGCGTGGGCGTGGGCGTGGGCGTGGGCGTGGGCGAGGGCGAGGCGCGAGGGCGAGGGAGAGGGTGAGGGTGAGGGTGAGGGTGTGGGTGTGGGTGTGGGTGTGGGTGTGGGTTTACCCGACCTATCTTTTTCTTGAAATTTTCCACACGCTTCTCCCACACATGCAAAGAATTTTAATTCTTTGCCTTCTCGATTTTGGATATCCGACACCTCGAGAAGCATCTTCCTTCACGCGTGTCACACGGTGCATTTGACACTGTGCCTCGAGAAGAATCTCGAGAATTTTAAATGTCCGACAAAAAAGAATTTCTTTGTATTTTTAGCGGATGCTTTTACTCGTCCGACAAAAGCAAACGCGTGAATCACGAAACAGATCTGTCATGCATTGGATTCTAAGTCGAACGTTCAAATAATTTTTGCTATAAATACGGATGAATTCTTCATTTGAAACCATACCTTTCTTAACTCTTCTCTCTCGAAATTCTTCTTCTTCTTTTATTCTTTGAAATTTTAAGTTTAGAAACATTAAATAGAGTTCTTAGTTTAAAAACATAAAAAAGCGAGTTGTAGTTTACGAAACATAATTTTGTAATACTACTTCTCTGTTTAAAAAACATAGTTAGTTTACGAAACATAAATTATTTTTTTACATTTCTCTGAAACTGGTTGTAGTTTCGATTTATGTTTTTGTTTTCATTATTTGCTGCCAAGTTCTAAGGGTTCTCTCTGTGTATGCTACACATAGAGGAGAACTAACGATGTTGTATCCTGGAGGTAATTTGTTAATTGTTATAGCATCTCGAGAGGAGTAGCGAGGCAATATTACCTTTAGCTCAAGTATATCTCATACGTGCCTCTACTAAGTTTTAAATACTATCATCGATTGCATCTCCGGTATAACAATAACACATCGATGAATGTTAAGTATTTTTCTCATGTTTCTTGAGTTGTTTGTTACTATTATCGATGTAATCAAAGTATTATTTCTCGATTTGCATCTGAAATTTGTAACTTATTTCCAACAATCTAAAGGTAATATCTTGCACGATTGTAATATTGTAATATTGTGATATTGTAATTCTTTGTAAGAACATGGGAAAAATATCCGTAGAAAAACCACCAAAGTTCAGGTGGTAAGGACTTTAAGAGATGGCGATCTAAAATGCTATTCTTCCTAAATGACCAAAGGTTAGATGGATATGCTTTAGAAAAACCATCGAGAAAACTTCATCGCCGTGGTAATGAAGATAAATTGGACGGAGTGGAATAGGAAGAATTATTTGTGCAAGAATCATATTCTTAATTGTCTTGATGATTCCTTGTATGACTTCTATAATGCAAAAGAAGATTTTAATGCTTTTGATTTATGGGAAGCTCTAGAAGAAAAATATCATCTTTGAAAATTTCTTTGGAAGTAAGAAATTCTTGATGGCTAAGTTCTTAGAATACAAGATGACTGACGAAAAGCTTTGTGGTAGAACAGTTCGTTGAACTTCAACTCCTCATCGGTGAGATTCTTCTTGAAGGCATGACTTTTGATGAAGCTCTACAAGTATCAAACTGTGATTGAAAAGCTTCCACCCTCATGGAGCGAATACAAGAGGAGGCTGCGACACAAGACTCGTGAAATCACCATGGTGGAGCTTGGCAAAAAGATCCAGGTTGAGGAGCTTATGTGCGAAGCAAGGACAAGAGCATGTTCTTGAGCAAAAACATGACCTACAAAGCTCATGTTTTGGATGATAAAGCTGCTTCAAAGAAAACTCTGGAGAATCCAAAAAATTGGTAATAGGCGTAACGAGGTGAGTCGAAAACCTGAGGTAACAATTTTAAGCCTAAGGGTGGTGTCACTAAGCACACCATCAAAGGCGACTTATTTTAAGCTGTGGGAAAACCTTGGACATATGGCTAAAGACGTAAGGCCCTAAAAGGATCAAATATGATCCAAAACAGAAAAATAAGGCAAACCTAGTAGATGATCCTGGATACTTTACGGCATGGTGTCTGAAGTCGACCTTGTCTCTAGTGTGACTAATGTGAGAGACTGGTGGCTTGATTCTGGAGCCACCAAGCATGTCTGTAAATTCGAAATGCTTTCTCCTCTTATGCCATAGTAGGAGATGATGAGAAATTGTTCATGGGAAACTCTACCACCGAAAGTGGAGGGGAAAGGCAAGGTCAACTGAAGTTAACTTCAGGAAAAACTCTCGCATTGAATGACGTATTTTTACGTCCCAGACATATGCAAAAACCTTATCTCGAAACCATCTTACTAGGAAAAGGATTTAAGATTGTTGCTGAATCTAATCTTTGTTGTCCTTTCTAAGCATGGTGAATTCGTAGGAAAAGGTTATGTTACAGATAACATGATTAAGCTTAGTGTATCGATTTGAAATTGAATGTTAATGCATCTTCTTACGCTTATGTTTGTGACTCTTCACATGTTTGGCATGATAGACTTGGGCATGTTAATCTAAAATCTCTAGAAAGACTTGCTAATTTAGGTTGCATACCAAAAATAAACTTTGATAAAAATCAAAGATGTGAAATCTGTGTTGAATCTAAATATACAAGAAAACCGTTTAATAAAAGGATTGAGCGTAAAGCAGTTCCTTTGGAACTAATACACTCGGATTTAGGAGATTTGAAATCAACACCAACAAGAAGTGGTAAAAAATGGTACATCACTTTTATAGATGATTACTCACGCTATTGTCAGGTTCATCTTCTTAGAGTAAAGATGAAGCCTTAGAGGCCTTCAAATTTTATAAAATTGAAGTAGAAACCCAAAAGGAGTTAAAATTAAAACTCTTAGGTCAGATCGTGGCGGTGAGTATGTGATACCCATAGGTGAGTTTTGTAAACATAATGGAATCATTCATGAAACAATCGCACCATATTCACCAGAATCGAATGGTGTATGCAATGAAAGAAAAAATAGAACACTCATAGATATGGTAAATGCTATGTTGACAAGTTCAGGTTATCTTGAACTTGTGGGGGAAGCTATCCTTTCTGCTTGCTATATTTTTGAACCGAGTTCCATTTAAAAAATACGATAAAACTCCTTATGAATTGTGGAATGGTAAACAACCTTCCTATGCATACTTTAAAGTGTGGGGGTGTTTGGCCAAGGTGGCCATTCCTCATCCCAAGAAAACTAAATTAGGTCCTAAAACAATTGATTGTGTTTTCTTAGGGTATCTGAGCATACAATTGCATCTGAGTTCTTGGTCATGATCCGACCATAATAACATTGGTCAAACACCATATTGGAATCTAGAGATCTTGTGTTTTATGAACACATTTTCCTTTAAGGTCTGGACCTCGAAAAAGGGTCCATGATGACCTCCGGATGTTCCATCGATTAGTCAAACTCCAACTTTGGAGTATGAGACTGAAGCGAGAAGAAGTAAAAGGATAGAACTGAAACAAGTTTTGGCCCGATTTTTTGACTCTAACGGTGAAGTCTGAACCCCAAACCTACAAAGAAGCTATGACTTCTCCGAAGCTCCCTTACGGGAAGAAGCTTCATTAAATGAATGGGAGTCCATTCAACAAAAATGAAACTTGGGAGCTTGTAGATTTACCTCCTGGTAGTAAATCCATAGGTTGTAAATGGGTGTTCAAAAGGAAACTTAGAACAGATGGAACTATAGATAAATATAAAGCTAGGTTGGTAGCTAAAGGCTATAAACAACGGAAGGATTAGATTTCTTGATACTTATTCACCACTCTCTAGAATCACCTCGATTAGGATGTTGATTGCTATAGCTTCAATTTATGATTTGCATATACATCGGATGGATGTTAAAAGCGCATTTTATATGGTGAATTGAATGAAGAAATTTATATGGATCAACTTTGAAGGCTTTATTGTAAAAGGTTGTGAAAACAAAGTATGCAAGTTGAACAAATCTCTTTACGGTTTAAAACAAGCACCTAAACAATGGCATGAAAAATTTGATCATGTTATGATAACTAATGGTTTCAAGGTTAATGAATCTGATAAATGTGTTTACATTAAATCTGTGGATGATTCTCATGTTATTGTGTGCCTATATGTTGATGATATGCTCATATTAGGCGATAACCTTGATATTATTAATAACATTAAAAGCATGCTTAGAGATAATTTTGACATGAAAGACTTAGGCCCTACTTGATGTAATCTTAGGGATGAAAATCGAAAGACGTCGATGGATATAGTCTTAGTCAATCTCATTATCTTTGAAACCGTATTAAAGAGATTTAATTATGAAAATGCTAAACCTGCATCTACTCCTTTTGATCCCACTTGTAAACTGAAAAGAACAAGGGTAAGGGTATTGATCAACTTGAGTATTCTCGCATTATTGGTAGTCTTATGTATTTGATGAACTGTACAAGACCGATATTGCTTACTCTGTGAGTAGATTAAGCGGTATACTTGCAACCAGGCGGGATCAACTGGTATGCTCTCTTTAGAGTTTTACGTTACACGAGAGGACCTCAAACTATTGCTTAAGTTTTGGGAAGTATCTGCTTGTCTTTGGAAGGGTATTGTGATGCCAATGGATATCGGACTCGGAAGAGTGCAAGTCTACTAGTGGGTACATCTTCTTACTTGGAGGTGCGTCTGTCTCATGGAAGTCCACCAAACAGACATGTATAGCTAAATCCACTATGGAGTCTGAATTTATAGCCTTGGAAAAAGTTGGAGAGGAAGGCTGAATGGATACGATGTTTCACGGGAGGAATTCCACTACAGCCCAAGCTTTGTGTCTTCAATCGCAATCCACCGTGTGATAAAGCTGCTCTTGGTTGCGCAAAGAACAATGTATACAACGGAAGTCTATACATATACGAAGAAGACACAAGACGGTGAAACAACTACTCTCTCTTTATTATCTCGATAGACTTTGTAAAATCCAAAGATAATCTTGCAGATCCTTTGACGAAAGGCTTAACGAGAGAGGAAGTTAAATTTACATCGAGGGGATGGGACTTAAGCTCATTGAATAAATCACCATGAAGGATACTCAACCTTGTGATTGGATTTCCAAAATCAAGGTTCAATGAGACAACTAATTTATGGTGATATTGGGTAAAGCACTATCTTTGTCCCTCCCTATGGTGTAAGCGTGCGATAGTGCTACTGCAGAATTAAGGATGATCTTTTGCGATCTTAATGGGTACCATGGCTTTGATTAAAGCGGGGTGTGGCAGGACACTCTTTATGGACTCACCTTTGTGGATGTTGGAAGTGGGGCGCTTCTATGAGAATTTGAGCTATTCTCTAGAGACATTCATTAAGTCCGGGATTTTAGCCCACGGCCAAAATGGGCACAACCGCAAGAGCTTGGCAGTTGTTTTCTTGATTGAGGCATCAAGTGTGGTTGTTATTTACGAATTTCATTCATTGTTGGCGGTTCAAGACATTGCGTTCACCGTATCAACAAGCGATTCAGGTAACCTCTCACTAAGTTAAGGTTCAATCTTTGGGACACCTTAGCCTATATTGTTGCCTTATGTTTTCTCGTGTTTTATCGAAATGTTTTATTATTCATGTGGGGGATTGTTAGAAAAAACAATGTTTTGTTTTAATCAAAAAATGCATGGACCATGTTTTGATCCCAAGACCTATTACTCCCTAGATGTTTTTTCATGTGAATGAATTAAACATTAGTCCCATATAGACTAAAACACTTAGAGTTTTAGACTTAAATAGCATTGGTTTAGCCTTAAGGGTATGGCCCTTTGGGTCTTTAGACCTTTGTGTATGGGGAAAGCCTAGACTATGGCAAGGTTGCCTAAACCTTATTGCATTTCTTATTGCCTTTCCCGTTCGCGCGGTGCTTCGCACGAACGCACGCCTGCGCTCGCTCGGCTCGGCTCGGCTGGGCGTGGGCGTGGGCGTGGCGTGGGCGAGGCGTGGCGAGGCGAGGGCGAGGGAGAGGGTGAGGGTGAGGTGAGGGTGTGGGTGTGGGTGTGGGTGTGGGTGTGGGTTTATCCCGACCCTATCTTTTTCTTGAAATTTTCCACACGCTTCTCCCACACATGCAAAGAATTTTAATTCTTTGCCTTCTCGGTTTTGGATATCCGACGACCTCGAGAAGCATCTTCCTTCACGCGTGTCACACGGTGCATTTGACACCTGTGCCTCGAGAAGAATCTCGAGAATTTTAAATGTCCGAGGTAAAAAGAATTTCACTGTATTTTTAGCGGATGCTTTTACTCGTCAGACAAAAGCAAACGCGTGAATCACGGACGATCTTTTTCGCACATTGGATTCTAAGTCGAACGTTCAAATAATTTTTGCTATAAATACGGATGAATTCTTCATTTGAAACCATACCTTTGAACTCTTCTCTCTGAAATTCTTCTTCTTCTTTTATTCTTTCGAAATTTTATTTAAGTTTCTGAAACATTAAATAGAGTTCTTAGTTTACGAAACATAAAAAAAGAGTTGTAGTTTACGAAACATAATTTTGTAATACTACTTCTCATTTAAAAAACATAGTTAGTTTGAAACATAAATTATTTTTTTACATTTCTCTAAAATGGTTGTAGTTTCGATTTATGTTTTTTTTTCATTATTTCTTTGCCAAGTTCTAAGGGTTCTCTCTGTATGCTACACATAGAGGAGAACTAACGATAGTTGTATCCTGGAGGTAATTTGTTAATTGTTATAGCATCTCGGAGGAGTAGCGGGCAATATTACCTTTAGCTCAAAGATCTCATACGTGCCTCTACTAAGTTTTAAATACTATCATCGATTGCATCTCCCAGATAACAATAACACATCAGTGAATGTTAAGTATTTTTCTCATGTTTCTTGAGTTGTTTGTTACTATTATCAGTGTAATCAAAGTATTATTTTTCAGTTGCATACGAAATTGTAACTTATTTCCAACAGTGTTGAGGTATATCTTCCACTTCCTCCCAGACCACTGGTGGAATTCACCTGCTTGACACAATTATAGAGATCAATTGGTCCAGCATATCATCTTCTGACGTGAGTGATGCTATGTGCTAAGGCATTAAAATGGCATGCCATAGTTAGAGCCTTCAGTACCTATCGTCGCAAACACCATTTAACTCCTATTTTAGCAATTTATCGTATCGGTGGTCAGTTTTGCTTGTACTTTCTACAAAAGCACTAAAATAGTGTTATTAGCCAAAATATCGAGTTTTAACTAATATAAATATGGGTATAAAATGTAGCACTAATGTGCTTATCATGAACTTGAGAAGTCTCTTGCTCGAGAACGCGAACTCTACAATATAGTTGAGTCATTCTCTAACAATATTAAAAACCTTGTTCAAGAAACTACTATATAGCGTGAAAAGATTGGTGTTCTTGAAGATATTGTTAAAGAAGACTCAGTTAGAAAAAAAGGTTTGATCGAGACTCATTTATCAGATCTGAACATCATTCGTGTTGAAAAAGAGAAATCGGTTGCATCTCTTCTTCTAACCCAGAAACGGTGCAAATCCTTGGAAAAGGAAAACTCTATTTTAATGTGTAAACCTCATACTGGGAAAATCACTAATTCTCATATGGGATTACAGTACGTGAAGAAAATTACTCCAAAGGAAGAGTCTGCTAAGAAATGTTTACATAACTTGCAATTTTCTAATAGGGCTACGAGTCTAAAATAGGTTTCTTCCGATGTCTCTCTTCCGCGAACTTGTTCCTTCTGCGAGAAAAGAAATCATTATGATTCACATTGTTTTACTAGAAAGAAACAAATTTTTGATCTTCAAAATCTACTTCTTTTTACCATCGATAGAGTGAATTGTATGAAGATCTACAATGGATTTCATTCCTGCAGAAAACCAGAATTCTCATGCACAAGGTTTCCAAAGTCACCCCTCTAGAAATCTCTACAGGAATTGTGTCCCTCTTAATGGTGCTAATATTTGCGCTACAAATGTACACATTCCCAGTGATAATGAGTATAAGTTTGGTAGACCTAAGTCTAGGAGATGGAACTCCCTTTGGAACCAATCTCTAGAGGTCGTAGATTTAGTCCTCAGAAAAATCCTTCGGATGGATACTCCGAAAGGTTTATGTCTTATTTCTCTGGAGTAAGAAATAAGCGAAGGAAGGTAAGGAATACAAGGCTCAAACATTCAAATGGTATTTACAACTCGTCTTTCAACTTTCATGGTAGGATTACATCTCACCCTGCTACCTAGCTCTAGGTAATTCCGTCCTTGTATCTAACTTGAGAGTTACAAGGATGATATTTGCGAGATGCTCAAGTTTACTGTAGATTACCATTTGTCTTGAGTTTGAAATAATTATTTTCTTCTTTTGTGAATGTTGAGTCATATTCTCCTAGTAACTTGTGTATCTTTTTTTTTTCTTCATATGCTCTGATTTAAAGAAAACCTTTTGTCATTGAGCTATGAAAATATGAGATATCTGAAAACAAAGTGTATTTCCTTATTATTGGATCCCTTCTGATCCATTAACCTTCTATAAATGGTCCACGAACATCCATGTCTTATGCTTGGGAGTTTATAGGGTTTCCATAACAAAAGTGTTCTTCTCTTGTTCGTAAACATATATATTTTATATTATTTTTTCCATCTCTAATTTAAAAAAAAATGGAAAACTCTTCAAGACCTAAAGAAGTGATAAATCTTGAGATAGAAGAAGACGTTAAAGGATGTGATTCGGCTCAAGAACTTGTCTTGAAAAAGATGATTGCAAGGAAAGAGTACAACTCTTGGATTGGTGAATCTATCAAGGATTTAATTCTTTTTTAGAATGACTCAAGGATCGGATTTGCAAATCTTCAACTGCAAATGAATCAGTTTATTGATGGTCAGACCAAAATCCTTGAAAATCAAAAGATCTTGATCACGAATCAGAAAAAACTCATCGTGGATAGAATCAAATCTAGGCATCTTACCCGCATAATTGATCGAAAAGTTAATGTTCTAATCCATGAACATGGAGATTCTACGGCCAAAAGAATCAAGGATATCAGTGATACATTTTATGATGGAGCCTTTCAAAGGTATTATTAGAGCGTTGCTCGGTCGAACTCGCATGCGTTGCTATCTCAAGCATGTTTGTCAATATTAGTGATCAAAACTATAAAGTCTTTGATTTCTAGTCTACCATAGCTAAGGTCTCAAACTAGGATAGAAAGTGTAGTTGAGATCAAGAACTCCATGGAAATCATCATAAAAAATGAAGGAATACTCAAGGAACCGGTGGATTTTCATCAACTAAAAGGTATGTGGAGACTTGAACTTATCTGTCACTCAAAAGTCTATCTACTTTATCTCTTATCTTGAGACAAAAGTCGTTCTGCTATATAGACTTAGATTATACACATGTGGATATTTCGTGCTGAGTATATCTCGCTTATCTATTTCTTGAAATATGTGTTAGTAAAGATTTCGCTTTAGCCGAGTTCATCTTTACCTAGTGACGAAAGTCGTGTTATGTTTCAATCACTTTGAAAATTGCTCTGACGAAAAATAGTTTGTGAATAACAACTATATAACGTCCTTTGAGAATGTTTCGATGATTGAAATGAGAGTTTAGACAATATAACCATTGGAGGATATAAGCATTGTTGTGGTAACACATATATGTATAAGTCCTTATTGCTTGAACCGAAGTTTGCGAACCTTGTTGAACAAGTGATAACCGGAGTAGCACGTGAACTTCAGTCCGCGAACTGGCATAGTTTTCGAACCCAAGAATTTCTGTTGGAGTTTGTGAACTCCGTCTGCGAACTTGAGTAGGTTCTATCTAAAAACGGTGTTTGTGAACTTATCTTAATAAACTAAGGAATGCTATTGCAAACCGTGGCTTTATAGTTCATGAATCTATTCGAGTGAATCATATCGTTTTTGCTTCAATTGTGTCTAGTGTAATACACAAATATCTAAGCAATTGAACAACTCTCTAACTAGTTCATTTGAGTCATTTGGACTAGTTATGGTGAAGAATAACATGGTTGATACGAAAGTTATCATATGGCTAACCATTTGGCTAACTATTGTTGAACCAACTAATGTACAAGTTTGGGTACGGTTACACGAACCTAAAATCGTCTAAGTACATGTGTGTATAACAAGCTATGTTTTCGATCTAACGGTTGATAAATATTAGCTTGAATTTAAACAGGTTTTCATCTAATGGTGAATATATAATGCTTTGTTACTAAGCTAACATTGATTGCAAACCCTGATTTGAAGACTATATAAGGGAGAGCTCTAGCAACTGGGAAACCTAATCCCCACACATTCTGTGTGATACTAGTTGTTCTAAGCTAGAGTTGATTCTCCTTTAACCTTTGGTTTTCTTCTTCTAAAACTAGGTTAACGACTTAAAGACTTCATTGGGATTCTGAAGCCAGGCCGATACTACTTTTCTTGTAGTTGTGTGATCTTATCTTGCTTTTTTTATCGTATGAGTACAATTGTAATAATTGGCTCGAGATTAATTTTTTCGACAGGCAAGATATAAAAGTAGTCACAAACACTTCGTCTCATCGTTTGTGATTCCTCAATAATCTTCTTCGCTGCGTCAATTAAGTTTATTGTGAGGTGATCGATAATACTAGGTTGTTCTTCGGGAATATAAGTGCGGGTTATTGATTGGTTCCTGTTCACCTTGATATATCAAAAGACGGAACAAAAACTTGTTGGTATATTCGTGGGAGATGGATTTATCTATTACATGTAGACTTTTTTGTGTAATACAAATTTGTTTATTTCAAGCCTGCGATTTTGGGTCGTAGAAACTCTTAGTTGTGGGTGAGATCAACTAAGGGAATCGAGTGCGTAATATCCTGCTGGGATCAGAGACGTAGGAGCATAACTGTACCTTGGATCAGTGTGAGATTGGTTGGGGTTCAACTACAGTCCAGACCGAAGTTATCTTGGAGTAGGCTGGTGTCTGTAGCGGCTTAATACAGTGTATGTTTAATCTGGACTAGGTCTCAGGGTTTTTCCTGCATTTGCGGTTTCCTCGTTAACAAAATTTTGGTGGTTGTGTTATTTCTTCTCCGCATTATATTTCGTTATATAATTGAAATAATACAGGTTATGCGTTGTTCAATCAAATAGAATATCCAACCTTATTGGTTGTTGATTTAAATTGATTGACACTTGGATATTGGTTTTTGGTACCATCCAAGTTATCTCTCTTTGATTTAGACTCGCAAATTCTATTTGCTTGAGTATAGATCAAAATGAGAGATTGAGATAATAACTCCTTGAGATATTTTCTATTGATTGATTCTAACTGTCTAGTTGATTCTCTAGAAAGTAACTCGGAGTTGTCCATACAGATTGTTAATCGAAATATTGGGTGTGGTTGTTAGAATCCCGCTTTTTCAATTGGTATCAGAGCCAGGAAACACGTTTAAGACCTTACAACTCTGTGTTTGTAGCGATCTGACTCTATGGACAAGAGTAGTATCTTTGAGAAACGCGTCACCAAAAATAAAAACTCTGTCTTATCAAAGTCTATTAAAGAGAAAGACTCTACAATATTGAATATAGACGAACCATGTGTTCAAATCAGACAGACGGATATTGACATGCATCATTCTGATTGGCCTTAAAAAGAGTCTATCTCTCTAAATGAACGGGAAACAACTGAAGAGAGTAAGTTGATTCTAAATCTTGTTAGAATCCAAGCTGATAGATTTAATTGGTTGAAGGGACATGTCAATAATCTTCTTGGTGTAATTAGAGACTGCAAAAACAAAGAAAATATTGAGGATCATTCTTCATGTATGACTCTTGAATCAAACCTCATAAAGGATGCTTTTGAAATAGAACATAGCTTGAATAAACTCTCTATTCAAGGATGTCCTAAGCAGTCTAATATGCCAACTACTCCTACTACAACAGAAAATTCTCCAGAAGAAAAAACGGAGTCCCTTCCAAGCAAGGAAAATGTGCCAGTCTCCTCTAATCAAGGAAATTTCACATCACATGGAGAAATCTCCTGACGAGAATGTAAAGACTAAACTGTCTAATCACTCATGTGATCAGAAAGTATGTCACTTTTGCGAAGCAAAAGTTTCTGTTAAACAGAAGGGAAACTCTAAGTTGAATAAAAAATTTCTTGTTCAACTTCAATGCACCTTAGATTTAATCCTCAAAGGTGTAACTGACATTCGTATGTTGAAGCCTATTGGTTTTTATATGAACCTTGTGTATGCTACCAGGAAGGTCAGTTCAATGAGTTCCTCAAATACTAGAAAGCAGAACAAAAGTCTTGATAAGTATCATCTAAGGAAAGGCCAAGTTGTTTTCTCTGATAAGAATGCTTCCCTCGATTTGAAGAAAATCCCAGAAGAAATAAGAAAAATTGATGATATGAGAAGTACAAAGAAATTGTCGACAGGTTGTCATCTTCCTCAAGTCAAGACTCTTCTGGTAAGAATCCAAACTATGTCTCATATTTTGATGATAGTAAGTTTTATGATAATTTCTCAAATCAAAAGGGATCACTCTTTAAAGTCAGGAGGAAGAAAAGACTTGATCACAAACACAATTCCTTCAATGAGCTTAAAGCTCATACTTATGCTAATTAATCACAAGGATTGGGAACTTGATCATGAAAATCTCGTTGAGCAAGAGTGTAAAAGACAGGTATGCTTTGGTAGTCTGCATTTTGTCTAGTTGAGCTATCTTCTTATCGTTTATAGCTAAACTAGTACCAGCAGACAAAATTGCTTAAAAATATTTTTAAAGATTTTGTTATTTCCTTGGTTAATAGTGATTGTGTCTGCTACATATGTGCTCTAAATTACTACTTCATGAAAATTTTGAGCCATCAATTCTTTTGTAGCAAAAGTCCTTGTGATCTTCCCTGGAGGGTGTATTGTGTTCGAATGTGTACGAGTTACCATCTCGAGTCTACAGTTTAAAAAACCCTAAAAACCTTTAAATAGCCGACATATTGAGTTACATAAGTTCACGTACGTATACTCTAGGTTATTTTCTGGGTTATCAAGAATGTCCTCCTCTTCATCTCCTCATGGTGATTTTACAAAGGGATTTCTTGAAAAAGGTTTTGGTTTTGAAACAAAAGGAAGGAAGAAAAGAACTCTTGTGGAAGATGGTGTACCTAATGCCTCATGCTTCTATGCCTACTCATATCAAGATGTCGAGAATGAGGATATGGTATCTGCTGAAGTGGTTCATGGCTTTCTTAAATACTTTGAGAAAGCGAAACTGCGACTTGTTGATACAATGAAGGATCTTGATGTGGTTAGAAGTGAGTTGAAAAAGGTTACCGCTGACCTTGGTCTCATGAAGACACATGTTAAAGAACTTCTCAACAAGGATATCTTCTCAGAAGACACAGTTGATATGAATCACAAGCTCAAATATCTCGAAACCTGTGAAGCTGTCGAACGTGAACTCTAGCTCATGATCGGTTTCTAGTAACTTGAGTTTTTTTATATGTCTAGTAAATCTTCTATTTTTCTTAGAAGAATAACTAGTGTTTTGGAATAGCCATTATTGTGATTACACATAGTTATATCCAAAGTTTTCATCTTCTTGTTTTTATATTTATTGGTTTAAATTCTAAACTTGTTTGGAAGATGATTTTTGCAGTATTAATCTTTATGGTTTTATATATTGCAATATTGTTATGGGATATATGTGTTTACGTCCGTGAACTTGATTGTCCCATATTTTGTCAAAAGTAAAGTCGTTCGTGAATTGATATGCAAGTATTGATAAAAGAATAAAAATAATCTTGACAAACACAAAAGTTAAGCCTATATTGTCAAGTATTTATTAAATATAGGTTAAAATCTTTTGTGATTTAAGGATTATTTTTATTGAATATCATTGTGCAAATGGTGATGGAAAATAGAATGAATCCTTACTCATTCCACGGTATAAGGTCGATCTCCGATCCACAATTTTTGTGAAAATACTGTGTTGTTCCATGAAGTGTCTTATGTTGAGCACTAAAACAACAAAAGTTGATTACTTTGTGATTAGCTTTTTTGTTCCATAAGGTACTTTATGTTGAGCATGATTAACTAAATTGATCATCTTGTGCGGTTATTTAGTTATCACTCCATAGATTTTCTTATGTCGAGTGTGACCAATTAAATTGATTACTTTCGTAATTAGTTTGGTTGTGTTTGTCAATTAGATTATTTGTGAGTTCTCTTATGATTAATCTAATTGATTTCTTAAGTCTCCATAAGTTTACTTGTGTGAGCATATTTTGTCAAATTAATCTTGGTTCGCTTTGGTTAGTTTAATTAAATAGTTCTTTTTGGATTTCGAATTCATACTTGTATGTAATTTGTTGAGTCCAAAGAAATCCTTCTTTTCTCTTTTGAAATTAAGGTCGCTCTTGTTGTTCTTTCGAAAATGACATTTAATGGGTGAGAGTTCTTTTTAACTTGTGCTTAATTGACAAATCTTTGTGGGGAGTGCACCCGTGGAATATTAGTGGGGTCATCTTGTATCTTTATAGACTCCTTGATGAATGCATTTAGCTTCGGCTTTATGATTGTATCTAAATATGATGATATAAATTTACCTTTGGTCATGAAATGTCTATTACGAAAATTTCATTAGGATCCCGTTCTTGTACCTTTGCCAATTTTATTGACAAAAATGGGGAGAATTAATATGTAGTTCACACTACAAATACATATGGTTTTAGGATCAATATGTAAGGGGGAGTGGTTTCCATGAGAGATGGAGTATTGACTAAGGGGGAGTGAAGTATCACCATAGTATTGTAGTTGAAGTTGTGATGCAATTGGACTTTGATGCTGTGTAATGATACTATGTCATTGTATAACAATGATTGAGAACCATTGCTTTTCTCATTGTTATAGCTACGAATTTTCAACAACGATGATACTAAACTTACAACCTTTGGGATCATTGGATTACTTGGAAGTGACGAAGATTTCGAGTATTGTTGAAGATTAGACGACATGTGGAATAGGAGCTATAAAGTTTATTTATATATTTTTTGTATTCCATATGTATTCATAGTTTTGCCACTAAAATTGACAAAGGGGGAGATTGTTAGAGCATTGCTCGGTTGAACTCGCATGCGTTGCTACCTCAAGCATGTTTGTCAATATTAGTGATCAAAACTATAAAGTATTTGATTTCTAGTCTAATATAGCTAAGGTCTCGGACTAGGATAGAAAGTGTAGTTGTGCTCAAGAAATCCATGGCAATCATCATACAAGACGAAGGACTACTCAAGGAACCAGTGGATCTTCATCAACTAAAAGGTATGTGGGGACTTGAACTTATCTGTCACTCAAAAGTTTATCTAATTTATCTGTAGACTTTTCTGTGTGATACAAATTTGTTTATTTCAAGCCTGCGATTTTGGGTCGTAGCAACTCTTAGTTGTGGGTGAGATCAACTAAGGGAATCAAGTGCGTAGTATCCTGCTGGGATCAGATACGTAGGAGCATAATTGTACCTTGGATCAGTGTGAGATTGGTTGGGGTTCAACTACAGTCCAGACCGAAGTTAGCTTGGAGTAGGCTAGTGTCTGTAGCTGCTTAATATAGTGTATGTTTAATCTGGAATAGGTCCCCGGGGTTTTCTGCATTTGCGGTTTCCTCGTTAACAAAATTCTGGTATCTGTGTTATTTCTTTTCCACATTATATTTCGTTATATAATTGAAATAATACAGGTTGTGCGTTGTTCAATCAATTAGAATGTCCGACCTTATTGGTTGTTGATTTAAATTGACTGACACTTGGATATTGGTCTTTGGTACCATCCAAGTTATCTCTCTTTGATAAAGACTCGTAAATTCTATTTGCTTGAGTATATATCAAATTGAGAGATTGAGATAATAACTCCTTGAGATATTTTCTATTGATTGAGTCTAACTATCTAGTTGATTCTCTAGAAAGTAACTCGGAGTTGTCCATACATATTGCTAATCGAAATATTGGGTGTGGTTGTTATACTCCCGCTTTTTCAGGTATGAAGTTATCAAAGAAACCTGATATTCTTAATGTCTGGGAAACTTCTTATGAGAATTTATTCTTGTGTTTTAAGAAGGATAACTAGGGTTTGGAGTAACATATATTGTGACTACACATAGCTATTGCCAACGTTTTTCATCTTGCAATGTTTTTAGATTTATTTATTTAAATTCTAAAGTTTATTTGGAAGATGATTTTGCAGTATTAATATTTATTGGTTTTATATATTGCAAATAATGTTATGGGATATATGTGTTTACGTCCGTGAACTATGATTGTCCCATATATGTCAATAGTTAAGTCTATTATGTCATTATGCAAATATTGATGGAAAATAGAATGAAATTTTGATGTCAAAGATTGAGTCGATGGTATCATTATGCAAATATTTATGAAAAATAGAATGAATCTTTGAATATTCCGCAGTATTGATCTTTTCCTGATCCACTTCTATGTACGAATACTGTAGGGTTCCATAAGTTTTCTTATGTTGAGCATTTTCGATTGAATTAATCATTGAGGTTCTTTTCTGGTTAATTTAATTGAGTTTTCTGGATACAAATTCATGTTTCATGTGATTTGTTAATGTCCAAAGAAATCCTTCTTTTCATGTAAAAGTAAGGTTGCTGATGACTGTCGTAAGTGCAATCAAATTAATAATCTTATTTCCACATAATTAACTGGCAATATAATGGAAGTAAGGATCGTTTCCACGAAGAGCAATGAGTTTTAGTTGTCAAAGTGTCATAAAGGGGGTGTTTTGTTTTAGATTCTGAACAAAATAAATAATCAAAGCAAATAAAATTGTATTGTAATCAATAGAGAGAGATGTGATCGAGGAATCCTTCTTCATATATAAACCGTCAATGAGTTAATATATTCATCTATTCGTCATTAATTATAGATTATCACCAACCATAGAAAATCAGCTAGATCCGTGCTATTCCCTAAAGTCATTTGGCCACTGGGTACCGAAGCGCTCGAATACCAGATTCTATTCATCCAAACCACCAAGTAGTAGCGCACTCAAGGTGTAGCTTGGTCGAATGCTTTATGTTTTGTGACTTAGGTTAATCCTAGTAGTTAGACTCTTAGCGCAAGGTCCACTTTCTAGTGTTTTTTCTACACGTGATTGCTCCACAGAATCCCTTTGCAAGGTTTCACGTTTTCTACTTGTGTAGGGGTTATTCAACAATTACACGATATCCTAACCCTTTACTAGCTTTAGATTAATCAATAAACTGATTTAGTTGGCCACCTAGAACAATCAATCAATCAATCAATCATAATATTTAATCATAGTAGAAACAAATGATAATCATATGAAGAAATCAAAATAGATTCATATATTAAATTAAATCAAGTCTGCAACTTAGAATTCATCCTCTATCAATAGGTGTTTAGCTACTCATGGATGTAGAAACATCCATGATATATATATGAGAAAAGTAAGAGATCACGTTACGATTGAAAATCGCTCCGTGTGATGTTTCTCCTCTCCAAAGCTTACAATTTCATGACCTTATGATGTGATGATATGTTTTACATAACCTAATACCTTTTTATAGGTTTACATTACTTGGTCTTCACGTATTTAATTAGGTTCAAGAACCCGACCCGAAATAACGAAATAACGTTCCCAAACATGCCCTTAGGCCTTCCAAGGAGTTTATACACGTTTCCCCTTTAATAAGTGTGCGAACCCAGTCCGCAAACTTCAAAATCCAGCAGAAAATTTCGGAATTAAGTCTGCGAACCCGGTATGCAAACCCAGTTCGCGGACTTCACTGTCTTCAGTTTTCAATAAAACTGTTTTGGCCACAACTTCTTCATCCGAACTCAGAATGACCTCATTCTTTTTGAATTATTTTTATCTTTCAATTATCTTCAATATGGGGATGATAAATCCTTAATTTGAATGAGCTAAGTTCAGTCTTTGTCCCCTCTCTTGATTTTGAGCGTTTTGCTCCTTTTCGTCGCTTTTCTTCCACTTCTCTTGGACTTGGGCACTTGGATACTTGGAACACTTCTCTTATTAGATATTTTCATCACTTTGTAGCTCCTTTTTGGATGATTCACCTAATTGAGACAAATAAGAGAAAACAAGAGTAATAATACGAAAATATGCAAGAATAATAGCTAAAGCAAGTATGAAATGGACACTAAAATCATATGAATTATGCACTTATCAGTCGCTCTTGTCATTCTATCGGGAATGATATTTTATAGGGGAGAGTTCTTAATTAAACTTGTGCTTAATTGCCAAATCTTTGTGGGGAATGCGGTTGTGGAATATTGTAGGAGTTATCTTGTATCTTTATAAACTCCTTGATGAATACACTAAGTTTCAACTATGTGAAACCATCGAAACAAAGTTGATATGTTCTCTTTTAGTCATGAAGTATCTTCTTTAAAATTTCATTATGATCCCTCTAGTTTTCGTACATTTGCCAATTTATATTGACAAAAATGGGGAGAATTATTGTGTAGTTCACACTACAAATACATATGGTTTACAGATCATTATGTAAGGGGGAGTGGTTTTCATTGTGAAATGAAGTATTGAGTAAGGGGGAGTGATACATATATCACCATAGTATTATTGTCAAAGTTGTGATACAATTGAACTTTAATATTGTGTAATAATACTATGACAATGTATAACAATGATTGAGAACATTTGTTTTCTTATTGTTATGGCTATGGATCTTCAACAACGATGATGCTGAGTTGAACACGTTCAGAATCACGGGAGTACTTGGAAGTGATAAAAATTTTGAGTAATGTTGAAGAACCAAGGAAATCAAGCATTTGGATGAGAAGCTACAAAGTTTTTATTTTGTAATCCATATGTATTGATAGTTTTGTCACTAAAATTGACAAAAAGGGAGATTGCTAGAGAACTTCTTTGTCGAACTCGCAAGCGTTGCTATCTTAAGCTTGTTTGTCAAGTTTAGTTGTCAAAACTATAAATCTTGACTTCTAGTCTACTTATATATAGAAATGTCTCGGATTAGGACAAAATGTGTAGTTAAGCTTTAGACTTCATGGCGTTCATCGATTGAAGACGAATAACTACTAAGGGGAGCTTGTGGAACTTTATCAACAAAGGGTATGTAGAGACTTGAACTCATATATCACTCAAAAGTTTTTTTCTATTCTATCTCATATTAAGACAAAAGTCGTATAGCTATATAGACTTTACATTATACATATTTGACATCTCGAGCTGAGTTTAACTCGCTTACGTATCTCTCGAAATATGTGTTGGTAAGCTTTCGCTTTAACCAAGTTCATCTTTTATTCTTGACGAAAGTCAAAAGTTGATCATGTGAATATTGCCTGGTAACATCTTACATGAATTGTGTGATAAAGTCATTTGATGTAGATTCAGAATGTTTCGTATTGATCACTTGAAAATTTCTTTGAAGCTAATAGTTTGTGTGGGACAGTTAGTCCCGTCTTTCATAAATGTATCAATGATTAAAATGGAAGTTTAGAACAATTAACAATTGATTGGTTATAACATAATAAACGTAATTGTATGCTAACTGTTGCAAGTGTATTCCAAGTCCGGGAATTTAATATGCAAATCCGTATGCGTATTGATTCAACAGTTGAAGTCCGAGAACTATAGTATGCATACCCGTATGTGTATTGATTTCAACTGAGTTCGGTCGTGAATGACAATATGCGTACCCATTTGTATACTGGCGAACAGACCAAGTCCGGAACTCTAAGTATGCGTACCCATTTGCATACTTCAGTGGTTTAAGTTCTAAAATCGGTTATTCATGAAAAAAATACATTTATATGATAAGGAATGCAATTTTTCAAAACCGTGGCTAAAATCTTCATGAATTTATTCGAGTGAATCAAAATTGATTTTGCTTCAATTGTGTCTTGTAACTTCTATGAGAATATAAACAATTGAACAACTTTATAACTAGTTTCATTTGAGTCATTTGAACTAGTTGTGATTAAGGTGAACAAGGTTGACATGAAAGTGTTCATATAGCTCACTTATGTTAACTATTATTGAGCCAACTAAGTGTACACGTTTAGGTACGGTTACCCATATCTAAGTGAAGGTACATTTCATTTGTGTGTAATAAGCTAAGACAATCTAACGATTGAAAGATATTAGCTTGAATCTAATCAGGTTTCCATCTAACGGTGAATGTTGAATGCTTTGTTACCAAGGTAACATTGATTGCAAATCCTAATTTGAAGACTATGTAAGGAAGAACTCTAGCAACTGGGAAACCTAATCCCTACACCTTATGTGTGATAATAGTTGCGACTAGAGTCGATTCTCTTTTAAACTATGTTTTTCTAAAACCATTATGGGTTAACGACTTAAAGACTTCATTGGGATTCTAAAGCAAGACCCAACTATTTTCTGTGTAGTTGCGTGTTCTGATCTTACTTTGTCCTATCGTATTTAGTTGATTTTCATGTTCACCTTGATTTATCTTAAGACGAAAACAAAACTAGAATATACATATATGCGAGAGACAATTTAGTTTATAAGTCTTCGACTTTGGGTCGTAGCAACTCTTAGTTGTGGATGAAATCAGCTAAGGGAATCAAGTGCGCAGAGTCTTGATGGGATTCAGAGGCGTAAGGAACGCGGATGTACCTTGATCAGTGTGAGATTGGTTAGGAGTCAAGTATATTCCGGTCCGAAGTTAACTTGTAGTAGGCTAGAGTATATTGCTGCTTAATACATTATGGTGTTCAAATCTGGGCTAGGTCCCGTGGTTTTTCAGCATTTGCGATTTCCTCGTTAACAAAACTTCTGGTGTCTGTGTTATTTCTTTTCCGCATTATATTTTCTATATAATTAAAATATCACAGGTTGTGCGTAGTTCAATCAATTAGATAATCCAACCTTTGGTTGTTGATATAAATTGATTGACTCTTGAACATTGATCTTTGGTACCGTTCAAGTTGTTTCTCATAATAATCAGGCTCGCGGATTTCTATCTGTTTGATTTTCTGATTACATTGAGAAACATAGATATAACTCTTTGATGTATTTTCCTTGATTGAGTTTGACTGTCTAGTTGATTCTCTTGGAAATATATTGGACTTAGTCCATACAGATTGCCTAAACGAAATATTGGGTGTGGTTGTTAGACCCACACTTTTTCAATATGGATGAACCATACCCAAACGTGTATACCTTGTTGGCTCAATAATAGTTAACCGAAGTTAGTAATATTAACATTTATAACTTAGCCGTATTGATCTAACACTTTTAGATCAAATATGATGATAAATCAATCATGATAGATAATTAATATGAATCTAAATGTGTTTCAGGAGAGTTGTTCAAATGTTCATCATCTCATTGAAATATATATATGCACCATTTTAAACAAAATCTGTTTGGTTTGTAATTGTACGAAATACTTATACAAGAACCAATTCATGAACATAATGCCACAGTTTGTAAAACTAGTTCACATACCTTATATTCCATTAAAGTTTCAGGGACTTTAGTTCGCAAAAAAACCTACCGATTTTATATTTTAACTACTGAGTACGCGAACAACAGTTCCGGACTTTGGATTTGTCCAGCCGTTCGCAAACAGGGTACGCAAACAATATCTACGGACCTTTTCACATGTAAAACCATTCGCAAACAAGAGTTCCAGACCTGAACTAGAGCTTCATAGTGCACATACAAAGTATACATATTGTGATATATCTAGACATTAGTAGTCGTTCTAAACTCTCATTTAATTATTGAAACATTCTTAGAAAACGACAATGGTAATCTTACACATACCACTTGCTTCAACAAATTTTCAAGTGATTAATCGATTAATACAAAACTTTCCAAGTTAACATCAAATGACTATCTCACATAAATCATGTAATACGTTTAAGGTAATTTTTACATGATCATCTTTGACTTAATATTTAGTTTCCAACAATTAGATTGTCTCAAACTAAACTCGTCACGTATTCGATGAACTTAGCTAAAGCTAAAAGCTTCCTTGTTTATGATATCTCTTTACGGAGAGAAGATCAACATGTGACATCTTCTTTTTCCATAATGTTCTGAATGCTTTGTTTATCGATTTTACGATCTTAGCCCTTATTGAAAATCCACCATCAACACCATGGTTATTTGATTTCCAGTGAGGATACAAGTGATCACTATGCCAACAACTTTGAATGGGAATATATAAGCTATGTAAAGAAGTGTGCTTGAGAACAAGTATTGAAAAATATGCGTATTACAGCCCAAAATAATCAAGTAAGACCCACTAGCTTTCAAATGGTTTGCGAGTGTAGTCAGAAGTAGAAGAGTCATCAAAGAAAGTTTTTGAGTATAAACTAGAAAACGCGAGGAATAAGGGAGTTTGTCATACAAAAAAAGGGCATTCCCTTTTAAGCTTCAATTTAAATTAAAAAGTAATAAATATTGGTTTATGAGTGAAGTTTTCTTGGGTTATCATAACCACCCAATTCTGAAGAATTTAATTAATAACCATCCTTATGAAGAAGTTGAGCTAGTAGATATGTTGAGTTAAAAATGCACAAGACGTATTGATATCCTTAGTAGTATGAAGGTATTAAACAAAAATAACTCATCTTCCTTGGCTACCATCTATAATGCAAGAAAAAAAATTGAGAAATGAGACATGACAAAATAGAGACCTTATGTAACTGTTATTATATTTGGGGTAATAGACAAACTACGAAGTAACTTATGAGAAAGATGAGAATAAGGAAGTGATATATCTTTTGATGGCTATCCAGATTTTGCAATATTATCAAGATGCTTCCATCAAATTATTTTTATGTATTGAACATGTAAAACGAACAAGTGTATGATGTTGATAATGAACTTTGTCAGGAAAATATTAACGAAGTCGCCATTTAATATTGACTTTTGTTTCTTACAAGATGAAACCGAGGAAAGTTACATGTGGGCATTACAAAAGGTAGTGTTATTTTACCAATAAGGTTATATTCCTAATGTGACAATTACGGATAAGGAACAAGCATTAATGGACGCGATAAAACATGTCCTGACACACATTACGTTTCATATATGAAATAATGTTCAAACTAATTGCAAGACCACAATTCTACCACAAAAGAAAACTGATATGAAGAAGATTGAAAAACTATCGGTAGAGAAATTTAAGGAAGATAACAAAATAGCTAGCACAAATGGGATAGCTTTAGCTTGGAGTGGGATGCTTTGACATATCCTGTTATAAAAGAAATATTGGCACATTGGGATAGCTACCCTGAAGTTATATAGTATTTGAAGAAACATTTATTGAATCACGACAAAGAAAAGTTTGTTACTGTGTGGGTAATAAATATAAACATTTTGACAACCAAGAAACAAGCATGGTGGATTCATCTCACAATTGATTCAAGAGGAAGCTAAATGGGTGATTTGTTGTGATTTTTGAATTTATGGAAGAATAATTTAAGCTTATCTCGAACGAATCAAATAAAACTTGAGTTTAGCCGATAGTATGACATTTATTTGTTGTGATTTTTGGATAACCCTTAGCTTCGATGAATTAATTAATATAACTTGCATTAGGCAATTGAGAAGATTATGGTCGAAATGGAGTCGTTGAAGACGCCAAATATCGGGGATAGAATATATTTGTTCCAACAAGTCGGTTTTGAAACTCCCATATTGGGATATAATAGCTAGGTACGAAGAAAAGGTGATCCCAATAGATGATATGGATCATTTACGAAAGCAAATTTCATTGAACGATCCAATATCAGTTGAAGGTCTCGGGCCGGGAACTATTGTGCGATACCAAGATGCACAAAGAACTATTTGACAAGTACCTTCATCTATGAGTTACGGAAATTTATCCACCCCTTTAATAAAAAAGATATTCTTAAACCAACTTGAAAACACAGGGGTATAACAACCACACCTAATATTTCGTTCGACAATCTGTATATACTAAGCTTCAATATAATTCTTAGAGCACCAACTTAAAAGTGAGCCTCAATCAAGAAAGATATCAAAGAGCTTTATCTCTTTCTCAATTCAATAAGCAAATCAACTAGATAGAAATTCGTGAGTCTGATTGATATGAGAATAACTCGGATGCTACCAAAGACCAATGACCGAGTATCGTCAATCAAGTTCTATCCAACATACAAGGTAGGATTTATCAACTGATTGAACTACGCACAACCTGTGATATTTCAATTATATAAACAAATATAATGCGAAAAAGAAATAACACAGACACCGGAAATTTTGTTAACGAGGAAACCGCAAATGTAGAAAAACCCCGGGACCTAGTCCAGATTTGAACACCACATTGTATTAAGCCGTTACAGACTCTAGCCTACTACAAGTTAACTTCGGTCTGGAATGTAATTGAGCCGTAACCAAGTCTCACACCTGTAGGTACTGAATATCGCAAGATAATAGTTCACGAGTATCGTAATAAATAAAGGAGGAGAAAGTTATAAAATGATACGATGATAGAAGTAGCGCGGGGAAATATGAAGTTTTGCGAGGATGAAATAATTTTGCGAGGATGAATTGCGATACTTCGCAATTCATATACAGCTGCATAAGTTTTACTATAAATAGGAGTTCAAATGTAAAATTCGAGAGGTTCTTTTAGTGAGTGTAAGAAATTATCTTAGGAAAGAGAATAGAAAAAGTTGTAACTATTCTAGTTCCATTTTGATAATTCTATGTAATCAACTAAGAGAATTAATAAGAAAGTTATCATTCACCATCAAGAACTTCTTGAGTTTTTACTAATTCTATTGAGGGTGTAGTTGTAGGTTGATTATGACTACATAATTGGCGCTAGAAGGAGGGGCTTGAGAATTGTGGTAGCCTAAATTTGAGGGAATTGTGGAAAATTTGAAGATCAAATGAAGTCAGTAGATGGAGATTGCAAAAAAGAAGAATGTAATATGATCACAAAGACAATGATTGATGAATTTCATAGTAATATGAAGGGAAAAATATACAAGCGAGATTGTTGAGGAAGAAAGATCATGGAGGAAGAAAAGATAACAACTTTAGAAGAATGGGAAAAGCGGAAAATCACATTTTCAAGAGTGAAAATTCAAATGAAGACTTGAACCATACTTCACCATTGGTGATCACAATTCCGATCATGCTAGAAGATAAGAAAGTTTGTAGAAAAATGGAAATTAAACCGAATTTTGGTTGATACGGGAGTTAATAACATCATATTCTATCATGCACTTAAGGGGATGGGAATTAAAGATGAAGAAATCACAAATTCAAAATGTCTTATTCATGGATTAGGAAAATCTACAACAAAATCTAAAGGGGAAATTGCGCTGCGAATATTACTAGGAGAAATCGAAACACATGTAATCTTGTGTGTGATAGATATGGAATCTCCATATAATATGCTGATAGGAAGGCCGTGGATTCACGCGATCAAAGCTGTTGCTTCAACATTACATCAGAAAATCAAATTTCCTACACCAAATGGAATACAAGAAATAAAAGGAGATCTTGATAGTGCAAAATTTTGTTATCAAATTGAAGTAACGCAATGTGGAGGAAGAGAAAGAAAGAAACAACTTAGAGTAGGAAACTTGCGAAGGAAACAAAAAAGGAAGAAGAATTAGAGTGTATACAATAAGAGCAAAGGAAGGGAGAGGTATACCAAATGAGATTCCAGAAAAAGAAGGGGAACCAAAAAATAATCAAATAACCAACACCTATGGGGAGCAAAGTCCAAGCTATGTTGCAGTTTGAACCAACTAAAGAAATAAATATTGGAAGTAAAGAGGAGCCTTTATTCTTGCGAATTGGAACTAAGATGGATGAAGAAGAAGAAAAAAGAACTATTGATCTTTTGCGAGAATATAAAGATATCTTCGCAGGAAGTGTAGATGAGATACCAGGAATTGATCCATCAGTGGCGTGTCATAGATTGAACATAGATAAAAATGTAAGACCATTCAAACAAAGAATAAGGAAGATATCACAAAATTATCATGTACAGATAGAAGAAGAATTACAAAAGATGTTGGATGCAGGGATCATAAGGGAAGCAAAGTATCCAGAATGGATTGCGAATATGGTCATTGTTCCGAAAAAGAATAAAGGAATAAGAATTTGCATAGATTTCACTGATCTAAACAAGGCATGTCCCAAAGACAGTTTTCCATTACCAGATATACCACAAATGGTGGAATCAATTGCAGTCATGATAGAGTCACTTCACTTGATGGATATAAAGGGTATAATCAAATATCATTCATGAGAAGAAGATCAAGAACATCTTGCCTTTTTGCTCCAAGGGGTTTGTATTGTTATGTGAAGATGCCATTTGGTTTACGGAATGCGGGTGCTACATATCAACGTATGGTTGAAAAAGTGTTCGCGAAGTGGATACATAAAACTTTGGAGGTATATGTAGATGATATGTTGATAAAAAGCAAGGAAGCTAAAAAATCATGTGCAAGATTTGAAGGAAATATTTGAGCAAATGAGAAAGTTCAACATCAAATTAAATCCTGAGAAATGTATAATTGGGGTTGCGTCTGGAAAGTTCTTGGGATACATAGTATCAAAGGAGGGAATACAAGTTGATCCAGAAAAGGTCCAAGCAGTTCGTGACATGCCAACACCTGCAACGGTAAAAGAAATACAAAAGCTAAATGGACTCTTGGCTTCACTTGGAAGATTTATTTCGCGAATGTCAGATAAGTGCAAGCATTTTTTCAACATACTTAAGAAGGGAGCAAAATTCAGGTGGACTGATGAATGTGAAAAATCTTTTCAAGGGATTAAAGAATACCTCGCAAATACATCTATACTACAGAAACCAGAGAAAGACGAAGAATTATTGGTATACCTCGCAACAACTCCATACGCTCTAAGTGCAGTTCTGTTGCGAGCAAACGCAGGAGTAGAAAGGCCCATTTACTACATTAGTAAAACCTTTAATGCAGTAGAGAAGAATTATTCTAAAATGGAGAAGTTAATCTTAGCCCTGGTTTATGCATCATTCAAGTTACGAATATACTTTCAAGCACATGTGATAAAAGTGGTAACCAAAGTCCCAATTGAGTCAATCATGAAGAACACAAAAAGATCAGGAAGAATAGAAAGGTGGAATGCACAAGTAAACCATTACAAAATAAAATACGAAGTATTATCTTCGCAAAAATCACAAATCGTTGCAGATTTTTTGGCAGAATTTCCGTTGGAAGAAGATGAAGCAGTAGAAGAAATGATGGATGTTGAAGAAGAATTTGGGAATCCAAAAGACTTGTTAACAGAACCAAATAGATGGGAAATTTTAGTAGATGGATCATCCAATAGCGAGGGGAATGGAATTGGAGTTGTGTTGATTTCACCGAAGGAGAAAGAAACGGCATTCTCATTCAGATTAGAATTTTCTTCCACGAACAATGAAACAGATCAGTCGAAGTCAAGACCATAGTGCATGCATTAAAGATCGCAACAGAAAAAGAAGCTCAAAATATAAGGATAACAAGTGATTCGCAATGGTGATTTGTCAAATTAAAGGGGAATATACCACAAATGAATCTTCTTTGAAGAAATACAAGAAACTCGTTGATGAATTATCTGCGAAGATACCAAAATTGAAATGGAGACATATATCAAGAAAATATAATCGTCTCGCAGATGAATTTGCATTCATTCCAAGCATGATGACAAATCCAAATACAAGAAATATCAAAATCCAGACAATTTAACACCCATCAATGGACAAAGAAAAAGAAATTGAGGAAGTTGTTGCGATGGAGGTGGAAAGAGAGCTATCAAACAACATTGCAGATTGGAGAAAATAAATTCATGCATATCTCACAACAGGAGAAATATCCAGGAACAGACTAGAAGCACATAAATTAAAGAGTCGTGCAACAAACTATGAGTTACGAGAAGGAATTTTATATAGAAAATCTTTCAGTGGACCACCTCTCAGGTGCTTAATTCGCGAAGAAGGAGAAAAAATATTGAAGATGTTACATGGAGGAGAAGCTGGCAATCATAGTGGGGGAAGATCTCTAGCATATAGAGCAAAGATACAAGGATATTATTGGACTTATATGCATACATATGCAAAATTGCTCGTACGAAGATGCAAGGAATGTCAACGACATGGTAAAAGAATTCATGCACCAGGGGCTACATTAACTTCTTCAACAAGCTGCTGGCCTTTTGGTAAATGGGGGTTGGATATTGTTGGACCATTTATACCTGGATCTGGACAAAGACGATACTTGATAGTTGCAACAGATTGTTTCACGAAGCTCATGAAGTAAAAGCGAGACAACATATTCGTGATAAAGATGTTTTTACATTCATATTTGAGAACCTCATTTGCGGTACGGGGTTCCAGCACAACTAGTATCGATAATGGAAAACAATTTGAAAGGCGAGAATATAGAGATGTTACTCGGTGCTTTTAGGATAAAATGTGGGAAGTCAACCCCGTTATATCCACAAGCTAATGGTCAGAAGCGAAAGCAACAAATAAAACAATCGCAGATACAATCAAAAAGAAATTAGAAGGACATCTCAAAGGATGGTGCGAGCAAGTACCTAGCGCGGTTTGGGCATACAATACAACTAGAAGAGAAGCAACTGGAATGTCTCCTTATTGTCTAACATATGGAGTAGAAGCGATGATACCCACGAGAGGTTGTAATTCCGACAACAAAGAAAGAAGCTTGGGAAAGAAATTTAAGTGCGGGAGTAATATTAAGTGAATTGGATGATTTGGAAGAAAAAGAGAAAAGGTGTTGCACCATATGAAGATTTATCGGAGAGCGATTAGCTCGAGAATACAACAAGAGAGTCATTGAACGTGAATATAAACCAGGTGATTTGGTCATGCGAGAAACACCTCCATATCAAAAAGAAAATGGAGGAAAATTAGCACCAAAATGGGATGGACCATATGTTATTAAAGAAGTTGTAGGAAGCGGAGCTTATCGGGTGATGGATCCGAAGGGAGAGACATGGGTTTGAGGCTTGGTAGACCTTGGAACAGATTGTATTTGAAAAGGTATTATCCATAAAACTCATGAAATTTTTTACGAATAATGTTTGCTCGCAGGAAATTGGGAAAAGTTACGAGTTTAAAAAAATTTATATTGCGATTAAACTTTCATTAATTTGCGAATAAAAGACCGCAATCTGTGATCAGCCTCCAAAAAAGAAAGAGAGCCGCAGAAAATTTTATACAAGCAAACCTTTGTGGCGTACACCTTAGTTCGCGAAGCTATATTTCGTAAGAGGCAAAGTCCTAAAGTACGTCATTTAAGGGGGTACCTATAAACGTGGCTAAGGGTAGTACATGGTAAAAATTTAGGGGTACAACCCAATAATGGGGTACCTATCCGGGTTAGACACCTTGGATTCTCACCTAATCTAGCGACATTACGCAATATAAAATGTGATGTAAGAGGATTTAGGTTGGGCGACTAAGGCATCTTGTCTTTCCCAAGAAGTGCGAGAAAACGATCAAGGCGCCGAGGTACACGGTTGAGTCAAGAGTGCTTAGGGTGAGGTTGAACCACATCTGCCATTTTTGACAAGTCTTGGCAAATGATGCACTTGGCCCAAAGATACCCCATAGGTGCAACCTCGTAACTATAAGCCCTATAGGCAAAAAGGATAAGAGGTTGTGATCAAAAAAATGGTTGTTGGCAGAACCGGATGGGAAGAGCTAACCTTGTATGGTCGATGTACGCTTCCTTGAAGGGGCAACCAGGGGGGAAGATAAAGGGCATCACCCTCCATTAGGGAGCTGATACGTGCTATAAGACGCAAATGTCACGAGGCTTCTTGTTTGCGAAAACATAAAGGCTTGTCATATTTGTGCAACAAATGAAGTTCTGCGAGCATTCTAAAAAAAAAAAAAAAAAAAAAAAAGGAAAGGAAAGGAAAACATACAAAAAGAACTCGCATGAAACAAAGAAGTTAAGATGAGATCAATGGGTTATTACATGAAAGTGTAAAAACGTCCTGCGATTTCATCGCAAGACGATAATGTCACGAGGTTGTATGTTCGCAAGAATGTTCAGACTTGTCATATTATCGCAAAAATTATTACAAAAGAGGTGGCAAAATAAGACCTTTACTTAGGAAGGCATGATAAGACCACAACAATTAATGAAATTCATTACATCAAAATCATTGAAGAAAATATACAAGAATATACATTATGAAGATCTGAAAAGAAGACAGCTTCGTCGATATCATTGAAGAAATTTTACAAGAATATACATCATGAAGTTTTGAAGAGAAGACAACTTCGTCAATATTATTGAAGAATTTTTACAAGAAGTCCTATCAAAGAAGACAACCCAATTGAAGAATTTTCACGAAGACTTAACAAAAGATGCGATTTTGATAACAATCAAATACAGATAAGTTAATATTCGTAAAATTTTACGAGAATTACATACTTCTTATACTTCTCCATATATTGAATATTTCTCCAAAAGTTGAATCCTTCTTATAATTCTTCAAGAATATCTCATATTTATTATACTTCTTCAACGGATATTTCATTTGGTGAAGGTTAAGTAATCATTATACTTCTTCATATGTTACGTAATTATTCATAGATTGAATACTTCTTATATCTCTTCATTTGGTGGATTGAGTACTTCTAATACTTCTTATATCTCTTCATTTGACGGATTGAGTACTTCTAATAATTCTTCAAAGGTATTGTATATGTAGTATACTTCTTAAGGATATTTCATATATTTTATTTCTTATACTTCAAAGGGAGGATTTCTTATTTACAATCGTAACAAGTTGAAACTTCGTAAGATAAATTGAGGCAGATATTCTAATACTTCCAACAATGTTTAATCATTTAAAGAGAAATAATAGGGGGAAAAGGAGATACTAGGCTTTACCTGTGAGTTATATATTATTTCTCTTCATATGATCAAATGGGGCAAAATAAGGAAAACATTTAATTAAAGAAAGGTTAAATCATCTTCGCAAAATATCAAATATACTTCTTAAGAAAGGTTAAATCATCTTCGCAAAATATCAGATGTACTTCTTAAAAGACATAATTGTTTGCAAAAAGAAAACCAACAGTAACTAAGGGAAGGAATTCAAAAGAAAGGAGAATAGGAGATTCAATGATAAACTGAAACAAAAAAGAATATTATCATGCTTCATCAACACTCTGTGCTGGATCTTTAAGATGAGTAGGGTCATTAGCAGCTTTCGACTTTTGCGAGATATCATCCTTTGAAGAATGTGCAACAGGAACATCTCCTTGAGGAATAGATTCTTTCTCGTCATCAAGATCTTCATCATCACTCTCATAATCGAAATCACTATCAGGCTCACGAGCAACTTCATCGTCAGATATTTTCAGAGGAGTAATTTTTACAAGAGGCAAGGCTCTTGATAAGAGAATGTTATTCGTAAAGACTTGAGCTTTCAGATGACTTTCACGAAGTATAGCTTTTTGATGGTTGGTATCTTCGATATCTTTGGAATAAGCAAGATAGTTGAATCTCCGAGTAGCACGGTCACGAGAGTTGATTAAGCGGGTAGAAAGCAAAGCATTTTTCTTACGAAGCTCGGAACAGGAGGCTTCTAATCCAACTTTCGCATTACGAAGGTTGTTCTCAGATTCTGCGAATAAAACAAAATTCAAAGGGTAAAATTTGCGAGTATAACGAAATTTAAAGATATACCAGAGGAAGTCAAATTTTAATGACTACCTTCTCTTTGCGAAGCAAGAGATTGAGCTAAAGATAGACAACAATTCTTCATCCGATTCATCGCATTATCAAAACCATCACCAACTAATCCTTTAAGTCTAGATTGAAGCTTTTGATCTTTAGAAAGAAGAAAATTTTTATCCTTCGTAAGTTTGGCATTAAGACTTTTTAATGACGAATAATCTTCTTCAAGTTGATTCTTCTTAGTACTCAAGACTATATTCTTATTAATAAGGGAATTCTTCTCAATAACAAAAGAATTTCTTTCAGCATCTGAAGACTTCTTTAATTCTTCAAGTTCACCTTTCAACAAAGAAAGAAGATTTTCTTGATCGCAACATTTATTCTGAAGAGTTTTTAATTCTTGCGAAGAAACAATCATTGTATTCAAATACGAACATTTCTCTTCTGATAAGGTTTTGTTCTCTTCTAATAAGGTTTCTATTCTCAAATCAGCTTTAGTTAAGGAAGAAAAAGTTGAGATATGTCATCATTCAAAAAATTTCGATCATATATTAGTTGAGTATTCTCTTGAAAGAGAGCGTCAGAGTTGTCAAGAGCACACGAGTAAAGATTAGATAAATGGGAGAACTGGTTTGAGAGGCTTTCATGCTTGGTTCGATATTCTGTTGCATCTGATTCATGGTGAAGTACCAATCTTCTATATTTCTGGATGGATTCTATAAAGGGGAATGGGTTTTAATGGATGTTTCAAGCATATGAAGAATATAAGTAAATAAAAAGGAAAATATGAAGATAGTAATCATACCTTTCAATTCATCATTTCTTTTGCGAAGAATCGCGCAATCGAGAGAATCATTTTGAAGACGATAATTTTCTTTACGGAGATCCTCACATTCTGCTTGAGAAGATTTCAAAGATTGGCGAAGCAATTCAATTTCTTTTTCCAAGGATTGATGTGAAGAAGAAATGTCTGGATTGACGAAACTATTTAGCACTTCGCAAAACACATATTGCGAACGAACATTAGTAGACTTCGCATTATTGGTCAAAACCTCAGATAACATTCGGAAAGTTGAACAAATTCCATCTCGAATTTCCCGAGGAAGAGGAGAAGAATTTGAAGGAATAAGAGCAAGCTGCAAATTGTTTGGAGAAATAGCACTCAAAGGATTTGGGGACAAGATAGGTTTTTCAAGAGAAGAAGTTGAAGAAATGTTTTGCGAGGGTTGATCTTGAAGAAGTGTTGATAAATTGACATTGATGGGAGATTGAAAGGTAGGTAATGGACTAGAGGCAGGAGTGTGTGAAGAAGCATTTTCACGAGGAGGAGAGGAAAATTCCTTATCAACTTCAGGAAGGAAATCATCAATCGGAATTAATGGAGTGGGTTTAATTACTCGAGATCTCTTAACGGGGTTTGGTTTTTCGCCAACCTGCGAATCAAAATGTAGATTAAAAACTGAGGCAACAATATATTGTTCAGGAAAGAAGGCAAAGTATTTTAACTACCTTTTGATTCTCAGATTTTCTTCTTCGTGGATTAGGGCTTGAATTTTTTAGTTGAGGTTTCATCTGAGGAGTTATTTTGCTGAAATAAACCAAAATCAGATAACAAATTATACAGAAATTAAAGAGGAGAACAAATGAAATGTGCGAAGATAGAAGGAAATTACCTTGGAGAACTCAAGAAGATATAGTAGAAGAAAAAATTGCAGAGAAAACAGTAATGGAGAGTATAAACAGAAGGTAAAATTACAGAAGTAAAAGGAGAAAGTAAGAAGAAGAAAAGGAAGAGAATATAAAGGAGTTATATAAGGGAATAACTAGAAAAGGACGGTTACAAAAGACGTGTCCAAATTCTAAAAGACTAAGTAACGGTTATATTCTCACGATCATTTCTTCTTCGTAGAATTGACATGAGAAGAGGCAAGATGTAGGTACTGAATATCGCAAGATAATAGTTCACGAGTATCGTAATAAATAAAGGAGGAGAAAGTTATAAAATGATACGATGATAGAAGTAGCGCGGGGAAATATGAAGTTTTGCGAGGATGAAATAATTTTGCGAGGATGATACTTCTGCAATTCATATACAAACTTGCATAAGTTTTACTATAAATAGGAGTTCAAATGTAAAATTCGAGAGGTTCTTTTAGTGAGTGTAAGAAATTATCTTAGGAAAGAGAATAGAAAAAGTTGTAACTATTCTAGTTCCATTTTGATAATTCTATGTAATCAACTAAGAGAATTAATAAGAAAGTTATCATTCACCATCAAGAACTTCTTGAGTTTTTACTAATTCTATTGAGGGTGTAGTTGTAGGTAATTCTGCAACTACAACACCGATTAAGGTACAGTCGCGTTCCTTATGCCTCTTGAATTCCAGCAGTACTCTGCACACTTGATTCCCTTAGTTTATCTCACCCCACAACTAAGAGTTGCTACGACCCAAAGTCAAAGACTTATAAAAAAATCTATCTCTCACATATATGTATATTCTGGTTTTGTTTTCGTCTAAAGATAAATCAAGGTGAACATGAAAATCAACTAATAATCTAGTCGTATACTCCTAAAGAGTAGCCTAGAAATATTAGTCACCTCAAAATAGCCCAACTGATTAACATAAGAAGTTATTGCGGAATCACAAAAGTCTAGGACTAATAACTGTTGTGATTAATTTTTATATATTACCTATCGGAGATGATTCTCGAGTAAATCTTAGAAAAAATAAAACTCAATACGATAGAACAGGTAAAATTAGAATACACAACTAGAGAGAAAATTGTCAAAGGTCAAGTCCTGGTCAATGGTCAAACTGGTCAAGGTCAAAAGGGTTAACTCAGTCAACTGAGTCGGATCGGGTCAACACCTGGTCACCTAATCAACTTAGTTAGACAACTGAGCCAGACCTGGTAAATAAGTCAGACATCTGACTGGGATGATTAACAGACCAAAGCTTCTACACAGAATGGCTCAGGTCAAAGAACTCTTAACTCTACAATCCCAACACAAGTTCAACTTCAATCTACTTATTGCATCAATACATTCATTCAAATTATAACTCATAAATGATTTACAAACAAAACTATGCCTACCAGTAGGAAATTTATAATAGATAATACTTGGAAAATTTATATATAACTGTACAGTAAAGTTAAATTATCAGATATTATAAATTCACCTGAAACCAAATTTGAAATACTTATATTGACAAAAATCAAATAAGATAATTAATTCAGACTGCAAAAGTACTTAAAAATGCTGTGAACTATTTACTTATTTTTACAAAGTGAAATTTTAAGTTACACCGGTTACGATAAAAGTTCAAAGACTAATTAATTTTAATAAATTAATAATTAGTTTATCTAGCACTGGAGAATAGTGAAGGTTGTGTTTTCTCTGTTCGTAGGAAGGCATTGTTGGGAATGGCCAACCTTGACAGGGCAACTGCATTCAGAGATGACCGATCATAGAAAGATACTGTGATTCAATTAGAAAACCAACAAGTGTAAGTCCACTTAGAAAGATTTGTAGAATTCTTCCTTGAAGCTAGAGACAAATATTTTATGAAATAGAAATTCGTTTAAGAAGCGTAGACTTTCCTTTGATAGAATCAAATTCAACATAGTTCAACCTAGAGCTACAAATTTTAGTTATAGAAGCCATTTGGGTTTGTGCTTTATTTCTTATTTTGCGCTTAGACAAGAGATGGAATTATTCTTAAGGTGGGGAGTTTTCAAGACTAGAAGGCAGTTCGATTTTCGAGGACGAAAATGTTTAAAGGTGGGGAGAATGTGGTGACCCTCAAGCTCGTCAACGCTATTATACCGGTCAAGTGTCGATTTAACCGATAATAACTCGATTAATTTAACACGAATTTTAATTATTAGAATTTAATCTAACAATGATTTAGATACGAAACTAGTATCGTTAGATTCATATCGAAATGTTACGCGGAATAGACTACTCGAACGTGCCATTCGGATATCGGACGGGGAAGATATCATCAATTCTGTTTGAAGGACAAGTTAGCCGCCTGGCTGCCCATATCAATTTTAGGGTGCCATTATCATTTATCGTGGGTCTTATCCCCAGATCGAACAGATAAACTCATCTTTCATTCCTTCTTTCTTTCTTATTCTTCTTCTTTCTTCTTTTCTTCCCTTCTTTTCTTCTGCTCTCGCCTCCGACGACTCTGAGAAAATTATTTGAGTAAATCGATTAGTGATGTTGTTAGTTTATCATCAAAGAAGGTTCGATGGTGGCGTTGATGTTAGTCGAGGTTCTGAAACTGTTATATCGATGGATTAATGAAGATAGGGTTACTGGAATTAGGATTTGTGTGGATTCGATGATGATATAATGTTGTTGAAGGATAAAGAACAATTGGGTAGTGGTTTAATTGGAGTTTTAGTGATGTTTGGAGTTTGAATTCGAGATTGAAGAGAATTAGGGTTTTGGGTTTGATTTCGAAGGTGAATCGATGGGTTAATTAGACTGGTAACAAAAGAAGATTACGAGGGCTGGTGTTTATTTGAAGTTCTCAAGTGAATTCAGGGATGAATCGTAAATCAGGTAATTAGGGTTCTTGAATCTGTGGATTTAATTGTATGGGTTTGATTGAATATACTTTATGATTTTGTTATAAATTGTTAGTTGATAGATGGGTGTGTGTTTTATTGAAGTATAGATGATCTTGTAGGGCTTAATTTTAATTTCTGAGTTATTTGAATTAGAGTTAGTGTTTCTTAGAGGATTGAATTTGAGTTTGGTTCGAGTGATGATTAAGATGATTATGAAGGTGATTAAAGTTGCTTAGAAAGAAGATGGAGACTATTTGGTTTTTATGTGAAGTTGAGAAGTTATAGTTGGAGGTTAAGTTACAGGGGATGAAGGTAATGGTTTAGACAGCTAAGGAATGAACTGGGAATGGTTTTGTTAATGTGATTGTGACTGCAAGTGCTAGGGGATTGAATTGCCAGGGAACTGTTGTAGTGTTGATGAACTGAATTAGTGGTGAACTATGATAGTTTCCGTTGATGAAGTTATGTTGGTGGTGCTGGTTGTGCTGAATAGGGGGTGTGGTGGCTATCTGAAGGCTGGGATGGTGGAGAAGGATAATTAGAATTGTACTTAGTTTCAGCTAATGAGATGTTGTTGTTGGTATGAGTTGTTGGGTTATGTTGAGCTGTCCTGTGTGGTAATGAGGAGAACTAAATGGGAATCATCTCTTGGGTTGATTATTGCTAACTCATGAAGTTTGGGTCTGAGCTTGTGGGAAGTTATATGAGCTGGTATTGCTGGGTTCATGTGATTGTTTATGAAGTCAATGCGATGAACTGGACAAGGGAATTGGTGTTATTGTATGTACTGGTAGAGTGAATGGTTGGTTGAATTGGTACTATAGTGGTTTATGAATTACTAAGGTTTTGTGTTAGAATGGGTAACTGAAGTGCAGTGTTATTTGGGTTGAATTTGTGTGTATCTAAAATTGAGTTTAAGGAAGGTGTTGCTGTTGTTATTGTTATAATTTGTATGAATGAGTGATTTCAAGAAATGGGCATGAATAACTGTGGTTATTGGATTGAGTATGGTCTCAATTGAAGTGGCAGTGTGATTGAATTACAAGCTCAGTTGAAGTGGTGTAATGGTTAGACTGCAGTGGTCAGTAGTGAAATTGGTGGTGTTTATAGAGTTGATGTTGGTGTTGTTTGTAAAGCTTGAACCGCTTGAATTGCGGTAGACACAATTTGTGTTTGTAAATAGAATTTGAAGTTTATTTATTGTATTTGATTTGTAGTTGTTTTGTTAATCAAGAAGTTCGATTATAAGAATTAGAGTTGAACTTGTTCTCGCAATAAATTAAGTCATTAGTCATCCCGATCGGATATCTCCGATCGGTTTGTCTTGTCTGACTCAGTTCTTCTGACTGAGTCGAGTTAACCTGTAACCAAGTTGAATCTGTTTGACTCAGTGGACCTTGACCCTTGACCTGGCTTTAGACCAGTTTGACTTACCTTGACCTTTGACCCGACTTGACTCAGAGGACCTTGACCGAGTTAACCCTTGACCTTGACTTGGACCGTTGAACTGACTTTAGACGTGGACCGTCAGTTGACCCAGTGGACCGTCAGTGACTGTTAGATTGACCAGTTAGCCCAGGCCTTGTGTAATGGGCTTGTTTAATGAATTTGGGCTTAGGTACAGTTTTCTTAATTAGATGTTTGGACCTCATGTGGTCCGAATTAACATCCGGTTCTTTCTACAAAGTTGTAGATATTCATAAGACTCACATACGGACTATAGAATCAATCTAATTTGATTAGTAAACTCTTAGTTATACTAAAGATAGATAATAAGATACCATAATGGGCTTAGAACCATTAGATAGAATTGTATGATTCTTCTGTGAGCCTTTTGGCTAAACTCTTAGAGTGCTTGTGTGATTATCAGTTAAATTCTATTAACAACGATCGATTCAAAGAATGGACCAGTGGATCTTGGATCTCGAGGTAGGCGTGGCTTGTCATAAAAAAGGTGTGGGAATGCATTTAACATTTTTGTAATCATTGTTATTTCTTTTATGAAAGTCTTTACTTAATAAACTCATGCATTGTCTATTCATTTATTTCATGCTTTGTTTATCTTTATGATTGTCTTTGGGAAATGAGAATTTCCATCTGTGGTATATTGGATACTGCTCCTTCAGAATTTATGGTTAGGGCGATACACCACAATATTAATAATAGGTGTGGAAATGGGCATCAATATTACGGGTGAGTATACTAATCACCACAGACTAACTTGTCTTTACTTTCGGTGTATAAATGTCACCACAGAAATTATAAGGTGTGTAAATATCACCGCAGAAACTAAAGAAGGAGTTTAGGTCCATATACATGATTGTTTATTTCAGTGGTTTTGTTGTCTTCTAATGTTTGGGAAAACACGTACTGTTTTCCAAATCTGTTTTTCCAAATTTGTTATCCAAATCTGCATATGATTACTTAGAAGTTAAATGTTAATTATTCCACATTTCAGTTTCAGTGACAGAGCAGAGTTGCGCAGCGAAAGCTTCGAGAAGTTAACTTCGTTATATTGTTTATATATTCTGATAGGTATATTTTGTTGTATAATCCTTGTAAACCAAATCACTATTGTATATATATTACATGAGAGGAGTTCTTGTATTTATTACAGAGTGGGTTTAGATTCGAGTTAATCTTTGTTTAGAACTTCTTTCTTATAGTTTAAATGTTTGATTTAGATTCGTTAGTGCCTCTTTATTTAGTTAAATTCTTGGTTTAGTCAGCTGTTAGCTTAGGGGGCGCTACAAAGATTTGGCTTCACGAATCCCAAATAAAGTCTTCAAGTCGTTAACCTAATAATGGTTTTAGAAAAACCTAGGTTAAAGGAGAATCGACTCTAGTTTAAAACTAGGACACACGAGCGTGTTGGGAGTAGGTTTCCCAGCTGCTAGAGTTCTCTCTTATATAGTCTATCAAATTAGGGTTGCCTACAATCAAAGCTAAGAAAACTTAGTAACAAAGCAATTGATATTCACCGTTAGATGAACTCCTGATTTAAGATTTAAGCTAAGTCTGTTTAGAAACTAAGCAATCAATCTCCACCGTTAGATGGTATTAGCTTGATACACATAAACGAAATATACCTATATTTAGATATGTGTTAGTGCACAGCTCGGTCAAACTCGTAAGCGTTGGTATCTCAAGCTTGTTTTTCAAGTTTGTTGTCAAAACTATAAGTCTTGATTTCTAGTCTACTTATAGCTATGTCTCGGATTAGGATAGAATATGTAGTTGAGCTTTAGACTTCATGGCGTTCATCGATTGAAGACGAATAACTACTAAGGGGAGCTTGTGGAACTTCATCAACAAAAGGTATGTGGAGACTTGAACTCATTTATCACTCGGAAGTCTATTTTTATTCTATCTCATATTGAGACAAAATTCGTATAGCTATATAGACTATATAGACTTTGCATTATACACATTTGATATTTCGAGCTAAGTTTAACTCGATTACATATTTCTCGAAATATATGTTGGTAAGCTTTCGCTTTAACCAAGTTCATTTTTTTATTCTTGACGAAAGTCAAAAGATGATCATGTAAAAATCGCCCGGTAACATCTTACATGATTTGTGTGAGACAGTCATTTGATGTAGACTCAGAATATTTCGTATTAATCATTCGATCACTTGAAAATTGCTTTGAAGCTAATAGTTTGTGTGAGACAGCTATTCCCGTCTTCTAAGAATGTTGCAATGATTAAAATGGGAGTTTATAACAATTAACCATTGATTGGATATAGCATAGTATGCGTACTTGTATGCTAACTGTTGCAAGTGTATTCCAAGTCAGAGAATTTAGTATGCATACCTGTATGCATACCGATTCAATTGTTGAGCTCCGAAAACTATACTATGCATACCCGTATACTAACTGATTTCAATTGAGTTCGGTCGTGAACGACAATATGTGTACTCATTTTCATACTGGCGAACAGACCAAGTTCGAAACTCTAAGTATGCGTACCAGTTTGCATACTTGAGTGGGTTAAGTTCTAAAATTGGTTATTCATGAACAAATATATTTATATAATAAGGAATGCAATCTTTGCAAACCGTGGATAAATTGGTATCGACTCAGTCCATAGAAAATCACTTTCGGGGAAAGCAATTATAGGAAGGGAAAGTAATAGCTTGAGGTATATTTGGGTACCCTCGCCTTTTCAATTGGTATCAGAGCAGCACGAAAAGATATAACAATCTGTGTTTGGTGCGATCCATCCTATAAGATATGGGCAAAAATAAAGTTAAGCGAGAGCGAAAACTTAACAAAGGCTCAATTAATGAATTGCAAGACATATGCTCAAAAGAAGAATGCTATTCGGTCTGTTCAATTGATGAGTTCTCTAACGAGACATTTTGAAATCTATGATTGATATTTCGAATGAAAGATCAAGTGTGAAAACTTCTGAACTAAAGGAATTAAGCAAACAATTTCTCTATGTCTCTGAATAACTTATCTCTACACTTAAAAGTGAACGAGAGTTAGCCCTAAAGGTTGAAGTTCTCTGTAAGGAGAATGAGCTTCTAAAGGAAGAAATCACACAACAAGCAAGTGATCATAAGGAAAGAATGATTACTGGATGTGATCATGTTGAAACTTGTAAAAATGATCTGGAGAAATCTCAAGAAAATATTTGCATTTTAGAAAAAGAGCTTAATAGTTCTAATGCAGAATTAAACTCTCAACAGGAGCTCTTCAAAGAAAAAGAAGGAGGTTTTCTTTCCAATATAAAATGTCTAGAGGAAACTCTTAACTCTACCCTTGATGAAAATACTTCATTAAAATAAGAAGTCTCTATGCTAAGAAAACTTAATGAAAGTTCAAGCAACTTATCTTCCTTATTGGAGATAGGAAGAAGTCACAGAGACACACGTGATTTAGGATACGAAGGTAATAATACTGTAGTTCCTAACAATGAAATAAAGTTTGTCTAACACATGATTCTCTAAAAGAAGATACTCAACATAATGGAGGAAATTCTAAGGATAAACAGACATGTGATGATCATTCAGACTCGAAGAAGAAAGATCATAAAGAAAGGAAGAAGTTGAAACCTTAAAGAGTAAAGAAAAAGGAAGGAGCATTCTACAATCGTACACAAACATGTAACAATCCACCTCATAATTCTTATACTAGATATTGTTATTCTTGTGGCAGTAAAAATCATATACAGTAGGGGTGCAAGATTCGTAAAATGCAAAAGGCTCTCAATTTTGTTACAAAGGAATTAAGAAAAATGACCTTTGTTCTGTATGCTTTAACAAGCAAAGTAAAATACTATTTTTTCCGATCCTTGGTCTACTCAATTTATACCAAAAATGTTTTAAAATGGGTGTAAGAAAAGTAACCCTAAGCAGACAAATCTTGTCTCTCATCCTTTGAAAGGAAAAATCTCTGAACCACTCTTTGATTATAATGATATATCATTTTTGAGAATGTGGACAGAAAGAACAGTCGAAAATAATACAATGTTGCAAAAGAACAAATTTCTCTGTTCCCCCGCACGGTTGTGTTATAGAAATTTGTTTAAAGAATGAGAATTTTCTGTTATTTCTTTTTAAGAAAGATTTGAAAAATTCTTTGTATAAAAGGTTTCCTTTTATAAGTGGTTAAAGTCTCTTAAAACCGAATTCTTATTCGATTTCTTCATGAATATTTACAATGAAGGACTTAAAGATTGCTATATCAAATTTGATATACTCCTGTAGATTTCATGATCTTTTAACAAGGAAGACTCATGTAATCCGTTTTACGGAAAATAAAAGATCATACAGTGAATTTGTAGGAGAATACTGTATCCAGGAAGTGGAAAGTATTTTGGATTCCTCTAATAAAGGAAGATTTGAGATCTGCTCTGATTTATGTTCATATCAGATCTTGATATCTCTCTCTGAGATAAGAGCTACAAGCCTATGTGAAGGAGTTCTTGAACTAATAGGAAGAAAGGAACTTCTGAAGAAATTATCTTCTGTTACCCGAAAAGAAATTATCTTTCATGTTGTTTGTTGGGCATCGTTTAGAGACTTTCATGATCTTCAAAACATTAGTACTCTTTCTACCAATCTTGAAGTGTATAAAGATAACCTTGATGAAATCATGGAGACAGAAGATAACAAGGATGAATAAGTTTAGACTACTTGCTCATAGAATAATAGACATTAATTTTTGATCTCTTTCATTGATTGTATAAGTTTATTATGAATAAAAGCTATTATGAATAAAGTTATTTGATTTATAATTTTTCTTGTGATAGATTTTGATTTACATAGTCGGTACTTTAATGCTTTATTTATTTGCTATGTATGTTTATGGGATGTTTGATTACGGTTTTCATGACCTTAATATTCGATCTCATATGATGTTGTGAACCCTTATGGTTTGGGTGACTTTTTGATTTTGCAGGATTAAGTTCTAGCCCATGTTGGTAGGTTTTATCGAAGGATCATGAGGGGTTCCTGTAGAAACAATATGTGAAAAAGTCACAATATGTTGAATCGGTTTTGGTTTAGCATAAAAGCATATGTGTTTCGACGGTTTTCAACTTTTGCTTGCAATTGTTAAAACCGATTTTCAACCTTTCTCTGGTAAAGGTTGGTTGTTGTTATTCTTTTGTTTTTGGCATGAGAATGAAAACATAATGGTATTTCGATATCAATTCTCCCGGAAGAAGAAAGCGATGGAATCATATTTGGAGAAGTTGGATGCGAAATTGAGGTAACAATCTTGTTAGTTAATTGTTTTTCTGTTTTAAGAAAAGCCTATTTTTATTTGATATATATATCGCTTTTTCTTAAACAAAATTGTTGGTACAATTGATGTGTTTATTCCATTATGTATGTATGGATGTGTGTGTGATTCAATTGTTTCCGGTTAATTAAAACTTTTGTTATCTTACTTTGTTGTGTGATATCATTAGTTTAGGCTTACAAAATTTGGTGCAATTGCGGTGCTTTACTATCTATGTTAATTCAATTGCTTCTAGTTAAGTAAAACAATTGTTATTTTGCTTTATTGTGCAGTATCAATTGTTTAAGCTTTCAAAATTTCGGTGCAATAGTGAAACTTTGATTTATGTGTGTTGTTGCAATTATATCCGGTTGAGGTGAATAATTATGCAAGTTGATTTATTGGTTTATATGAATTATTTATGGATTAACGAATGAATATGTTGACGGGACGAGTTGTTAGTCCAATTCGATTCCGGATAAGATAAACTAAGTTAATTCTGATCTTAGTTAGACTTATCAAATTGGAGGTTTCGGTTATTCAAGTCTAGCCGAAAGCCTAAACAAGGAAATGCTAGTTAACTAACCTAGTATTTGGATTGTTCGAAATCTAAAGATCTAAGTTATATGGATAATTAGAACCTGATGAGAAAAATGTAGTTTATCTTTGTTTTGGTCTTATCGAATGAAGCAGTTGTATTTATACAATAGGTTTTGCCAAGGAACTAAGTTGCTTAGTTGATTTTTGGTTTGCTAAACTAGTTGGGAAAATTGCTTCGGGCAAGCGTTGGTATGTCAAGTTTCGTTGTCATATTTTCGTGAACCAAAACTCATTTAAGAGTCGCTTGATTTAAATGTACTAGAGTCAACTTCGTATAGGTTAGCTTGAAAGTATTATGGTGAGACATTACAAGTATTGCGAAGACTTGAAGGAGTGAAGAAGTGCGGAGCTACAACGACAACATCATCCTTCCACTTGATAGATTCCTCAATGCAATAAGTGTTTAAAGTAGGACAAAGAATTGATGCTGTGAAGATTATGAGAAGCAATTATTGATTTTGATCTTTCAAATTTTTTTATCAAGGCAAAAAAAATGATACAATCAATTTGAATTTCAACTTCAACTTCATTATAGGATTTCTTAAATTTCTGCCTTCGTTTATATTATGCCCATATTCTTTTACAGGGTTCAAATTTCATTTTACTTTTAAGGTTAAAATGCCATTAAATAAAATTACTTTTCCAAGGGTATTTTGGATGTCAATCTGGATTCAGTTGGTTGGGGTGACATCAATGATACTCTTGCAAATATGAAGAAGTTTCAGTACCGTTTGTAGAGGATCTAATTTCGATATCTTGAAAAGGCCTACACAAGCTGGAGCTTCTTTTCTTCTTCATAATTGAGTTATGCTTAGTCTAGTACGAAATGTTCAAATACTCGCCTTCGCTACAGCTGCAATATACACTGATCAATGTGCTATTAGTAGGTCTAAGTATTGGACCAAGACTTTCGAGCGGTACACTAAGTACTGCGAAGATGAGATCAAAGAATGCTCAAGATTGATTGTTACTTTACATCAAAAAGCAGGATACGGGAAAAGCACAGCAGTGCATAGAAAGTATAATACTTATAAATTAAGGTGTGCAGCGAAATCAGAACCATCTTTACTTCTCTTAGAGACTGGACTTTAGCAGGATGCAACACTCTACATTTATTAGAGGAGTGGAGTGTTCAATGTTGGTTAAGAGATTGCGAGGGGGGGTGGGGGGGTGAAGGCGTTATTGTGCAACAAAAGGTCCCCCTGAGAGATGAAGTCTCTATCGCTCTTAAGAACACATACTCGATATATAATCTACTAGTTTTTCTTTTACTTGTCTACTTTTATATTATGGATTTTTGGACCCTGTTTGGGAGTCATAAACAACTTGGATCATGTGTATCGATAACAAAATTTGTTCACTTATGTTGTTGATATGTTTGTTATAATCTAAGTAGTTATTAGTTTATCTTCTTCTTATGAAAATAAAAATAAATACATATTTTGTTTTCAGGAATGATACAGAAAATGAATGCAATAAGATAATTATGATTTTTGTTATAGGGAAAGCTAAAACAGATTCGGAAAAGTTGACTTTTGGTCAAAAAAAGGCGTCCAGATATCTAGAAGGGTGGAAATAAAAACTTCTCTTAACTTTCTATAAATAAATAAATAAATTCTGGATCACAGTTTAGCTTTCTTACCCAGAAACTTTTTCTCCATGAGACAATCGCAACAGAAAGTTTCAAAACTAACCTAACTCGTTCTTCAATTATGTAACTTGTATAAATACTCTAATGCAATTCACGTTTGTGAATTATTAACCAGTTTTCTTCTAATGCTACTTTTAAAAATAGTATTGATCAAACAAGAATGATCATGAGAAAATTTATATTAATGCGATCACATTTGACACTAAGAGCTTCTCCAATGGTCATTGTGTGTGCTTCCTATGTGTCAACACAAATAAGACATCCCCGATCTGTTTTTTCTTAAAATTAGGGAGAAAAAAAATTCATCTCCAATGGTATTGCATGTAACCTCTTCATTTAATTAGTATAATTTTTATTTTCCATAATTAAGATTTTGCTAAAGCTAAAAATGGTTAGTTAATATATTAAAGTCAATTCAATTAATTAAAAGCTGACTAGGATGGTAGACAATGTCAAGGGGAATGTCTAAAACTTGACATTCTCCTTGACATTGTCTACCCAAAGTCATATATACATTGGTTTAAGACATCATGGTTGGAGAATGATTTTAGAGAAAATGGTTGTGTATCCTATGTGGATTTTGACATTTATCTCCACACACATGCCATTGGAGAGACTCTAATGTTGTTAGATAATAATAACAGTAGTAACACCGACGATGAATGAGGACATAAGTGCTTATTATTGGATTGACCACCATTTAAACCTTAATTTACATAGCAAAAGAAAAGTTAAAAATTGATTTGTTCGTCGACACACAAAAATCGGTGATTATTCAGGATATGAAAGAGATTTATTTACACCATTAATCTAATATTTGGGACAGTGAAGATCAGTTGAGATAAGTTAATTATAAAATTGTGTTCACCATGCCAACGTGATGGTGATAAGAAGAAGATTTATTTATATGATTAATCTAATATTTTTATAGTACAACTTTATGTAGTATATATTTTTTTTTTTTTAAATGATGGTCAGTTGAGGTAAGTTAATTAAACACATGTATTCACTAACGTGATGGTGTTGCTAATGGTGATTGTGGTAGGGATCGAGCAGATGACTAAATTTAGGGATTTTATTTGTTTCTCTATTCCCCTTTTATTGACCGCAAGTCAATTATACATGACCAAAAATCAGCTTTTCCCAATTTATTCTGGCTTTCCGTATAACAAAAATCATAATTATTGGTGTCATAAACGAATTTCTATTTTTAGAAACCTTGATTTTATGATGAATTATAAGTATTTATTACCGTTTATAAATCATAATTAAGTAAAAAATAAAAATAAAACTGATTTTATTATTTAGATAACTGTTGATTATAGTGAATGATTCTAATAGCTGGGGATACTATATTTGCTAACTGTTGATTATGATAAAAAGAAAACATAACAAGGATACTGGTTTTGCTAATAGCATAATCCGTATGATTCGTTCATACTATTTTCTTATTGGCTAATAGCTTAGGGCAAAATCTAAAATGAGCAATCCGTATGACAATCCATGTTGTTTTCCTATTCGTTAATAGCTTAATCCGTATGATTGGGCATACTATTGTCTTATTGGCTAATGGCTTAATCCGTATGATAGTCCATGCTATTTTCATATTGGTTAATACCTTAATCCGTATGATTGGTCGATACCATTCTCTTATTGGCTAATGGCTTAATAGTGTAAAATCTAATGAGCAATCCGTATGACGGTCCATGTTGTTTCCCTATTGGTTAATAGCGTCAAGGCCTTCTATATATATACGACATTGTTCATTCATAGAAATGGGTTCAAGAAATAAGAGAGAAGATTTTCTGGAATTGATGGAAGAATTCAAAATCAAACGATCTAGAAAGAAAGATCGCCATGTTCCGAAGGCGGGTAGTATTGGTCCTAGAAGGTTTCGTACTCTTATTCCTCCATCCAGAGAAATTACTGGCGTGGAATCGTCTTTCAATTTTACTTGGAAAATTAAGGATTTCACAAAGTCGTTCAGAAGCGTAATAGTTTCGCCTCATGTTCAAGTTGGGGACACAAAATGGTATGAATTACTGTTTTTTAGTTTTTTGTGTTAAACACAATTTTGATTTGAAATTACTTGTTTTTGAGTTGTTTTCTTCTTCTTCTTTTAAAAATATTCAATCTTCCATAAACTTTTATACTGACTTGTCTAACTATATTATTATTATATTATATAATAATATAGTAATTACTCATGAAGCGTAATAGTTTCGCCTCATGTTCAAGTTGGGGACACAAAATGGTATGAATTACTGTTTTTTAGTTTTTTGTGTTAAACACAATTTTGATTTGAAATTACTTGTTTTTGAGTTGTTTTCTTCTTCTTCTTCTTTTTTTAGTGTGTTTTTAGGAAATTGGAGGTACATTTATCAAAAGATGAAAAAAAATGTTTATGAAGATTTATCAATATATGCACTACCTGTCGATTTGATAGAAGATGCAAAGACTACAGTGTCAATTTCAATTTTGAATCAAAAGGATTCACTTAGATCTGTGAGAGAAGGTAGACTTGGTAGACTTGGTATTCTCAGTATTTTTTATTAGTGTCGATTTGATTGACGATGCAAAGATTACAATATCAATTTTTTAATCTGTTTGGCTTTCTTGTTTTGATCTGTAGGGATGGAGCTTGTGATAGGAGCAAATTCAACCGAGATGAATGGCATTGAAAAAATTATGAAACTGACTGATCTCTGTGACCCCAGCAATAGCTTCATTAATAGGGATACTATTGTGATTGAAGTTCAGATTGCGTACAGCTATATTGACGATGATGATGATGATGATGACGAGATACTAGAGGATGACAAATCAAAAGTTTTTTTCAATTGTTCTTTTACCTATCTGCCTCAATAAATTGTGGACAACGAATCATTTTATTGGTTCGTCTGGCAAGTTCCCCAGTTCTGTTATGCCGCATCGAATCCAACTATTAGAAGAAAAAAACGGGTTTGTTTTTTCTTTTGAATTGATAAAAGCAAAAGTTGTTTTTGGATAAAGCAAAAGCTGTCTGGTTAAAAACAAAAGATGTTTTCTGATTAAAGCAAAAACTGCTTTTCTGAAAAGCTGTTTTATGATTAAAAAAAAAGCATGCACTATTTTCACTAGACATAATCAGTAAATGTGAGAATCTTCTCAGAATTTTTGTGTCATACACATGAGTTACTCTCCTCTTGTTTCTAACGTTTTGAACACTCTGTTTCGCGTGAAAATATTTTTTCTCGTGTCTTTAAATCCTACTTATTTACAACAATGTAAGTTCTCGAGAAGAACATATTCTCTTTCACAAATTTCTCTTCTTTTGTTTCTTGCTTAATGTGGGATTCTTCTCATCCCTTTTCTTTTCACATGCAAGATTTATTTCTTGTTTTTTGAATTTTTCAAAGCATTTGAGACTAAATGCTACCGCTCATTTTTGAATAGAGTATAGAGAAGAGAAGTAGTGAAATAAAGAAAGAAAAATAATTAAAAAAACGAAATTGGATTCCTTCCCTTTTGAATTTGTTTTCTCCCTAAGTTCTTGTCTTGTCTTTAATGAAAAAAGACATTAAATAAAAAAGACATTTTGTCCATTCTTTTATGTCACATGCATGAGATTGCTTTCATGGTATTTTTTTTTAATGTTGGAAATAATAAGTCTAAGAGGCTTGGGGGTTTTGAGTAGTAGAAAGCAGTAGAGAAAGTGAAAAAACAAAATGAACTCCTTCATGTTTTGGTTTCCATGTTTTGAGAGAAAAAGAACTCAACATTAACTTCTCTGTTTTTGGTGGAAAAAGAGTAGCAGAGAAAAATGAGAAAAACAAGTTTTATTCTTCCATTTTTCTCTATGAGTTTTCTTTTAAGTGAAACAAGGTGGTTTCACTGAGTCGTTTTTCACTGCCAAGTTCTTAGGGCGTTCTCTTGTATGCTACAAGAAGGTATGCTAACGATAGTTGTATCCTGGAGGCAACTCGCCAATGAAGCTATATCATCTCTCTATTTAGAGGAGTAGCAGGCGATATTGTCTTTAGGACAGCGTATTATATAGTGCCTCTATCAATTTTTTGCTCCGCAAGCTACTCGATGTGATGCATCCACCAACGTTGCTGCAAATCAAGCTAAGTATCTCTTGTGCTTATTCAATTTATTTTCATTATTGTTGTTACTAACCCAACACCAACTTCTTCCCCTTTTTTTCAAGTTGGAGATACCAAATGGTATGAATTTTAATTCACCATTTTTTTCTTCTTTTGCTTTCGATTTCAAAATTATTTCTCAATTATTGAATTTTCGCAATATATTATTTATCATTTGTTGAATTTTTGCATTATTAGGCAATTACAGATATATCCAAAGGGGGGTGTAGGAATTTATCATGACTTATCACTGTATCTTGTTCCTGTTGGGCTAATTAAACCCTTGATGGTTAAAACATCAATGTCCATACTTAATCGAAAGGATAAGGATAGATCAGTGAGAAGAAGTATGTTTAGTTATTATGTATATCAATTTCTTTGTTATCAATAATTGAATTCGATTTATTAATTTTGTGGATTTCTTGTTTTGATTTGCAGAAATACAACAAAAGATTGAACCATATACAAGTGAGAAGATGGGCTGGGAATCGTTCATGAAAATGAGAGACCTTTATGATCTTAGCAAGGGTTTTGTGGAGACGGATACTGTTGCATTAGAAGTGAAGATGTATTGGTGTGTTATCGATGGTAATGGTAATAGGGCAGAAGGAATGAATATGGTTTAGAAGTTGCTCGTGTAGAATTTGAAGAGCATTGGAGGAAGTGAAGATATTACTAATACTAGATATTATGAAGTTTTTAGTTTACGCTAAGATTTTAAAGTATATTGTGAATTGTTGCAAAGTGTTCGACAATATGCTCAGTAAATGCAAATTCAGTTTCACTTTGTTTCAATATGATTTGTCTTTCCTTGAATGATATTTTCACAGAATTGAATTACTCTTTTAGTTTGCACATCTACATATATCTTTAACTTTGTTTAGAGACACCCAAAATCTAAACAATTGAATACCTCACGATTAACAGTCATGAAGATGCACATGAACAAATCGATATTGTGATTTCCACAGATTTGAAGTTAAGCAATTCTGTTTATCTCAGTGTCAGTTGCAATTCTGACTGCGATTCCACATCATATGCTTTGTCGAGACTAGGGCTTGTTCCATTCAGCTTAGAACACAAGTAATCTCTAACTTTCTGTTAGTCGCTAGTGTTTTGCAATTCTGCGGTATTGTTTTTCTAGGTGTTTATGTTTTGTGTTCCCGTTGGTTTGCAGGCTGAGTAGAAGTTTGGGTTTGGAAGCTGCAGTGGTTGCTGCAACAGAGTTCTTGAGTAAGGCAGTGATTGTGGCAGACCAAAGCTAAGGGTTGCCAGGGCTTGTAGTGCGTTTATTGAATTGGCATATGCTTGTGGTTATGCAGTGGTGGTGATGCCGCCAGTGAGAGGACTGAACCTGAGTTCGCTAGCAACAACATGTTCACTTTTTATGCAAGCTAAAGTAGTTTACCCAATTTTTATTTAGATTCGACTCCTCTAACACAAATTCTATCTGATATTTTTCATGCGGAGGACTGTAAAGTAAACACCAGGCAACATCCTTTTCCTTTTTATATAGTTATGTTAACCAGAGTTCAGCTTTGAAGGAAAGCAATCCTGTTTATATCATGTCAGTAGAAGAATGTGGAATCATGCACCAATTCCTTCAAGTAGAGTCTGGTTTTTAGTTCTTTTCTCTGTTTGCTAAATGACTCTCATTACCTTTTAAAGTTTTATCCCCTTTGAAAAGGACTCATGGCCCTCTTATTTGTAAAGCATTTGCAAGAGAGATGTATGAAATCATTGAGTAGTTTAGGAATTGGTTAAGCTTAATTTTTGGTCATGCCTCATACTTTTTATACTTCAAGAATTGATACTCCTTATTTCTAGTACTTCATACTTCTCCAAGAATCGATACTTCTTATTTCTAGTACTTCATACTTCTCCAAGGATTGATACTTCTTATTTTGTTACATTATATTTCTTATGCGAAGTGTACTTCTACAACAATTGATACTTCTTACTTCCAATACTTCATATACTCCTTATATGAATAGATTCACTCAAGAATCGGTACTCATTAGTTTTTATAAATACTAAGACCCGAAATTTCTTCACAAAGAGCACAAAAGGAAGACGAAGGACGAACTGACCAAAGCATGGAAGAGTAAGGCGAAAGTGATTTTTTCTCAAGGATTGTTCACGAACAACCCTCAAGAAAATTGGAAAATTATAAATACTAGAATCTATACTGAACACGTGGCAGGCAGTGAGAGCCGAGGCAAGATACTACTAAGGAGCGCCGCACACAATATCAAATCCAAGAGTACTTCAGTATGAAGATAAGGGCAGAAAAGTAATGTGCAAAACCTAGACTTTCCTTTATAAGCTAAAGCGATAATGGTAGAGAAGGGACGATTTCTTTTCCTTTCCATCCATCTCTAAGAACTCTCTAAACTTGCTAATGGAGTTCAATAAATGTAACCCAATAATCAATAAGTACCTTTACCCCCTTTACCCATGGATGTAGGCTCAGCCGAACCACGTTAATCCCTTTACGTTGATGTTCATTTAATTTCTCTGCACTTACATTTTCCTATTGATTTCCGTTTTCCATATCTTTTGTAGGATCAGAATATCGCTACAACACTTCTCTGTGAGATTAACAATACTCCTTTGCGAGCGTCACCGCAAGCTCTTCAACAACACTTGGCGAATAACACAAAAGAATGACGTAATGGTTGACGATTGAAGAAACACGAGAAGAACATGATTGTTCTGCGATAGTTACAAAACTTGCGAGAACCAATATTAAGACTCTCACGATATGATCGTAGAGTAGATCCGAAATAAGAGGAAAACTTAGCTATCATCCATTATGTCATTTCCTATATAAAGGGTTCCAATAGATTCAGAGAGGGATGATGTATTTTTTGAGAGTTGAGAAAGTCTTGAGGAAAGAGAAACTTCAAGAGAAAAGTTGTATTCTTGAGTTCTTACGTTTCCTGTAAACTTTTCTGAAAATCAAATAATAAAGTGTCGTTTTTAATCTTCAAATTTGAGTTGGTTATTACAAATTCTTAACAAGGGTGTAGTGTAGGATTTCCAACTACATTTTGGCGCTCAAAGGGATTGATTTAACGAAAATCATAGAAAAAGTGAAGAAGAAGGTAAGAATTGTTCAAGATTAAGAAAATCATTAAACAAATCGATAAAATAATTGAAGGAAGAATGATTAAAATCAAAGACGATTGTAGAAAATTGGAGTGTGGTATGGTAACAAGGACAATGATTGATAGATTTCATGAAAATATTAAGGGGAAGATACATAAACGGGATTTTGAAGGAAGGAAGATTTTGATGGTGGAGAAAATATCATCATTGAAAGATTGGGAAAAACAGGAGATCACATTCACAGCAGCAGAAGTACCAGAAGAAATTTGAGTCATGCATCTCCTTTGGTAATCACGGTATCTATTATACCAATGAGAAGAGAAGAATAAATAAAATCTGTAGACGTGGATGCAGGAAGTTCTGTGGATATAATATTTTATCATACTTTTAAGAAAATGGGATATAAGGATGAAGAAATGTCTTGTTCAACATATCATATTCATGGCTTTGGAAAATCTTTAACAAAACCTAAAGGCGAAATAGTGGTACGAATTCCGCTAGGAGAAATTGAAACACAAGTAACATTATGTAATACCCGCATTCATTTTCATAAAATATGAGGGTGCGAACCCAATCCATTTGGATTGGAAGACTAGAAATAGCACAATGTGGAGTGTAAAACCTAGTTAAATTTGCTTGAGAAATGATGTTTCTCTTTTGTGTGAGCCTGCCCATAGAAATGTACGGGTGCTAATAGAGTTTTATACTCAAATTTATGGTGAAACGACACTCACCAAGTGTACGTGTCTTGCTAAAATGAAAAATAAGGGCATTTTAGAGATTTTGTTAGGTTTGATAATCTTTTATAAAAAAAAAAAAAAAAATCTTTATGAATCCATGTTTTTCTTTTCACTTCTGATTTCTATCCATCTTACATCAAACAAAATAAAAGTTCCATAAGAAAACTTGTAAATTGAAATATCCTTTACATCGTTTGATTTGATTGGGTTGTGCTGGATTCATTTGTTGCAGAAAAGGTAGGGGAAGATTCATCTTATTTTCTGTTTTTCAATTGATTTTCATGATTTTGGTTCTATGATTTCATTTTTAAAGGAGTTCAATCAAATTCATGTTCTTACTATACTGCATGGGATGAATCTGTGATGTTTTAAACTAGTTCATACTTATTATTCTTTAATTCAAATCTAGGGTTCACTAAAGAATTTAGGGGTTTATCTTAAATTGATTTTTAAACTTTGTTACTTGTAAACATATCCATGGGTTCTCTGAATTTCTTAGAAATAATCACTATTTCTTCTTGGAATTGATTTTAAGGCATTTCAGGATTTTCTAAATCAGTTTTCTGCCATGATTTAGCACTAGTCTTACATCTAGTTTGTTTAACCTTTATTTTTAATCATAATTTTTATATGAAAGATATTTCTTTCTTCTTTAAAATGAGCCAAAAACCAATTGATTTCAATAAGAAATGAAGCCTGTGTGATTTTCCAAATGAACACTATCCAAACTATGGTTTTCCTGAAGCAATTGTACTGTCAGGTTTCTCTACAATGATTTCGACCAGTTTCTATTTTTATTATTTTGGATAATGATTTTTATTTGATAGATTATCTTCTCTACTTTAAAATGATATAAGAACCACTGAATTTCGTTTAGTAATGAAGCTTGAGCGAATTTTTGAATATGAACAATGAAAACTGTCAGATTTCTGTAGAACATTTACTGCCCGACATTTGCAGCAACATTTCGACTTGTTTCTGAACTTATCATTATTTTCTATAATTTTTATATGATAGCTTATTGTTTCTAGTTTAAAATGAGCCAAGAACCACCCATTTTCATTAAATAATGAAGTCTACACAATTTTTTGAACACAGGCTATGCAATCTGAATTTTCAGGAAAGTTCTGCAACTGTTTTGTATTTGCGTCTCTACTTCTTTAAGTTACTGAATTTCTTGTTTTTGATAAAAACATTTGTATAGAAGGAGACCTTCTATGGTTTATAAAACATCAAGATTTGTCTAATTATGACTTGAGATAAAGCCCATGGGAATTTTTGAGTAGAAGTGGTTTAAAACTGATTTTGTCGCACAAATTCACTGATTTGGTGCATTTAACAATTCTGGGTTATGCCCAACTGCATGTTTTGATACTTCCCTGTATTCATTATCTTGTTTAAGACATGGTAATCTAAGGTAAGTTGCTTAAGTGGTTTATGAAACAGTACTTATGATGGTTTGAATAATGCTCTTACTTAACGATGTTTGCGAATCGTTTATTCATTGTGTTGAGCACCCTTCATGTTTGAATTCTACTGTTGAGTTTGTCGGGCCCTTTAGGGGCAATCCATACTAATGGTGACCTGCGGAAGATCGTCCGGGACGATAGGGTGGTTTTCTGATAAACCTCGACAATTGGTTGAACCCTCACAGTAGAGTATTGTGATTTCATTCATTTTAAATGATTTCGATTGTATTGGCTTGGTAAAGCCTTTGACACTTTGTTACAAATGTGCTCAACAACTTTACATGTTGATTATGTTTAAATCGATTCAATATCTCAGTGGTTTCTCTATTTGGGCATTACTTGTATTTTCCGTTATTCCTCTACTGGGCTGTGGCTCACCCTTTTGTTTTGTTTTGTTTTGTTTTCCACAGAGTTTAAGGGCGGCTTGAGGTAGTAAGCTTTCTTAAGCTTGGTGCATTGAGCTTTTGGGGTCAAAGTGAGTACATCACTTTGTGTTCATATATATTCATGTGTATCTGGGTTGGTTTAGGAAAACAATTCTATCTTTTCTTGTTGTTGTAGTTTCCTTCTAGATTGGTTTGTAAAAGGAGTTACTTTCTCTTCTTGAAGTTGTTGTTTGTAAAAAGAGTATTAAAATTAATAAGTGTGGGTCATGTTTAAAATGGTTTCAAGTTGATATTTGTAATTCATATTTTTGATTAACTGATTTTACTGTTGTTTACAAACAGTTTAAATAAACCATATCTCACACTCTTGGTTTCAGATTGTTTTCACCCCAAATGGCAGCTCGGAGAATTTGGAACTTGCCGGTTGACCGAACTCCACGGCCGATCGGAAGCGAAAAATTTTCCGGGCCGTCACACATTATGTGTGGTAGACGTGGAATCACTGTATAACATGATATTAAGAAGACCATGGATACATGCAATCAAGGCTGTAGCATTAACATTGCATCAATGCATCAAATTTCCTATGCCCAGTGGAATTGGAGAAATTAAAGGAGATACAAATTTCGCGAAGCTGTGTTATCAAATTGAAGTAAGAAATTATGAAGAGCGTCCAAAGCTGCGAAAAGCTCGCAGAAAATTGGTGAGAGAAATGGAGAAAGAAGAAGAGTTTAAAATTTACATGATAAGAGCAAAAGAAGGAAAAGGAATACCCAGCGAAATTTCGCGAGAAGGAGATGAACTCGCGAGAATCATGAAAGCACCAACACCAATGGGAGAACCTGAAGCCAGTTACACGGCAGCATAACCAACAAAGGAAGTGAATATTGGGAGTAAAGAAGAGCCTAAAATATTGAGAATTGGGACTATAATGGAGGCAGAGGAGGAAGAAAGAACTATAAATCTTTTGCGAGAATATAAAGACATCTTCGCGTGAAGCATGGATGAAATGCCAGGGATAGATCCCTCAATAGCATGTCATAAATTAGAAATCAACAAAGATGTAAGACTATTCAAACAAAGAATAAGGAAAATCGCAACAACATACCATTCCCAAATAGAATAAGAACTACAGAAAATGCTTGATGCAGGAATTATAAGGCAAGCAAAATATCCAAAGTGGATTGCAAATATGGTGGTGGTCCCAAAGAAGAACAAGGGGATAAGAATTTGCATAGACTTTACTGATTTAAACAAAGCTTGTCCAAAAGATAGTTTTCCATTACCAGATATCCCACAAATGGTCGAATCAGCAGCGGGAAATGCTAGAATATTTTCATTGGATGGATATAAAGGATATAATCAAATCCCTCTCGCTGAAGAAGATCAAGAGCATACCGCATTTTTTGCTCCAAGAGGATTATATTGTTATACAAAGATGCCCTTTGACTTACGAAATGCTGGTGCAACATATCAGAGAATGGTGGAGAAGGTGTTCACAAAGTGGATCCACAAAACATTAGAAATGTATGTAGATGATATGCTAATTAAAAGCAAAGAAGCTAAGAATCATGTGCAAGATTTGAAAGAGATTTTTGATCAAATGCGACAATTTAATATCAAAGTGAATCCTGACAAATGTACTTTTGGAGTAACTTCAGGAAATTTTTTGGGGTATATTGTTTCAAAAGAAGGAATACAAGTTGATCCAACAAAAGTTCAAGAAATTCAAGATATGCCAACGCCTGCGACGGTAAAAGATGTGCAAAAATTGAATGGACTCTTAGCCTCGCTAGGAAGATTCATCTCGCGATCTTCAGACAAGTGCAAACATTTTTTCGATATACTCAAGAAGGGAACAAAATTCAAGTGGACAGATGAATGTGAAAAGGCTTTTCAAGGAATGAAAGAACATTTAATGAACATAACTATCTTACAGAAAGCTGAACCGGGAGATGAACTATTGATTCATCTCGCAACAACCACATATGCGCTAAGTGTTGTATTGCTGCAAGTAGATGCAGGGGTAGAAAAACCAATTTATTACATCAGCAAAACATTCAATTCCGCAGAGAGAAATTATTAAAAGATTGAGAAACTAATTCTAGCGTTGGTGCATGCAACTTTTAAGCTTCGCATCTACTTTCAAGCACATAGGGTCAAAGTGTTAACAAAAGTGCCAATTGAGTCAGTAATGAAAAATTCAAAAAGATCAGGCAGAGTTGAGAGATGGAATTCACAAGTAGGACACTTTGATATCCAATATGAAATTTTATCCTCGCCAAAGTCATAAGTTATCGCAGATTTCTTAGCTGAATTTCCTTTAGAAGATGATGAAGCCGTGGAAGAGATGATGGATATAGAAGAGGAACATGGAGATCCAAAAGAGCTATTAACAGAACTCAACAGATGGGAGATATTGGTGGATGGATCATCAAATGGAGAAGGAAATGGGATTGGAGTTGTTTTTATTTCGCTAGAAGGAGAAAAACAGCTTTTTCATTTAAATTGGAATTTGCATCCACTAATAATGAGACAGAATATGAGTTCGTGATTCATGCTTTAAAATTTGCGGTAGAAATGAAGTTGGAAAATGCTAGAATCACCATCAATTCACAATTGGTTATTCGCCAGATAAAAGGAGAATACACAACAAACGAACCATCTTTGAGAAAGTATAAAAGACTAGTTGAAGAATTGTCTGCGAGGATTCCAAAAATAAAATGGAGACACATATCAAGGAAAGATAATAGGCTCGCAGATGCTTTTGCTTTCATATCCAATATGATGACAAATCCAGCTGCGAGATGCATAAAAATTCAAACACTTTTATTACCAGCGATAAACAAGGAAGAAGAAGAGGAAGATGTGATGATGGTATAAGTTGGCGAGGAAGAATCAAAAAGCAACATTACAGATTGGAGAGTAGATCTTCATGCATACTTGGAAAGGGGAGAAATCCCAAGAAATCGATTAGAGGCACATAAATTAAAAACTAGGGCAACCAACTATGAGTTAAGAGATGGAGTATTATATCGCAGATCTTTTAGTGGACCATCTCTAAGATGTTTGACGAGGGAGGAAGGACAAAAAAATATTGAAGATGTTGCATAGTGGTGATGCTGGTAATCATAGTGGAGGAAGATCTTTGGCATATAGAACAAAAATGCAAGGCTATTACTGGCCATATACGCATGAAGATGCAAAGCAACTCTCAAGGCATTGCGAAGATTGCCAGCGATATGGAAAGAAGATACATGCACCAGGAGCACCATTATCATCTTCAACAAGTGTATGGACTTTTGGGAAATGGGGATTAGATATTGTGGGACCATTTGTGCTTGGCTCTGGACAAAGAAGATATCTAATTGTCGCAACAGATTATTTCACAAAGTGGGGAGAAGTAAAGGCAGTACAACATATCCGCGATAAAGATATTTTTACATTCATATTTGAGAATATAATTTGCAGATTTGGGATTCCATCACAGTTGGTGTTTGATAATCGAAAGCAATTTGAAGGGCAGAATATAAAATTTCTACTCAATGCATTTATGATAAAATGTGGAAAATCTACTCCTTTATACCCACAAGCAAATGGTGAAGCTGAAGCAACTAATAAGACAATCGCAGACATCTTAAAAAAGAAGCTAGAAGGATACCACAGAGCATGGTGCGAGCAAGTGCATAATGCGATATGGGCTTACAATACAACTAGACGAGAAGCTACTGGAATGTAACCATTTTGTTTGACATATGGGGTTGAAGCTGTGTTACCAACAGAAGTAGCTATTCCTACAACAAAAAGAGAGGCTTGGGAAAGAAATCTAAGTGCTGGAATGATTTTAAATAAATTGGATGAATTAGAAGAAAAAGGAGAAAAGACTTTACAACATATGGAAAATTACCAGCGAAGATTAGCTCGCGAGTACAACAAACGTGTTAAGAAACGTTAATTCCAACCTGGCGATTTAGTGCTGCGAGAAACACCAAGTTATCAGCAAGAAAATGGTGGAAAGCTGGCAAGAAAATGGGATGGACCGTACATTATTAAAGAGATAGTTGGAACTGTGGCATACAAACTAATGGATCCTGAAGGGAGAGATGTTGGTCAAAGACTTGATAGACCATGGAATAAACTATTTCTGAAAAGGTATTATCAATGACAACTTCTACGAGATAATAGATACTGGTACGTTGTATGATGAAACATATAATAAATTCTTCTTTCTCTATTATAATTGAGAGGTTCTTCTGATAACAAAGCAAAACAAGAAGGTGCGAGCATCATCGCAAGAAAGGCGAATAAAAATTTCACAGAGATTAATAAAATGGTACGAACCTTTATGGCGTGCACCCTAGTTCGCGAATAAAATTTTGCAAGAAGCAAATGTAAGACCTAATAGTGCGTCATATGAGGGGGTATCTCTTTACATGACTCAGGGATAAGGTTATACCGCTGCTGGAATCTGAGTCATGAAGAAGTTGGGGTTAAAGAAAACCTATCCAGGAGAGGAATCTTGGATTTCCAACTATATAAGGTTATACCCTAGTTGGACGACTAAGGACCTCTTCTAAGGAGTGCAGAGTATGACCAAGGCGCCGAGGTACACGGTTGAGTCAAGGGTGCCCGGGGCGTACGAAACTACCCTGGCCATCCTTGGCAAGTCTTGGATATGATGCACTCGGCCCGAAGAAAACCCCACTTAGGGTGCAGTCTTGTAACTATAATCCATATAGGCATAAAGGACAAGAGGTTGCGAAAAAAACTGGTTGTTGGCAAATCGGGATAGGAGGAGCTAGTCTTGTATGGCCGATGTGCCCTCCTTGAAGGGGCAACCAGGGGGAAGATAAGGGCGGCACCCTCCATTAGGGAGCTGATAAGTGTCTAAAGACGGAAATGTCATGGGGCTTTATGATCGCAAGAACATTTAGGACTGTCATATTGTCGCGTGACGAAAATTATACAGAGGCAACAAGCCAAAAGAGAAAAGTTAAGATGAGATCAATGGGTTTTTACATGAAAGTGTAAAGACGTCCTGCGATTTCATCGCAAGATGGCAATGTCATAAGATTTAGTTCTCGCAAGGGAGCTTAAATTTATCATATTGTCGCAGAGAAATTGAATTTTTTTGGATAAAACAAGATCAAAGGGTTTTACATGGAATGTTAAGACATCCTGCGATTTTGTCGCAGACACAAAAAGTTTGGCAAAATAAGACCTTTAACTAGGAAGGCAAAATAAGACCAACAGAATAATCTCAAAAATTAACTATTCCATTTAAGAATGCAGGAAAGATTTGTTCATCACAGGAGTATTGGAAGAAAATATCGCTGCAATATTCATCACATCGCAGATTTATTCCTAATATTGCAAAAAATATAAACACATAACTTACACAAGGAAGATTCAGAAAATAATTCATCATTACAAGAAAGATAATGAAGGGCAGTAGGGGAGTGGATAAATAAAATATCATTATCTTCCTTGAGAATATTCAAAATACCAGGAGTAAAAGTTGAATTCTAAAGTTGCAAAAAGTTACATTGCTCTCAAGAAAGAGGAAAAAAAAGAAAACAGAAGCAAAATTTAAGCCTCAACGTTGGTCTCGCCAGATTCATTATTGCCAGAATTGTCAGCTTCACCAATATTCTTCTCCTTGCGAGTTTCTCTTTCTTCTAAATCTTCATCAACGATTTCTTTACCACCAACAATTACTTCTTTGGGGGGACTTCTTGCTTCTTCACCATTTTCCTGATAAATATCTTCTTCAATACTCGGAAACTCTAAATCCTTTTCCATGGGAAGAGGAACTTCATCATTATCAACTTTTAGAGGAGGAATAGATAAAGGAGGGAGAGAGTGGGAAATCAGAATGTCATTCACAAGAACTTCAGCATTAAGATGAACCTTGCGAAGGAAACCTCTGTCACGATTTCTAATCTCCATATTCTTGAAGTATTCAAGATAATCATATCTTCTCTCTGCTTGGTTGCGGGATTTTACAAGATCGCAAGTAAGAACCCTATTTTCATTACGAGCTTTATCCAATTTATCAGTCAAATCAGAAATGGTAGAGTGAAGGCTTCTTTCAGATTCTGCGAGAAACAAAAATGACAAGAAAATATTCAGATGGAGACTTCACGAGAAGTATAGTGGAAAAAATAAATAGAAAAGATAATAATCAAGATAGTCAAAATGACTACCTTCTTTCTGTGAAGTTAAATTTTGAATTAATGACAAGCAACAATTCTCCCATTGATTCATGGCATCGTCAAATTTATCCACAACTATACCCTTCAGGCGAGATTTTATATTTTACTCTTTGGAAAGGAGATATGAGTTTTCCTTTGTGAGTACAAAATATGATTCTTTTAATTGGGCATATTGGTCTTGAAGCTTGATGGCATTTAAACTTAGAGTTAATCTACCCTTGATAAGTTTATCCACCTCAGCGGCAGATGATTCAGTTACCCTTTTGAGTTCGTCCCTAAGAGAACGGAGAGATTGCTCTTGATTATCGCACGTTATTTGAAGATTACACAATTGTTGCGAGGAAATCTCCATTAAGCTTGAAAAACTACATTTTTCTTGAGATAAAGTTCTATTTTCGTCCGATAAAGATTTCATCGCCAAATTAGCCTTGATTAACGAATATGAGAGACGAGCAACCTCGTTACTTAATAAATTTTGACTTTGCAATAACTGATTATTCTCATTAGTAAGATTATATATTTGATCAATTGAATATGTGTAGAGGTTATCTAATCTATTAAACTGGTCCATCCAAGACTCTTTTTCAACACAAGCTTCTTCAGCGATAGATTCGAATTTAAGTCTCTCAATGAATCGTGTCTGATTCAAAACTAAATATACAAGCCAAGAGTTCAAGAAAGAAACTTAATTACAGAGAAGAAGAAAACTTATTATAACAGAAAAGCAAAGAGACAGAGGCAGGAAAATTATACCTTTCAGCTCACTATTTCTCTTGCGAAGATTCTCGCAATCAAGTAAAGAGTTGCGAAGCTTGTGATTTAGAGTAACGTATTCTGAAGTTTGGGCTTGAAGGTCTCTCTTTAGAGCTTCAATTTCATTATCTAGAGACGCTCGCGAAGCAGTACAGTCAGAGCCAAAATACTTAAGTAAAGTCTCACAAATCTCATATTTGAAAGGATCAGTAGAAGATTTTCTAGCATCATCCAAAATGTTAGATAAGACTTTGAAGGCAGCGTCGATTCCTACTGATGTTTCATTAGATGAAGGAAGAGATGCAGAAGGTGAAGTAGTAATAATGGCGAGCTGGAGATCTGGATTATTTGCGATGGTTGTATTATCAGAAGGAGGAGTTTCTGGAAAAGTAACAGTTGAAGGCAATAAAGGACTAGAAGGAGTTTCAGTCACAACAATTTTAGGAGTTTGGTTTGTCAAAAACTCAGTAGAGAAGGGGGTATTGACAGCGAGCTTCTCGCAGATAGAAGAAGAAGGATTCAATTGTGAAGGCGTGGGAATAACTCTCGCAGATGCCAGGTGGGGAATTATGATATCAGCCTCAAGAGTTTTAACTTGACGGGATCTTTTGGGAGGTTAGCGATATGCTCGTCATTCTGCGAATAATAACTTAGATAAGAAACAGAGGCAACAATATTGTTATTAAGAAATAAAATGTGTTTCTTACTACCTTATTACTCGCAGAACTATTCTTCGTCTTTTTAGTCGGCCTTTTACGAGAGTTAGGGTTTTGAATTACAGACTGGGTGTTAGGGATGGTTCCACTAAAGAGAAAACATAATAAGAATTATGAAGAATCAAATAAAGAAAATTGAAGAACATAAGTAAAAATTGGTTCAAACAGATAAAGTAATTGAAACACACACCTTGATGACTCCATTAGAATAGTAGCAGCAGAATATGAAGAAGAAGAAAAGTTGCAGACGGAAAACAAAGTAAACAGACGAAGAAAGTAGAAAAGTAAAGGAAGAAAATTAATTCAGTAACCTAACTCTACCTTTTATAGGCAAAAAGGGGATGACCTATTGGGTGAAGACGTGTCGGTAAAAAGAAGAATTACAACACGTGTAGGCGGTTAAGCTAAATCAACGGAATCTTGTCGAGAAGAAAATATGGAAAGAAAAAAAGCTGCGAGCGCTATGAAGAGATGGAAGTTCTCATATCTTCTCCACTTTGCGAAGAAGACATGAGAAGAGGCAAGATGTAGCATCAGAATATCGCTACAACACTTCTCTGTGAGATTAACAATACTCCTTTGTGAGCGTCACCGCAAGCTCTTCAACAACACTTGGAGAATAACACAAAAGAATGACGTAATGGTTGACGATTGAAGAAACACGAGAAGAACATGATTGTTCTGCGATAGTTACAAAGCTTGCGAGAACCAACATTAAGACTCTCACGATATGATCATAGAGTAGATCCGAAATAAGAGGAAAACTTAGCTGTCATCCATTATGTCATTTCCTATATAAAGGGTTCCAATAGATTCAGAGAGGGATGATGCATTTTTTGAGAGTTGAGAAAGTCTTGAGGAGAGAGAAACTTCAAGAGAAAAGTTGTATTCTTGAGTTCTTACGTTTCCTGTAAACTTTTCTGAAAATCAAATAATAAAGTGTCGTTTTTAATCTTCAAATTTGAGTTGGTTATTACAAATTCTTAACAAGAGTGTAGTGCAACTACATCTTTAGTTACTTTTTTATGATTTGAATCAAGATCCAATGGTCTTCTCCCTTTGATTGTGCTATTAGATAAATGGTAGTCATAATTTGGCGCTAGAAACAAGGAATATCGAACATAGCTGTTACCACCCGCTGGAGTTATCAACCCATGTTGCTGCTCATTAGATTATCCGACGTGAGACTCACATTCAACCTGGAGCACGTAAGGGGAAGGCGCAAATAACCAACAAAAGAAGACCCGACGACGCGGATGCAGGCGGAGTTTTAACAGCTATTGTCGCTGCTAACAAACCAGATGAGCAACGACGATAGTTCAATTGAATACTGTACCCTGGAACTTCCCTATACCCGAAGTTGCTGCTGTACGAACAAAACATTACTATTATTATTATGTACTCGTTGTTGAATAAAGGCTTGCCGCCGCTGTGGGAACGTGGCATTATTACTGCAGACATCTTGCTATGGCACACACAAAGCCGTCGCTTAACTGATGCTGCGGAGTTCTCAAAACTAGGAGCAAAACATGGGGCAAGCCATATATGAAAAATCACATATCAACAAGGAAGGGTAAGATACATTTTTTTTGTGCAGGAACGTTTCAGAATTTTGGCAAAGAATAGGGGCAAGTATTAATACTTCGACGTAGTTTATTATTTACCGAAATTTCTTCACAAAGAGCACAAAACCCAGACGAAGGATGAACTTACCAAAGCATGTAAGAGCAAGGCGAAAGTGATTTTTCTCAATGATTGTTCACAAACGACCCTTCAGAAAAAGGGCAATTGTGAATACTAGAATCTACACCGAACACGTGGCAGGCAGTGAGAGCCTAGGAAAGATACAACCATGGAGCGACGCGCACAATATCAACTCCAAGAGTACTTCAGTATGAAGATAAGGGCATAAGAGTAATGCGCAAAACCTAGAATTTCTTTTATAAGCTGAAGCGATAAGGATAAAGAGGGGATGACTTCTTTTCCTTTCCAGCCATCTTTAAGAACTCTATGAACTTGCTAATGGAGTTCAATGAATGTAACCCAATACTCAATAAATACCTTCACCTCTTTTACCCGTGGATGTAGGCTCAGCTGAACCACGTTAATCCCTTGGTGTTGATGTTCATTTAATTTCTCTGCACTTACTTTTATCCATTGATTTCTGTTTTCCATATCTTTAGTTATTGTTTTATGATTTGAATCAAGATCCAATGGTCTCGTCCCATTGATTGTGCTATTAGATAAATGGTAGTCATAGTTTAGCGCTAGAAACGGGGAATACCGAGCGTAGCTGTTACCACCCGCTGGAGTTATCAACCCGTGCTGCTGCTCATTTGATTATCCAACGTAAGACTCACATTCAACCCGTAGCACGCAAGGGGAATGCATAAATAACCAATGAAATCAAACCTGGCGATGTGGATGCAGGCGGAGTTTCAACTGCTATTGTTGCTACCAACAAACCAAATGAGCAACGACGACAATTCAATTAAATACTGTACTCTGGAACTTCCCTATACCTGAAGCCGCTGCTGTACGAACAAAACATTGCTATTACTATGTACTCGATGTTGAATAAAGGCTTGCCGCCGCTGTGGGAACGTGACATTGTTACTGCAAACATCTTGCTGTGGCATACACAAAGCCGCCGCTCAACTGGTGCTGCTCAGTTCTCACAACTAGGAGCAGAACATGGGGCAAGCCAAATATGAAAAATCACATATCAGCAAGGAAGGGCAATATACATTTTTTTGTGCAGGAACGTTCCAGAATTTCGGTAAAGAATAGGGGAAAGTATTATTACTTCGATGTAGTTTATTATTTACCGAAATTTATTCACAAAGAGCGCAAAACCCAGACGAATGATGAACTGACCAAAGCATGGAAGAACAAGGCGAAAGTGATTTTTTCTTAAGGATTGTTCACAAACGACCCTCAAGAAAAGGGGCGAATTGTGAATACTAGAATCTACACCGAACACGTGGCAGGCAGTGAGAGCCAGGGCAAGATACTACCAAGGAGCGCCACACATAATATCAACTCCAAGAGTACTTCAGTGTGAAGATAATGTCAGAAAAGTAATGTGCAAAACCTAGACTTTCCTTTATATGCTGAAGCGATAAGGGTATAGAGGGGACGACTTCTTTTCCTTTCCATCCATCTCTAAGAACTCTCTGAACTTGCTAATGGAGTTCAATGAATACAACCCAATAATCAATAAATACCTTCACCTCTTTTACTCGTGGATATGGGCTCAGCCGAACCACGTTAATCCATTTGTGTTGATATTCATTTAATTTCTCTTCCACTTACTTTTGTCTATTGATTTCTGTTTTCCATATCTTTAGTTACTATTTTATGATTTGAAACAAGATCCAATGGTTTTGTCCCTTTGATTGTGCTATTAGATAAATGGTAATCACAACATATTTTTTTTTAATTTTTTCTTTCTCCTTTATTTACCGGTAGTACTAGTATTTACACTCCAAAAGAAGATGGGTCTACTTACTCCTTATATCTCAATTATTATCAAAGTGGAGGACGGAGTCAGAAACAAAAATTATTTTTGTTCATTTTTTCCTTTGGAGAAGCAAAGTAATCCCTCTGTTGCTTTTTAATAGACTGGTTTCTATAAATAAATGTTTCAAAAAAATAAGCTGGTTTCCTAATTGGGAAAGTCAAATGTTACTTTAATTTTATGGGACCACATTTCTCTTAACTTCTTTTGATGACAAGTGTCATGTGGACCATTTCACTTCACTTCTTTTGCTGACAAGTGTCATGGAGACCATTTCATTTCACTTTTTTTATTGACAAGTGTCACGAGGACCACTTTCAATGATTAATTCTCTTAATTTTTTTAAATTTCTCTAAAAGAAAGATCAGCCTATTAAAAATGAGGGAGTAGTACAAGCCTGTAATGAATGATTACCAATTTAGATAAAAACAAAACCCAAGAAGATATATATATATATATATATGAGAAGTTGGAGTTTACTTATAAGCAAGACATTTGGTTTGTACTCGTATAGTCGTATTACCTTTTTCCCATTTTTGGATTCTGTATAATTCAAATGCAGTCACATGATCAATAGAAATTCTTGATTTGTACTAGCGTTCTAATCTTCATTGCTTGTTTTCATGAGTTTGTGAAACCCATATTTCAAATGAGTTGTTCCAGTCCCTCCTATCATACACGACTTTCATACGTGGACATTTCACATGTATTTACTTGAAAACCGAACGGTAAAGAAATAAATGATTAACAATGAAATATCCGCCAATGGATGACTTAACATAAACGTCATTAAAATTTTCAATTATGGTTTAATTGAAATTTTCACAAACGTCCTGCCACTAAAATAAACTAGATGACCGCTACTACGGTGGGATGGCCGACCGAAAAAATTGATGTAAAACTAAATTTTGTGTTCACAATTTAGTTCTGCCGTAGGGTGAAAATATTATTTTTCGTGAGACGCCACGAAGGTATAATTTTTCCAAACACGACGCGAAAGTATCATTTTTCCAGACATGTAGGCCATGGTATATTTTTACTTTGCAAATAATTTGGTGGTGATTCAACACCATATGTTGTGTTTTTCATTTTAAAATTAGTTGTTTTTTATACTTAGTCAATCATTTTATTTTTCTTGTAGTTTTTTTCAATTTTTTTAAAGATATATCTAATTTTAAGCTATGCCTAATTTTTAAGGAGAAAAGATACAAAATTTGGAGAATAATAAAAAAAATTGAAAAACAAAAATTTGATATCATTGTTTGTGCTCATTGCGTAGCTAATTTAAAGGGCTTTCCAAATATATAAAATTTAGAAAAATACGACTTGTAGTTTGAAATATACGAGTTTTTAAATATATAAAAAATGCATTTACTGTTGTGCCCTTCCTTTTTGGTTTATTTACGAAAATGTCTAATACCTTATTCCCCTTCCTCTTTGGTTTATTTACGAAAATGTCTAAAGGAGAAAAAGTAAAATTTGATTTAGAGAGACAGCTTAGTCTTTTCCAGGTGTCCGGACCAAAATTCAATCCTTTTTGTGTAATTGAAAAAAATGTCATGCTTCACATTGACACAAAGTCACCATATATAGAGTCCTCCCTCGCTTCGCTCGGTCGGCCTTATTAGAGGGCATCTACACTTACATCGCGTTCGGTTCGGGAAATTAGGAGCTAAGGAATTCTATTCCGACGGAATGGGCCCAATTCCCCTAACCGAACAGCATAAAAAATCTCGAAATTCCTCTGAATATGCTGTTTTCTTTTCCATTGATGGAGCGATAGAAAGTAATATGATTCTGGGAATCCAATTCCTAAAAATGGACCCTGTAATCCCGTTGATAACTTGAACCGAACACTCTATTAACACTCTTATTTTTTGCTGGTTAAAATCCTCACGAACAAGATAGCTAGAGTTAAGGCCGGTTCCTATGGTAACTAGCAAAAATGTTATTATGCCATGCCAGCTAGACTGGCAAACTTGTCGCGCCACTATGGGAGAAAATATAACCGGTCGAGTGTAAATCGGTAGGTAGAACAAACACCGGCCGGTGTTACAAACACCGACATCGGTCGAGATTAAACCGTTGGCGGTCTTTTGAGAATCAGTCGGTCTTTTAATCGACGTTTATTTTAGTTTAGTAACGACCATTTCCTTAACGTTTATCTATAAATTCGCCTCATTTAGTGAAATCTAATCACACCTCATTTTCTCATTAACTCTATCTTTACTCACTCTTTTGTACCTTAATCATCTGTTTATTATTTTTTCTCCACCTCAATAGATATGGATTCTTCTGACGAAGAAGTGCGTATTCATATAGATCGATTTGAAGAACAACAACGATTATTCGTGCAGGCATTGAAACAAATTTATGATGAGTCAGATGAAGATAAAGAACTAACCAACACCTTGATGCAACTAGATTCATTGGGGCAAATACCTAGAGATCTGGAGGCAAGAGAAGTGTTCAAAAGAAGATATACGTATCGTGGTCTGGACGAATGGCACGAGAAGCTGATGCACGATTATTTTCTTCCGGAATGTGTGTTCTCTAATGAAAATTTCCAAGGCCGATTCCGCATGCCCAGACATTTGGTGCTAAAGATTATTGGTGAGCTTTGTCAGGTAGAACCTCGATTTAATTATCAGTATGATGCACTGAATATTAGGGGTCATAGCCTTGAACAAAAGGTTACTTCGGCTTTGAGGATTTTAGGATATGGAAGACCTCCAGATTCTAATGATGAGTACCTTCGCATTGGAAAAACAACTGCATACAAGTATCTTGTGTTGTTTTGCGAAACAATGATTAATCATTTTGGTCCTACCTATTTACGAAAACCAACTGATGTAGATGTTAGAGAAATATTAAAGCAAAATCAGGAAAGGGGATTTCCTGGAATGCTGGGTAGTCTTGACTGCATGCATTGGGTATGGACCGGATGCCCTACCTATTGGGCTGGTCAGTATAAAGGTCATTACGCAAAACCAACGGTGATCCTTGAGGATGCGGCATCTTATGATTGTTGGATATGGCACGCTTTTTTTGGTCTCCCGGGATCTCAAAACGATATTAATGTTTTACACAAATCGCCTTTGTTTGAAGATTTAAAGTATGGCATTTCTCCTCAAGTAAACTTTGTTATCAACAGGAATCACTACACTCATGGGTATTATCTTGCAGATGGAATTTATCCAAAATGGTCAACTTTATTTCAATGTTACCGTCGGCCACCTGCCGGTGAAATGGGTCGTTCATACTCGTATTTCAATAGTAAACAAATGAATCTGAGAAAGGATGTCGAACGAGCTTTTGGAATTCTGAAACGGAAGTTCGCAATCATTTGTGGGCCTTATCGTGGTCTAAGTGCTCGTGAAATGCATAAGACTATGCTGACTTGCATCATTATGCATAACATGGTTATCCAGGAGACTCGTCGTAATAAGAATTGTACTAACCATCAAGATGAAGACTTAAGGCCTGAAATTATACCAGCAAGAGGACTACCTGCAAGGAACTATGCGCAAATGACCAATCATATTGAGAACAGAGCTCTGTATAACAGGTTAAGGGAAGATCTCAGAGAAAATCTGTGGGCTGAGTTTGGAAGAGATGGGGGACGAATTGAGTAGTGTTGTTTCATTTATTTTGGTTTATTTATTATTGTTTCATTAATTAAAATCATTTACTAATAAAATTATTACTGTTTAAGTTTATTATTATTAACGTAACGGTCTAGACTCAATCTCTAGCGGTTTAGACTCAATCTCTACCGGTCTAGACTCAACCGCTATCATTCCTTTATATATCCCACACTAAATCCGTTTCAAACTCACATCACTTCTCTACAAATTCTTTTTCTGATTTCTTTCTCTAAATTTTGGATGAATCTCTAATTTCTGGTTAAATTATGCCTGATCCTAGCTTCACTGAAGATGAAGATTTATCTCTTTGTAAAAACTATGTAATATACTGTCCGAAGAAAGGTAAAGAATGACGGATGAGTGGTTTACCTAGTATGAGTTATTTGGGTAAAATTCATGACGCCTTCTGCACAGAGACAGGTAATCCTCATAAACGGGATTGTGCTGATTTGTTTTGTCGATTCATGAATATCAAAAAAGAGCTTGTGGATTTTATAGCTATGAAAAGGATTGTCACTCGATACCGTCTTAGAGGTGAGACCAATGCTGAATTGGGAATTCGAACTCGAGACGAGTGGCGAAGATGGAAACGAAAAGATTTCTAATACGAAGCGCAATACCGAATTCTTAAGGAGTTTTTAGTAACTCGTATGGGATGTTAGGATTAAAAGTTTTTAATAATGATTTCATGGATGTTGTCAAGTAAAAGTTTTAATGTAATGAAAAAAGTAGAACAATTCATTAAAATTAAGGGTTATTTGGTTTTTGGTACTTACATTTTGACCAACATTAGTGTTTGGTCTAACTTTTGTCCAAGTTAGTACTTGGTACTTGGAAATGACGTTGACCCGTGCTGACTAACCAATTTGATGACGTGGTTCTTTTTCCGTGAATTAAATAGTTAATTACCAAAAATTAAATAACTTTACCAACAATGACAAACCATGTCCTTAACAGAGTTTCCCATCTAACACGTGTACGTGCAATAGCAGTCTCTTGGATGAATGGCTAAGATTGAATTTACCCGGTTAAATATCCTTTTGGGCAGCCCCGGTTAAATACGAAAATGATTTCTAATCTTCTTCTTCTTCTCATTCTTTTCTTCTACTGTTAGATTTCGAGTGATGAAGTTCCGAATTAATTTGAGTGAATCAATTAGTGAAGATGCTTAGATGAAAGTGGAGTTATTCTCTATGAATTAGGAAGGAGATGTTGTTGCTGCAATCATGAAAAATTAGAAAAAGGGTAAGTTAAATTAGGGTTTTCAATTGGGTGATGTTTAAATACGAAATTGATATGAAATTGATCAATTTGTGATGGGTTTGTTTCTTAATTGAATTATGGATGTTTAAACATGATTTAATTTTAGATTCTTAAGAAAATCAATCAAAAATTAGGGTTCATACGTTTGATGTGGTGCTAGGTCTGTGGTGGAATAATTGGGCCCAGTTGAAGAAGGTTTATCTGATTCAACTTTTGGGTTTTCTGTGAGAGTCTCAGAGAAGGATTAGGAGAAGAAATTCAACTTTTGGTTCGAATTATGAATCTTGGTCTCGATTGAGAAAGGCTTGAATTTGCTGGTGGATTCATGGTCTTGGTTCTAATGGTGAGATCAGAAGAAAGTGGTGTTGTGATTCGAACAAGAGGTGACTGGCAGCGATAATTGAATGTGGAGATGGGTATGTTGGATGGATCAGTCGGAAATGGTGGCATCGATTGCTGGAGTTATGGGTTCTAAATGAAAAAGATATACTGCCGAGTTTAACAACTACAAGTGCTCGTCTTTGATTCGAGAGGGTTAGGAGAAACTGTTATGAGAGGTGATGATCTATTATAAGTGATTGCTCGAGTTGTTGTTGCAGTATTATAAGCAAAGCAATATCGAAAAGGCTAATGGTGTAATCTGATCTTGAAGATTTTCTGGAAAAGTGGACAGAGTCACAGAAAGGATATCTAATGTTGGCAGTATTAACGGCGTTAAGTAATTATTATTATTTTTATAAATAAAAATAAATACTAAACAGAAGTCAAGATTTTAGTTAGTCAGCGCGGTTCAACGTCATTTCCAAGTACCAAACACTAACTTGGACAAAAGTTAGACCAAACACTAATGTTGGTCAAAATGTAAGTACCAAAAACCAAATAACCCTAAAATTAACATATCCCATATCATCAATTGTCTTCATTGAAATTAAAAGCTGATACATTAATTAATTAAGTGGCACCACTTCATCGTCATGTTCGCCATCCTCATCTTCGTCTTGAACCCCAAATTGTTTTTCCATGTTTCTCTTGTTTTTTCTCTCTTCCAATTCCTCTGTTAACCTGTCCATCTCCATCTCCCATATCATCAATTGTCTGGCATTCATTTTTACGGTGTCTGCATTTAGAATCTTATTCTTGTCATAGTCTAAAATAATTTTTTCTTGAGTTAGTCGATGTTTTTACATCTCCTTAGTCAATAACTGGCGATCTACAACTCTTTGTTTTTTGACGACCTTCTGATGCTATATCAAAGTATCAATAATACTACTACCTCCTTCAGTTGCTTCTCCTTCTTGGGCATCTTTTCTCGCTGCTCTTGCATGATTTCTTCCTAATAATTTTCTCTTAATTGCGGTATTGACATTCAGGTTGGAATTGTTGTTTCTGGTAGTTTCTGGTGAAGAGAATGGATTATCTGAAGATTGAGATGGTTGTGAAGCTAGCGTCGAAGGTGAAGAAGTGTATGGTGAACTTGCAGGTATATTCTGCATGTTTTATAACACTTCTGAATTATATTTAGGCAACACTTTCAAAATATGATAACAACTTTCGAAACTAAAATTGTTCCCATGTTTATGGTGCCAATCAGTGCGACACTTTCGTTCGACATCAACATCGACAAGACCGCTCTCTCGACCACGAGCAGCTTGCATTATAGCAGCGACATACAACGCAACTTGGGTGTTGATTGTAATAAAACGACCGGACAATCCATTTGCATCACGATCGTTGATGTTCATAGTTTCTTGACGAAAGTTAGCAAATATGCTATCCCACAACTTGGTAGATTGTTGATTGGCACCATCCATACTATCTTGTGCAAAGAACACATAGTTTCTGCAAATGGTTTCATCTTCAGCTACGGTAAATTTTGGACCCCTAATCTTCTTCTTTTGTGGTTTAGATTGAGTATTAGATTGAGACATATTAAATAAATTATACAATACGAGTGAATGAAAGAGTTAGATGCTGCAATTTGTTTTAGATTAACAAATGTGAAGAGTAGAGAAGAGAAGGAGTGAGTTAAAATGGTAGAGAAATGTGGTATTTATAGGGGGGGGGGGAATCATGAACGTTGGATCAGATTTTAATCAGCGGTGTAACAAGCACCTGTCGGTGTTACAGAAACCGGTTCCGGTGTCGTATACACCTACCGGCTTAAAGTAAACCGACCGGTAGGTAGAAACTCCACCTGGACTGGCTAAGTGGCAAATTTGCCACTTAGCCAGTCCAGTTTGCCAGTTTGCCCCCTCCATAGTGGGTGCTTAAATGGCAAATCTATTGATTTGCCACACCCATAGGAAGGGGCCTAAGTAAAAATTATTTTATTTCGTTTTCCAATCTATGTTCAAGTTATTTTATTTATTTATTTTTCCAATCTCTCCACCCACAAAATCGTTAACCAAAACAACCCCTCTCACCGATTAAAACAACCATGTCATCGGCCACTTCATGGTCCTCCTTTGATACACCCCCAGACGTTCCGCTTTTCACCATCAATCGATCAGCTAAGCCATGTATGACAACAAATAAAGTTTACTTTTTTTTTTTTAGTGTCCGCCTTCTTGAGAAGGGAGTTATGGATAGGGACGGTACTGGGGTGGCTTACCCAGGCTGCAGCCCCCAAAATAAATAAATGAGAAACTCCATTTTAGCCCAAAATAAACTCTCTTGTCTATACAAAAATGAGAAACCACACGTCATGTATCCCGCTAATAACTCTTTGTCTATACAAACATACAAGAAAAGTCTTTTGTTGACTCCCTCCTACCTTTTGTTCTTCTCATCTTGCATTTCTTTTTAGTTTCTAGGTTAAAAGTTAAAACACCAGTGACGGAGGTGAGGTTCAACAGATTCATATAACTATAGATTAGCCCAGGGTAAAAAATTTCATTAGCTCATTAGTATGACATATTTATATGACTTCTATACCAATTTTATTGTTATGTTGCATTTTTTTCTTCTTTTAAACTTTTGCGTCCTCTTCTATTTCGGTTAGTGCTTAGAAATTAAATTCAACGGTGAAATTTACTCCCACTCCATCACAATTTGATCTATCCAGCCCATGTTGTTTCCAAATATTCTAAAACTTGGTCCATGCGTACGTAAATTAAAAATTAGCCCAAATAATATCAAAATCTATTACATAATATTTCCCCCATTTTCTTTTGAATGCGCAAATGTGGGATATGGCAATTAATTTGGGGATATGAATTACTTCCCCCAGCCCATGGTGTGTGCTAAGGGGTGATTTTTGGTTATGAAAATACTAAAATACCCTTCCCTCAAAATAAAAATCAAAAACTTAAATAAAAAAACAAAATCATATCCCCCATTTCCATCTCCACTTCTTATTAATCTCTTTTAGGGTTAAAATTTTGAAACCCAAATATACCCCATTCCCTTTCAAATTCTAAACTCTCCCCACTCCCTATCAAATTTTCTTCTCCTTCTCTGCCGGCTCCTCACTTTGGAAACGATTTTTTTTTCTTAATTCGGAAGTGATGAAGATCATTCTGAAAGTGATGAAGACCATGCCAGAATTGATGAAGACCATGCCGGAAGTGATGAAGACCATGTCGGAAAACGGTGCCGACATAGAAATTAAAGCAACATACTATGCCCATAGTCAAGTGCCGGCATGCCCGAGAATTAACTCACTGTGCCGGCAGCGGACTGATTAAAACAAGAAAAAATTCAAAACGGATTATTTTTTTTACATCGCCGGAAGTGATGAAGACCATGCCGGAATTGATGAAGACAATATGCCGGAAAATGGTGTCGGCATGCTCGAGAACTTCCTATCAATGCCGGTAGTCAAGTGAAAAAAATCAACTTTCTGGATACTTTTCATCCTGTGCCGGCATAGAAATTTAAGGAACATACTATGCCGGCATAGGTACCGGCATTCTCGAGAATCAACTGACTGTGCCGGCAGTGGACTGATTAAAACAACAAAAAATAGGTTTTGAAGATCAAAACCAGAAAATTTTGTAACGAGACTTAGTGGCAAACATTTATGAAAGTTTCCAACAAATGCCGGCATGGTTTTTTCGGTTGAATGCCATGCCGGGACCGAACTATTTCAGCTGCAACAATGGTGGATTCAAAGAAGAAAAATAATCAAACTTTCAACCTCTTAGCAGGAATTCCCTCTTCACAATCATCCTCCACTTTCACCAAAAAAAGTTCTCTCTCAAATTTTTTTTCCATCTTTTTACTCTCATCTTATTCACCCAAATACAAAAACACACTAACCATTAACAAGTACTTAAGATTTTTACTAATTATTATTAACCACTAAACCTGATTAGTGAGGGGTAGATTAGGATTTAAAAATATAATTACATTTGTCTTGTAGCTATATCCCCCAATTAATTCCCATATCTCCCAATTGCGCGTTCTTTCTTTTCTTTTCACAAACAATGACAAAAATTTGACATTTTTAACTGTTCTGATGTATCGGTTTTTAATTTCCTGAATTGATTTGAAAACCATACAAAAGATATGAAGTAACATTTTAGAAATTCAAAAATTCGGGCGTCCTTCGCCGCATTTCAGAAATTCTAAATATTGTCACTGAGCTGAACCTTATTATACAAAAAATGATAAGCAGCATGCAGTGCTTTTATCACTGTTTTTATATTTGAGGCATTTAGATTGCTATAATCTGGGTGTACGAAAGAAAAGATAATAATTAGCCCACCCGAACACAAATTCCTGGTTCCGTCGTTGGTTAGGGAGTTACAAGATGTCCACCACGATACACAGCCAACCCTTAAATGGGACCCCTGTTTTTACTCAAGGGAGGACCCCACGTTTTGTATGAATGAACGGTTTTTGTTTGGTCAATTTTCACGGTTCCTATAAATCACTCATTTACAGCAAATGGTACAAACATTGCAGGTTTTTACTGTAAACTCACCATGTATTATAGTTACCTTTAACCTTACCCTGGTTAAAACATTGGGACGACCAGTTATAAAATCTCGCACTCATCTTCTACATTGCTCTCTTCTCCAAAATTTGTCTACACTAGGACTGCTTTACTTGAAAATTTTCGGTGAGCCAGAACACAAATGGGTCTTGGATTGAAAAGGGATTTTATATGGGAATGTGGCGGTAGTGGTAGAGATTATATCAAGTTGCTGCATCATGATATTTCCTCTCGATAGATTAGCGCGACATCCACTTTGATATTTCCTTGGGGGACAAGAAAAAATCTGAGAAAGGGGAAGGATCAACGTAAAGATGAAGGGAAGAAGAAGAATAAAAGTTGAAGCGGAAGAAGAAACTAGAAGCTTTTTCTCCTTATTTTTTTTTCGTATTTAGTCCTAATCTTATTCAACAAGAAGATTCAGAAGAATAGTTGAAGTTTTTATCTTTTTTTCCTCTTTTTTCATACATACTGTTTGTACCCAAAATCGCTTTTGGGCACGAAACACAATGAATCGATAGTTTGGTTAGTATTTTGGGTTAGGAGTGGACTTGAAGAACAAAAAGAAAGACAGAGATTTAACGTGGTTCAGCATGGTTGCCTACGTCCACGGGCGAATCCCCTTGGGGAGAAATGTTTTATTGACATTTGTGTTATATTGTCTGTTTTTACTCTCTCTTGGCCACCTCCCTCTGATTTCTGCTCCTCCCCCTTTTATACAGTTTTCCATCTAATTTTAATTATAAACATAAATTGCATTAAACTGCCCATTTATGATTTCATAACAAATATGCATGAAACTGCCCCCTTTATGCCTCCATGATAAATCCGCATGAAACTGCTATTTTATGGCTCCATGATAAATTCGCATGAAACTGCCCCTTTATGTCTCTATGATAAATTCTGCATGGATGAAACTGCTAGAATTCAATGGATGTAACTGTTGGAATTCAATGGCTGAAACTGCTGGAATTCAATGGCTGAAACTGCACATTTATGCTTTCATGATAAATTCTGCATAAATGATGGCTGGTAGTATTGGTGGACATTTGCTGGCGGAACAGCTGACTGCGCGGGTACGGGCTGGCTTGATGGTTGACAGGCATGATGGCTGGCAGTGTGGACGGAAACTGGTTGGCAGCATGGTTGGAGACTGGTTGGCAGTGTGGAAGGATGCTGGTTGGCAGACTGGTTTGGCTACATGGGTAGAAGCTGGCTGGAAGTGCGGATGAGCTTTTTGGCTGAGAATCGGTTAGCAACATTGCCGGCTACAAGACTGAAAATTGGCTAGGGGCGTCTGAGTTCGATAGTTGACCGACGGTTGACTGTGACCATTGACCTTGACTGAATGTTGACTTTGACAGTTGACCGACTTTGACCGTTGACCGACTTTGACCATTGACCGGTCTGTGCAGACTGGTGGACTGCCTTGGTTGACTGGTTAGCGGGCTTGGATGAGGACCAAAAGATGATTCAAGTGTCGATTCGGCCCATTAAGTGGTATTTTTACTTATGGTACAAACATCACCCCCTCTTAACCTCCAACTTGTTGGGGGTTAAGAAAATTATGTTTTCCTTAGTCAATGATAAAACTCGCCCCCAAGTGTGGATTACTGATGTTGGCGCAATTGGAAAACTTCCCTTGTTGTTTTCGGAAATCATAATCAAGACGCCCCCAAGTGAGGCTATTGTGGATGGGGGATCGACGGAAAACAGTTGAGCACGAACCATTATTGTATGCAAAATCGGGACTGAAGGCTGAACTGCTCTGTAGTGGAAGCGTGAGGCTTGAGCAAAGTAATGAGCGGTAACAACATTGAGTGATTTTGGTCTGCAGCAGCTGCGATTAGCTGGTATGCAGGTGCTGCGAACAAAACTGGATTGCAGCAACTTCGATCAGATGGACTGCAATCAGCAATGAACAAAACTTCACTGCAGCAGCTGCGACCAACTGGACTGTAGGAGCGAACATAGTTAGACTACAGCAGCTGCGATCAACTAGATTGCAGGAACTGCGAGCATAGCTGGACTACATCAGCTGCGATCAGCTGGAATGCAGCAGCAACGAGCAAAGTTGAACTGCAACATCTGCGATCAGCTGGATTACAGCAACGATGAGCAGTACTACAGCAGCTGCGGTCAGCTGGTCTGCATGAACAATGAGCATGGATGGACTACATCAGCTGCAATCAGCTGAAATGCAGCAGCAACGAGCAAAGTTAAACTACAACAGCTGCGATCAGCTGGATTGCAGCAACACCGAGCAGTACTGCAGCAGCTGCTGTCAGCTGGTCTGTAGGAACATCGAGAATGGCTGGACTACATCAGCTGCGATCAGCTAGAATGTAGCAACAACGAACAAAGTTTCACTGCAGCAGCTGCGATCAGCTGGACTGAAGGAACTGCGAGCATAGATGGACTGCATCAGCTGCGATCAGCTGGAATGCAGCAGCAGTGAGCAAAGTTGAACTGCAATAGCTGCGATGAGCTGGGTTGCAGCAGTGACGAGAAGCACTGCAGCAGCTGCTGTCAGCTTGACTGCAGGAACAACGAGCATGGATGGACTGCATCGGCTGCGATCAGCTAGAATGCAGCAGCAACGAACAAAGTTGCACTGCAACAGCTGCGATTAGCTGGACTGCAGGAACTGCGAGCATAGATGGACTGCATCAGCTGCGATTAAATGGAATGCAGCATCAACGAGCAAAGTTGAACTGCAACAGCTACGATCAGCTAGATTGCAGCAGTGACGAGAAGCACTACAGCAGCTGCGGTCAGCTGGACTGCAGGAACAACGAGCATGGCTGGACTGCATCAGCTGCGATCAGCTAGAATGATGCAGGAACGAGCAGAGTTATACTGCAGCAGCTATGATCAGCTGGACTGCAGGAATTCAAAGGGAGCTGGACTGCAGCAGCTTCGATCAGCTGGACTGCAGGAATACAAACCGAGATGGACTACATCAGCTTTGATCAGCTGGATTGCAGCAATTGCTGAGGGACTGGATTTAAACAGTTCAATATAGGTGTAACAGTGACAAACAAAACTAGACAATATTAGTTGCGTCCAACTGAGTGCAACCAGACTGCATCAGTTGCGTCCAACTCGAGTCTGAGATCATGAGTAATCTGAATCGCATCGGTTAAATCATCCCAACCGATGCAGCAGTTGCTTTTGAACTGGACTATAACCATTTGATCAACTTAACTGTAGCAATTAAGCATTACTGATTGTAATAATTGCGTCAAAATATTATGGTGTATGCTCGCCCCCTCTTAATCCTGTAACTCATTGGAGGATTAAGAAGTTTGGGTTACCTGAAGTTTCGATTTTTAGAAGCTGAATTCCGTATTGCAATTAGGTGATGTGTAACTTACCCCCAAGCATATGGAGTGATACGCAGCTTGCCCCAAAAGAATTATTTCAGACCATGAGGTGTCACATATCTCGCCCACAAGTGATAGTCAGTCACGTTGAAGTGATATGCAACTCGCCCCCAGAAGATAGTGATTGTCATGCTGTTCAATGCTCGCACAAGGGTGCAATGCCTTGCTACATTTTGCTCGCGCATGGAATTTTGAAGATGTCTGCTGTCTGGAATTCGCGCGGGGGGCCAATCCCACTATTCCAGATGCGCGCAGAATTGAAATGTGTGCATCCCCTCGTTGAGAAAATGCTCGCCACATTAAAGGTGTCTCATTGAACAAAAGTATGCATGATTAAATGAAAAGATGCAAAAATATGTAAATTGTATACTTACCTTATTGGAAATGTTACCGCGACTTCGTTTATGAAGTGACTAGGATGCCCACTGGCTATGTCGGTGTTTTCCAGCGACGATGATTAGTATAGCTTCCTTAGCGTCTCGTCTCGACTTAGCAATTAATTTGTCTGTGGGACTGGAATGCGCCCGTTAAATCAAAACTGGATTGAAAACAGTTGCCACAGAACTATATTTTAGTAGCTGCGATCGGATGTACTGTGACAGCTATGCATCAAACTGGACTGAAGCAGTTGTGAGGAAAACTGTATTGAAACAGTTTTGGGGAAAACGGACTACAGCAGTTCGACCAACTAGACTGTAGGAACTAAAAAGGACAATGGATGTTCGACCAACATGCCAGCAGTTGTTGCTGTAAAACTGGATTACAGCAGTTCGGTCAACTGACTGTAGCAGTTATGCGGAAAAGAACTGCAGCAGTTTGGTCAACTAGTATGCAGTATTGCTGAGGAACTAGATGACAGCAGCTCGATCAATTGACTGTAGTAATTTCGATGTTGATTGAATGCGACCATTTCTGATGCTGTCATTTTACATTTCTAAAAATTCAATTTTCTCCAAAAAATTGAAATTTCTCCTTCACGACGTTGGGAATTGACATACGATCTCATCGGGCCGAAAATCACTTAATTTGGATGGGCGATGGAGAAGTTATGGATGAAGCAAAATTGGTCGGTTAGCCACTTGCTTCAAACATGTTGATGACGTAAACAAATAAATATATTATTCTCCAATTGTAAAATTTCACCCTCATGTCGTAGGATATTGAGAGGCTATTCCAACGAGCCAAAAATAATTCAATTCGGACTTGAGACGAAGAAGATATCAACGAAACAATTTTTTTTGGCCAAACCCTCGTGGGGCGTACCTATTCGCAAGGCAAGAGGAGTGGGGCGGAATCATCTAAGGACCATGGTATTAAACTGCGTCGCGCCACACCAAATCTCCATCTTCTATTAATCGACAATTCCTCTCCACTTAATCGGCAAGTCCTCGCCATTTACTCGCCGATTGCCGCCGGGCTTGGTCGCTGACCTTTTTTTTTTATTGATAATTTTCGCAACAGTTTTCCGTATAGTGATCTTTGCCTCCGGACCTTTAGTGACATATTTTCTGAACTGTTGTCTTTTCTTCCTTGCAACGACTTTTGTAACGGTTTCAGAAACTGTTGCTGTTTCTTATTGACCTTTCACCATGGTTTTGCCGCACCTTTGCGGACTTTTCTGACAAGCTTTTCCGGAGGTTTTCTCTTGGGTATTCAAGCACCTAGATATGTAAGCAACTTGACACCTCTGCGATCATGACAGTAGTGATTTTGACATACTACAAACTCGAATAGGCGAAAACTACGCTATTTGAGAAGAAAAAAGTTTTTTCACTTTGGGCTTGAATATATCGCGGATCGAACATCCTGACAACAATCTTGGTTATTTTCGCAGTGAGTCAGCTTCGGTGGCTTCCGACCATGCGATCTTTGGACTGCATCGATTGCGATTAACTGGATCGCGAGAATCGCAATTAACTAGTTTGCAAAGAATCGCGATCAGCTGGACTGCAGTGATTGAAAACAAAACTGGATCGAGCCATGTTGCAGATCGAACATCAAGCAACAATTTTGAAGATTTTTTTTTTAAACGACACCATGGATCGAACGTTCTTGTGGGGTTTTCACCAGTCTTAATAGTGATTTTTCGCTATGTAACGTACATCAGTTCGAACATACTGCCTACAGCTTTGATGGTATTCCACTCCAACTTTTTATAGCGGATCGAACATTTTGGCAACATCTTCATCAGACTTCGTAGTGATGCAATTTTAGTGGTTTCGGAAGGTAACTGTTTTTGTAGATCTCGATCCACAAATATGGATTGCAGCAGTTGCGATCAACTGGACTGCAATAACTATGATTAACTGGTATGCATCAGCTGTAATCAGCTGGACTGCAGCGGTTGAAATTAAAACTGGACCCAGCCACGTTGCGGATCGAACATCCAACAACAATTTTGATAATGTTTCACTACATATTTTAGCGTGGACTGAGCTTCCCAGCAACACTGTCATCAGATTTTGTAGTGATGCGATTTTCAGTGGTATCCGTAAGTAATAGCTTCAACAAATCTGAAACAACAAATCTTGATTGCAGCAGTTGCGACCAACTGGACTGCAGTATGTGCGATTACATGGCCAGCAGCAGCTGCGATCAGCTAGACTGCACCAATTGCGAACAGATTAGACTGCAATAGTTGCGTTCAACTGGACTGCAGCAGTGATTTTCAAGCCGTTCAAACTACTTTTTGACAGACATGACTTGAAGCATTTTCTACAACTTTTCTCAATGGGAGAACACGATTATATTTTCTCGTATCCCCTTGGTCAGCGCCAATGTTTGTACCCAAAATTGCTTTTGGGCACGAAACACAATGAATCGATAGTTTGGTTAGTATTTTGGGTTAGGAGTGGACTTGAAGAACAAAAAGAAAGACAGAGATTTACCGTGGTTCGGCGTGGTTGCCTACGTCCACGGGCGAATCCCCTTGGGGAGAAATGTTTTATTGACATTTGTGTTACATTGTCTGTTTTTACTCTCTCTTGGCCACCTCCCTCTGATTTATGCTCCTCCCCCTTTTATACAGTTTTCCATCTAATTTTAATTATAAACATAAATTGTATTAAACTGCCCATTTATGCTTTCATAACAAATATGCATGAAACTGTCCCCTTTATGCCTCCATGATAAATCCGCATGAAACTGCTGTTTTATGGCTCCATGATAAATTTTTCTAATTTGGTTGAGCCTATAATCGGTAGCAAAAATAAGATGATATATGATAGGTGTCTAAAAAACCTTGATATTCATCTATAGTTTATGCTTTCTTTGCTAAGTTTTCTTGTAAAATATGTATCTTATGTTTGTTTTTGAGTATTTAGGTACTTTGGAGTCATTTGGAACAAAAGAAGAAAAAACAGCGCAAAAGTCTCATCTCATGTGCAATGGCTTTTGGAGGCGGATTATTTCTCATTATTTGCTTTTATTTCTTCATCTCTGTCTGAAAAGTATGTCGGCTTTAGTGATGCGAATTTTATCTTAAGAGCATGACAGCTTTAGTGATGAATAGACATTGAAGGGAAGAAGTGAATCTGAAAAATAAGAGACGGATGCTGTTAGTGAAAGAATTCAAGAAGAGCGAAAGCCTCATTTTCCGTACAACTGTTATTGGGAGCGGAGCTTAGACGAACCAAGCCAACGATAAGGGACAACATTGCAGCTTAGTTTAGAGAAGCGAGGATAAAAATCCTTGGTTGACCCTTATCTATTCTATCTGAGTGGATATAGCCATCCCACTCTTACACTAAACCTAAAATTCAGAGGAGTAATAATTTTCTCATCATTATCTTCCCCTGTCTCAAACTCTGAGGAGATAGAAGTGCGGCTGGTGGAAGAAATAAAGACCATGGTTGTATGAAACCATTTTCATCTAAATCAAACGATGAGGAAATCCAGAGAGTAATGGAATTAGGGTTCTACTAAGTTTGAATTCTCGAAAAAGAAACTCAGTTGAAGAAGGAATTAAGGAGTTACAATGGAATCTGTGATGAGTTGTAAGTTAGGGTTTGAGAGAAATAGTTTTGTTACTGATGATTTTCAAGGATTTGTTTGAGATCTGAAATGGGTTTTGTTGGCTGGAATTGGTAGAGGCTTGATAATGGAGAACATATTAGAAATGGGTTTTGCGCATTTTCGTGTTCTGATGCCAGGAAAGTTATACAGATGACGTTGAGTTGATGGGGTTAAAATTCAAGGGTTTGGTAGTGTTCGTGCTATTTCAATAGGTTTTCTATGGATTGCAACTGACTTTCACCTGGAGCTGCTGGTGGAAGCAATGAGCTTGGGGTGTTGAGCTTTAGCTGGTTACATAAGGAAGAAATGTTATTGCAGTTGTGAGCCTGAGCAGGTGTTGGTATTACATGGGTGTAGCTGTTGTAGCTGCAGAGTTGAAGTTTACTGCAGGAAATAAGATTGCAATGGTGTGTGTGTGTGTGAAGCTGCAGGAATGGCAGAGAGAGACAATTGAACTAATAACTTGTGTTGGTGGGCTATTTCAATGAAGTGCTGCAGCTAGATATTGCAATCAAGAGCAATTGAATGCAAGGAACATGTGGTGCTGCAACTGGTTGAAGTAAGGATATGTAAAAAGAATAAGATGAACTGAGAATGGGCAGAGATTGCAGTTGGAGGAAGAATTAGAAACTGGAGGAAATATATTGTTGTTGTTCTTGAGGTGGAGTTGAAGAATGATGGACAAAATTGTGGGTTTAAGATGAACTGATGTTCTGCAGTGATTGTTGTGATTGCAATCGATGGGCTTGAATGAGAATTAACGGTTGAATTGGTGGAGTTAGAGTTACAGGGAATTAGAGGTGCAGCTGTAGAGCTAGAAGTTGAATCTGTAGCTTGGTTTAAATGGAGTCAAGTATGGAGAATGAGTTGATTGTGGTGATTAGAGGAAGATGTGTATCTCAGTTGAATTGTTGTGACAACTTGGTAGTGATGAACTCACTGAGGAGACAGGGAGGTTGTGATGAAGCTACATGCAAGTGTTGGTGGTGTTGTTTTGTAGTGGACTAACCGGGTATTGCAGGTGTGATTCTGAGTTCAATGGGTTTGAGCACTGGTGATGGCAATGCAATGATGGATCTGGTGTTTTGGGATCTCAGGTTGAATATTGCAAGCATGGAAGAATGGGTAATGAGGGTGGTTTGGTGGTGATTTCATCCATGGAGAATATTGTGTCTGTGAACAAAGAGGTTTATGGATGTGCAGCTATAGAAAGTAAACTGTTGCAGGTGTTGCTGTGCAGCTGAGATGCATTACAGTGGGTTAGGCTTGAGATATTTGCAGTGGTGTAGCTGGGTTGGAGTTAGTTTAACAGGTGGTTGAACAGGTTGTTGTAGTGCAAATCTGGGGTTCTTGAGAAGTTGCAAGTGATTTATGAGCTTACACTCTGCCAAAAAGGGAAGTTGGTCTGGTGGCAATGAAAATGTAATATTGGTTTAGCTGGTGAGATTGTAGTGGAGTTGTGCAAGATTATAATTGGAGATTGAATGGGTGCTCAGATGAGATTGTAGCAGGGTATGAAGCTGGTCAAAGAAGGTTGTGTAGTTGCAGCTAGGAATGGAATTGAACTGAAACTGGAGTATGGTTAGTGCTGCTATTGGAATGGTGCATTGGCTTGGATATGGTAGTGCAGCTGAACAACGAGAATTGGCCCAACTTGTGAAGCCAATGAAGTATGGCTTGAGCTGTGAAATAGATGCTGCAACCAAGAGTGCGAAAACACATCAAGAATGGTGAACCGGTGGAATGTAGTAAATCGACTAGAGATTTGACACTACAAAAACAATAACCTTCTCTTCCATAAGGGATGGAGCCTCAAATGAATAATTTTCTTATTAGCCTCCGACAGAAAAAAACATTCACCATAAATATCCTCTCTACGCTCGATGGGTGATCCAATGACCAATGCTCGTTGATCCCTTAACCTAATCACTCATTCCCTCTAATAACAATTAAGCCCTTTACAGTTTAAGAGAAACATGCCATGTAAATGTAAGCCAATAAAACTAGAGACGAGTTAAGCCCAAAAACTTGAAGCCCATAGGTATATAACAATGCCCACCCCTTTAAGTGTCCTTGTCCTCAAGGACAAAGTGTGGAAATTAAGCTTTTATGTGACTAGTATCTTCCCATGTCGCGTCCTCTGGTGGTGCACTGACCCATTGTATTAAAACCTGAGGCACAAAGTGTCCATCTCGAAGTGTAAAGCGAGTATCGAGAACTGCTGCAGGTTCTACCAAGAGAGCTCCGTTCTGATCCACTAGTGGCAATGTTGGGGAAGGGGTGTAGTGCTGACCAATTTTTGGTTTGAGCTGAGACACGTGAAACACTGGGTGTATGCGTGACCCAATTGGTAGCTTTAGCTTGTAGGCAACCGCACCGATCTTCTGCATAATCTCAAATGGTCTAAAATATTTAGAAGATAGTTTGAAATTCTTACGGATAGCGACATAAGTTTTCCGATAAGGTTGAAATTTGAGGAAGACCATATCACCCACAACAAGGTTTCTGTCAGTTCTGTGTTTGTCGGCGAAGAACTTCATCCTTGTTTGTGCTTTCAATAAGTCTTCGCGGAGTAGTTGTAACATGTGATCTCTATCTTGTAAGTAGTCTTGAACAACTTTCACAGAGGTGGTGGACTGCAGAGGGAATGCTAAATGTGGTGGTCTATAGCCATACATGGGTTGAAATGGTGTCATTCTCAAACTTGTGTGGTAATTAGTATTAAACCACCATTCGGCTAAGGATAACCAATTGGACCAGAGCCTAGGAGTCGTACCTGTCATGCACATGAGGTATTGCTCCAAACAAGCATTTGTACATTCCGTCTGTCTATCGGTCTGTGGATGGTACGAGCTGCTGAGATGTAAGGAAATCCCCAAGGCTTTGAACAACTCTTGCCAAAACTGGCTGATAAATATCTTGTCTCTGTCTGATACAATGGACGATGGTAGGCCATGAAGCTTAAATATGTGATGTAGAAATTCTTTCGCCACAGATATAGTAGTGAATGGATGGGCTAAAGCTATAAAATGACTGTATTTTGTTAGTCGATCAACCACAACCAAAATCACTGATTTCTTGTTAGACAATGGCAGTCCCTCTATGAAGTCCATGGCTATGTATTTCCATGCCGACTCTGGAATTGGGAGAGGCTGAAGAAGATCCACAGTGTGTGTATTTTATCCTTTGTTGCATTGGCAAACTTGGCAGTGAGCTACAAACTGCAGTATATCAGCTTTCATGTAGGCCAATAGAAATAGGCTTTAGCTCTATTGTATGTGCCTAACATTCCGGAATGACCACCAACAACTGAGCAATGAACAGATTGAATTATATGATTCCGTACCAGATCACTAGAACCAATATATAGTCTGTTTTTGTACCTGAGTATCCCAGCAGTGTAAGAGTAAGCCTTGTGAGAAGGTTGGATCAGTATCTGAGCAATCAGTTGTTGTGCTAAGGGATTTTCACTGTAGCTATGAATGATATCTTGGGCCCACTGAGGTTGTGATAATGATAAGGCCAAGAATTCAGCATTAGAGTGAGGAATTCTTGACAGTGCATCTGCAGACTTATTATCAAGGCCCTTCTTGTAGCGAATGACGTAGTCCATTCCAAGCAACTTCATCAGCCACTTTTGCTGCAGAACTAAAGTAACCCTTTGTTCCATAAGAAATTTCAAATTCCGGTGGTCCGTATTGATGATGAATTGGCAGTGGGACAGATAGTGTTTCCACTTTTGAAATGCCATGAAAATGGCCAATAGTTCCTTTTCATAGGTGGACAAGGACAGCGCTTTAGGACCTAACCCTTTGATGTAGTAGGCAATGGGTTTACCTTGTTGCATTAAGACAGCTCCAATGCCCTTGGAACATGCATTAGTTTTTAGGACAAAAGGCTGGGAGAAATCAGGCAACGCCAAAACAGGTGCAGAGAGCATAGCTTGTTTAAGTGAAAGAAATGCTTGAAATGCCTCATGAGACCAATAAAATGATTCTTTCTTCAACATATCAGTCAATGGCTTGCTAATAATTTCGTAAGCCTTGATAAATCGTCTGTAGTAGCCCGTTAAGTTGAGAAATCCTCGTAACTGCTTTAATGTAGTGGGCTGTGGCCAGTTTGCCATCGCTGCAAGTTTGTCTGGGTCTGCTGCAACACCTTCCGAAGTAATAAGATGGCCTAAGTAAGCTAACTGAGTTTGAGCAAAGCCACATTTGTCCCAATTGGCAAACAGAGAGTGTTGTCTTAACAAGGACAAGGTCTGAGATAAATGCAAGACATGCTCTTCTAATGAATCACTGTAAATAAGTATGTCATCAAAGAAAATGATGATGAGTTTTCGAAGAAAGGGTTGAAAAATCTGATTCATAAGGGCCTCGCAGGGGCATTGGTTAAGCCGAAGGGCATAACCCTGAATTCATAATGGCCGTGGTTTGTGCGAAAGGCTGTCTTAAAAATGTCAGATAAATGCATGCGTATTTGATGGTAGCCCGACTTAAGATCAATTCTATAAAAAAAATTATTCCCATTTAACTCATCAAGTAGTTCATCAATTAAGGGAATGGGAAACTTATCTTTTATAGTAGCGTCATTCAGCCTTCTGTAGTCGACACAAAATCGTCATGAGCCGTCCTTCTTTTTGACCAATAAAATGGGAGCAGCAAATGGACTATTACTGTGATGGATAATTCCCGTGTCTAACATTTCCTACACAAGCTTTTCCACCACCGCCTTCTGTACATAGGGGCATCTATAAGGCCTTTGGGAAGTAGGCGATGTATTGGGCTTAAGAGGAATACGGTGATCCAATTCTCTGGCAGGTGGTAAAGATGTAGGCTCCACAAATACATCTCGGCAATCTTGCAACACTGAAGTAATAGCAGCAGGAGTGGGAGCAACAGGAATTGCTGTAAGAGAAAAAAAACTGCCCAATTAATGTTGGTGTCTTGCTTTTGAGAAACTTGAGAAATGAATACCCGCTAATCATACTGCAAGAAGGTGTAGATGAACACCCTTGTAAGGTAATCTGTTGTCCCTGATGGAAGAATGATAAACGAAGGTCAGCTAGATTAAATATCACATCACCCATCTGTTTTAAACAATCAACTCCGAGAACCATATCGCACCCTCCTAAGGGAAGAACTCTGATGTCAGCACGAAAATCATAATTCTGCATTGACCACGATAATTGAGGACATACACCAGAGCTCGTTGTAGTGTCACCATTAGCTACAGTGACGAGCATATGACCCGTAGGTTGAATGTGGAGGTGCAGCTGCTCAGCTAGTTTAGCATATACAAAGCTGTGTGTGCTGCCAGTGTCCACCAGTACCAAAATATCTTTGTGATTTAGCCTGCCTGGAACTCGGATAGTGTTTTGCGCCACTAAGCCAGTTAGGGCATGAAGAGAGATCTCCATGGGGGACTCTACAGAGGGAGTAGGTGAGCTGGTATCCTGTTCAGTCTCCTCTACTGAGAGGGAAGATTCTTCAGCCGATGCAACTAACATGAACAATTGCTGAGTCTTGCACATGTGTCCCGGTTTATACAATTCATCGCAATTATAACATAATCCTTTATCCCTTCTTACTTTCATATGAGTTGGTGTCAATCTTCTTATAGGAGGAATAGGAGGGTCAACTCTAGTAGGTGTTGGGGGGTGTGTTACAAAGGGTTTAGGGGGAGAGAATAAGGAAGCAGGTATGGTTGTCAAAGGTGACAAGGGTGGTCTAGAAGTAGAGGGAAAGGAGCAAAAATTATTGGAAGGTGTAAATGGTTTGGGGTATCGATAACGTTTATTCTGAAGTTCTACAGAAGCCTGCTGCATTCTAGCAAGGTAAAAGGCATCTGAGTCACTGGCAGGTTTGAATATTTGTACATTATTACATATCTCCTCCTTAAGACCACTGATGAAACTCAGTGTATAATAATCCTCTAAGAGGTGTTTATGCTTAGCTTTCATAACAGCTTTGAGAGATTCATAACGTTCAAAATACTCCTCAACCGTGGAAGTTTGAGATAATTTATTAAAGCTACCCACATAATTATCATAAGCAACATCTTCAAATCTAATACAAACATCATGAACAAATTTATCCCAATCAAGAATTGTGTGACCCTCTTGGTAATCTAAAAACCATGAATCATCTTTGCCATCAAAGTGAATGGAAGTTAAGTCAACACGTTTTAAATTATCCACATAATTGAGATAAAAAAATCATTCGCATTTCCTACTCCATCCTCGAGGATTGGTACCATCAAAACGTGTAAAATCGATTTTAGGATGACGAAGAAGGTTACCTGAAGTGAGACGAAGAATTGGTTGTTCAGGCTCTGCGACGTTCGACTCCGGTGATTCTGTAGTTGGAGGAATACCCAAATGCTTACAGAACTGCAAATTGAACCCCCATAGTGTCTTTAAGTGAACCAATTTCACAATTTAGACCCTGAAGTTTATTTTCCAAAACTGATAATCGATCGGAATGATGTTGTTGAATAACATCAACCTGTTTTACTGTCGATGGTTGATCACCTCCCCCTGTCATAATTCAGGTACACATGATCAAGAGTCTGATACCAAATATAGTGAATCGACTAGAGATTTGACACTACAAAGATGATAACCTTCTCTTCCACAAGGGATAGAGCCTCAAATAAATAATTTTCTTATTAGCCTCCGACAGAAACAAACATTCACCATAAATATCCTCTCTACGCTCAATTGGTGATCCAACGACCAATGCTCGTTGATCCCTTAACCTAATCACTCATTCCCTCTAATGACAATTAAGCCATTTACAGTTTAAGAGAAACATGCCATGGAAAGGTAAGGCAATAAAACTATAGACGAGTTAAGCCCAAAAACTTGAAGCCCAAAGGTACATAACATGGAACTATTTCCGGTTGCCGGATTTTGGAACTCGAAGCATGAATCATAATATTTCAGTGAATCATGATGGGGGTGCGAGTCGGATTCAAGAGTCGGCCGCGGCATGTATGAGTTTGGAGTCACACTTTTGGGTACGTTTTCGCAACAACTAAGAAGTTGGGTTAGATGGTTTTTGTGAATCTATGAACTGCGGATAAGTAGAGTTGAGCTGCTGGGAGTATGCACTTGCTGGTGACAGTTTCCGATGGCTCAGTGGCCGGAGACAATTTTCCGGTGACAAATTCCAGCGACCGGTTTTCGGCCAAATTCCTGCCAAAAACCCAGTTTTCCGGCGAGTGCTTTTGGGACAAATTTTCTGCACGGGTTTTTCTCACTTATAGGCTTGGTGGATTTTCATCTAATGGACTTTGAAGACTAGACCTATTTTTGGAAAGCAAAGGAATATAAAAGAAAGTCTTCTACTTCTTTTGGGAGGACGTATATTTTTGGAGCTCTGGAGGATAACAGCGACTAGGGTTTGCTTTCGTATTTATTTTTCATCTTCTTTATTTGATTATTGATTATGATGAACTCCATAGCTATGAGTAGCTAAATCTTATATTATTGGTTAAGGATGTAGTCCTATTTCTAAAACTTGTGCTTGATTAATGTATTAGTTTTCTCTCTTGATTATCGTTCAAATCTCTACTGTTTTTAATAATCACATGATTGATGTATTATGATAGGACTTAGATGTTTGGTTAGTTAAGTGGCCAATTAATTGAACTTGCATCCTTGTCCATAGATATTTTAGGGTTTTTCATCAAGCGATAACCCAAATACAAGTAGTATGATATGATTATAGTTTGTAGTGATACACTCTTATAATCATGTGTAGAGTTTGACCATTGTCCGAATTGTCATATGCAATGTATGACAATTGTATTGATTAGCCTATTTCCCAACTTAATACTCATAGGAATTGAACTTAATTAGCGCAAGGTGTAGGACCAGAATATCGCTACAATACTATTTCTGCGATATTAACAACATTTTTGCGAGCGTCACAGAAGATTCTTTAACAACATTTCGCGAGCGTTATAGAAGAATCCAAAAGAAGCTGACGATAGAAGAAATATAAAGATAGTATGTTTATCCCGCGATGGTTATCAATTTTGCGAGAGAGAATATTATAGCAATCGCGATGAGATCGCAAAGTATATCCGAAATAGGAGGAAAACTTAGTTGTCATCCACTATGTAAATTCCTATGTAAAGGACTCGAGAAGACCAGGAGAAGGATGATGCTTTTTTGAGAGTTGAATAGATCTTGAGGAGAGACAAACTCTAGAAGGAAAGTTGTACTTATGAGTTCTTACATTTTTTGTAAAGAATTCTAAAATTAAAATAAGAAAAGTGTTGTTATACATCTTCAAAATAATCCAATTTCCATAGATTCTTATCAAGGGTGTAGTGTAGGAATTCCTGCAACTACATTTTGGCGCCCGAAACAGGGATTGATTAACGAAAATTGAAGAAAAAGTGAAGAAAAAAGGTAAGAATTGTTCAAGAATTCATTAAGTAAACCGGTGAGATAACTGAAGAAAAAATGATCAGAATCAAAGAATATTGTAGAAAATTGGAGTGTGATATGGTAACAAGAGCAATGATTGATAGATTTCATGAAAATATTAAGGGGAAGATACATAAACGGGATTTTGAAGGAAGAAAGATTATGACAGTAGAAAAAATATCATCATTAAAAGATTGGGAAAAGCAAGAGATCACGTTTACAGCAGCAGAAGTACCAGAAGAAAATCTAAGTCATACATCTCCTTTGGTGATCACGGTATCCACTATACCGATGAGAAAGGGAAAATCAATAAAATCCGAAGAACAATGGGCTATGAATAGAACTTTGGTGGATGCAGGAAGTTCTGTGGATATAATATTTTATCATACTTTTAAGAAAATGGGATATAAGGATGAAGAAATGTCTGGTTCAACATATCATATTCATGGCTTTGGAAAATCTTTAACAAAACCTAAAGGCGAGATAGTGATACGAATTCCGCTAGGTGAAATTGAAACACGAGTAACATTATGCGTGGTAGATGTGGAATCGCCGTACAATATGATATTGGGAAGACCATGGATACATGCAATCAAGGCTGTAGCATCAACATTGCATCAATGCATCAAATTTCCTATGCCTGGTGGAGTTGGAGAAATTAGAGGAGATACAGATTTTGCAAAGATGTGTTACCAAATTGAAGTGAGAAATTGTGAAAACCGTCCAAAGTTGCGAAAAGCTCACAGAAAATTAGCGAGAGAAGCAAAGAAGGAAGAAGAATTTAAAATTTACATGATAAGAGCCAACGAAGGAATAGGAATACCCAGTGAAATCTCGCGAGAAGGAGATGGACTCGCGAGAATTATGAAAACACCGGCACCAATGGGAGAACCTGAAGCCAGTTATATCGCAGCAGAACCAACAAAGGAAGTAAATATTGGGAGTAAAGAAGAGCCTAAAATGCTGAAAATTAGAACTAGAATGGAGGCAGATGAGGAAGAAAGAACTATAAATCTCTTGCGAGAGTACAAAGATATCTTCGCGTGGAGCATGGATGAGATGCCAGGGATAGATCCGTCAATAGCATGTCATAAATTAGAAATCAACAAAAACATAAGTCCATTTAAGCAAAGAATAAGGAAAATCGCAATAACATATCATTCTCAAATAGAAGAAGAATTACAGAAAATGCTCGACGCAGGAATTATAAGGAAAGCAAAATATCTAGAGTGGATTGCAAATATGGTAGTGGTCCCAAAGAATAATAAGGGGATAAGAATTTGTATAGATTTCACTGATTTAAACAAGGCTTGTCCTAAAGATAGTTTTCCATTACCATATATCCCACAGATGGTTGAATCAGCAGCAGGAAATGCTAGAATATCATAGTTGGATGGATATAAAGGATATAATCGAATCCCTCTCGCCGAAGAAGATCAAGAACATACCGCATTTTTTGCTCCAAGAGGATTATATTGTTATACAATGATGCCATTTGGCTTACGAAATGCTGGGGCAACGTATCAAAGAATGGTGGAGAAGGTGTTTGCAAAATGGATCCACAAAACATTAGAAGTGTATGTGGACGATATGCTGATCAAAAGCAAGGAAGCTGACAATCATGTGCAAGATTTAAAAGAGATTTTCGATCAAATGCGGCAATTTAATATTAAAGTGAATCCTGATAAGTGTACTTTTGGAGTAACTTCAGGGAAATTTTTGGGGTATATTGTATCAAAAGAAGGAATACAAGTTGATCCAGAAAAAATACAAGCAATTCGCGATATGCCAACACCTGCGACGGTAAAAGATGTGCAGAAACTAAATGGACTCTTAGCCTCGCTAGGAAGATTCATTTCGCGATCTTCAGACAAGTGCAAGCATTTTTTCGATATACTCAAGAAGGGAACACAATTCAAGTGGACATATGAATGCAAAAAAGATTTTCAAGGAATAAAAGAACATTTGACGAGCATAACTATATTACAGAAAGCTGAACCGGGCGAAGAATTATTGATTTATCTCGCAACAACCACATATGCGCTAAGTGTTGTGTTACTGCAAGTAGATGCAGGGGTAGAAGAATCAATTTATTATATTAGTAAAAAATTCAATTCTGCAGAGAGAAATTATTCTAAGATTGAGAAATTAATTCTAGCATTAGTACATGCAACTTTCAAGCTCCGTATCTATTTTCAAGCACATAAGGTCAAAGTGTTAACGAAAGTGCCAATCGAATTAGTGATGAAAAATTCAAAGAGATCAGGCAGAGTTGAGAGATGGAATGTACAAGTAGGACACTTTGATATTCAATATGAAATTTTATCCTCGCCAAAATCACACGTCATCGCAGAATTCTTAGCCGAATTTCCTTTAGAAGATGATGAAGCTGTGGAAGAGATGATGGATGTAGAAGAAGAATGTGGAGATCCAAAAGAGCTATTAACAGAACCTAACAGATGGGAAATATTAGTGGATGGATCATCCAATGGAGAAGGAAATGGAATTGGAGTTGTTTTCATATCGCCAGAAGGAGAAAAAACAACTTTTTCATTTAGACTTGAATTTGCATCAACTAATAATGAGACAGAATATGAGGCCGTGATCCATGCTTTAAAATTTGCGATAGAAATAAATTTGGAAAATGCGAGAATCACCAGCGATTCACAATTGGTTATTCGCCAGATAAAAGGAGAATACACAACAAATGAACCATCCTTGAGAAAATACAAAAGACTTGTTGAAGAATTATCTGCGAGAATTCCAAAAATAAAATGGAGACATATATCAAGGAAAGAAACAGACTTGCAGATGCTTTTGCTTTCATATCTAGTATGATGACAAATCCATTGGCAAGGTGCATAAAAATTCAAACACTTTCATTTCCATCGGTAAACAAGGAAGAAGAAGAGACAGATGTAATGATGGTAGAAGCTAGCAAAGGAGAACCAGCGAGCAATATCACAGATTGGCGAGAAGATCTTCATGCATACTTGGCAAGAGGAGAAATCCCAAAAAATCAATTGGAAGCGCATAAATTAAAAAGTAGAGCAACCAATTATGAATTAAGAGATGGAGTATTATATCGCAGATCTTTTAACGGACCATCGCTAAGATGTTTGACGAGGGAAGAAGGACAAAAGATATTGAAGATGTTGCACAGTGGTGACGCTGGTAATCACAGTGGAGGAAGATCTTTGGCATATAGAACAAAAATGCAAGGCTACTACTGGCCATATATGCATGAAGATGCAAAACAACTCTCAAGGCGTTGTGAAGATTGCCAGCGATATGGAAAGAAGATACATGCACCAGGAGCACCATTATCATCCTCAACAAGTGTATGGCCTTTTGGGAAATGGGGGTTAGATATTGTGGGACCATTTGTACCTGGTTCTGGACAAAGAAGATATTTGATTGTCGTAACAGATTATTTCAAAAAATGGGGAGAAGTAAAGGCAATACAACATATTCACGATAAAGATATTTTTACATTCATATTTGAGAATATAATTTGCAGATTCGGGATTCCAGCACAGTTGGTATCTGATAATGGAAAGCAATTTGAAGGGCAGAATATAGAATTACTACTCAATGCATTTAAGATAAAGTGTGGAAAATCTACTCCTCTATATCCACAAGCAAATGGTCAAGCTGAAGCAACCAATAAGACAATCGCAGACATCTTAAAAAAGAAGCTAGAAGGATACCATAGAGCATGGTGTGAACAGGTGCATAATGCAATATGGGCCTACAATACAACTAGACGAGAAGCTACTGGAATGTCACCTTTTTGTTTGACATATGGAGTTGAAGCTGTGTTACCAACAGAAGTAACTATTCCTACAACAAAAAGGGAGGCTTGGGAAAGAAATCTAAGTGCTGGAATGATTTTAAATAAATTGGATGAATTAGAAGAAAAAAGAGAAAAAACTTTGCAACATATGGAAAATTACCATCGAAGATTAGCTCGTGAGTACAACAAACGTGTTAAGAAACTTGAATTTCAACTTGGTGATTTAGTGCTGCGAGAAACACCTAGTTATCAGCGAGAGAATGGCGGAAAGTTGGCGAGAAAATGGGATGGACCATACATCATTAAAGAGATAGTTGGAACTGAGGCGTACAAACTAATGGATCCTGAAGGAAGAGATGTTGGTCAAAGACTCGATAGACCATGGAATAAATTATTTCTAAAAAGGTATTATCAATGACATCTTCTACAAGATAGGAGATACTGGTATGTTATATGATGAAATAGGTAATAAATTCTTCTATCTCTATTTACAACTGAAAAATTCTTTTGATAACAAAGCACAACAAGAACAGCGAGCATCATCGCAAGAAAAGCGAATACAAATTTCGCAGAGATTAATAGAATGGGACGAACCTTTATGGCGTGCACCCTAGTTCGTGAATAAAATTTCGCAAGAGGCAAATGTAAGACCTAATAGCACGTCATAGGAGGGGGTATCTCTTGACATGATTCGGGGGTAAGGTTATACCGCTGCTGGATTCGGAGTCATGCAGATGTTGGGGTTAAAGAAAACCTATCCGGGAGAGAGATCTTGGATTTCCAACTATATAAGGTTATACCCTTGTTGGAAGGCTGAGAATCTCTTCCAAGAAGTGCAAAGTATGACCAAGGCGCCGAGGTACATGGTTGAGCCAAGAGTGCCCGGGGCATACGAAACTCCCTTGCCATTCTTGGTAAGTCTTGGCTATGATGCACTTTGCCTGAAGAAAACCCCACTTAGGGTGTAGTCTTGTAACTATAAGCCATATAGGCATAAAGGACAAGAGGCTGCGAAAAACAACTAGTTGTTGGAAAATATGGATGGGAGGAGCTAGTCTTGTATGGCCGATGTGCCCTCCTTGAAGGGGAAACCAGGGGGAGATAAGGGCGGCACCCTCCATTAGGGAGCTGATAAGTGTCTTAAGACGGCAATGTCATGGGGCTTTATGATCGCAAGAACATTTAGGCCTGTCATATTGTCGCGTGATGAAAATTATACAGAGGAAACAAGCCAAAAGAGAAAAGTTAAGATGAGATCAATGGGTTTTTGCATGAAAATGTAAAGACGTCCTGCGATTTCATCGCAAGACGACAATGTCATAAGGATTAAATTCTTGCAAGAGAGTTTATACTTATCATATTGTCGCAGATATTTTGAAAGAACATGGATAAGACAAGATCAAAGGGTCTTTACATGCAAATGTTAAGATATCCTGCGATTTTATCACAGACAGAAAAAGTTTGGCAAAATAAGACCTTTAACTATGAAGGCAAAATAAGACCAAAAGAATAATCTTACCAATTAATAATTTTATTTTAAGATTGCAGGAAATAATCATTCATCGCAGAACAACATATAAGAAGGCAAATTCTAAACATTGCAGATTCCTTCAGAATTTTTCAGAAAATCGCAGCAATATTCATTGCATCGCAGAAATATTCATACTTTCACGAATGATGCAACAACACATTTCCCAAAAGAGGATACAGAAAATAATTAAGCAAGATAATAACGGGCAGATATATTTCAAGAAAGATAACAACGGGCAAATAGGAGAATGGAGAAGTAAGATTTCATTATCTTCCTTGAAAATATCCGGAGAAGACTAAATTAAAAGTTAAATTCTAAAGTTTCAAAAGTGACATCGCTCGCAAGAAGGAAGAAGAAAAAGAAAGCAATAATGAAATTTAAGTCTCAGTGATGGCCTCGCCGGATTCATTATTTCTACTTGTCAGATTTATTATTTCTGCCAGAGTTATCAGCTTCATCAGCATCCTTTTCACCATGAGTCTCTCCTTCTTCTAACTCTTCATCAACATTTACTTTGCCACCCGCAACTGCTTCTTTGGGAGGACTTATATTTTCTTCTTCTTCTTCACCATATTCTTGAGTGGTATTTTCTTCATCATTAGTAAACTCTAATTCTTCATCCATGGGAAGAGGAATTTCATCATCATCAACCTTTAGAGGAGGGACAGAAACTGGAGGAAGAGAATGGGAAAGCAGAATCTCGTTCACAATAACTTCAGCACTGAGGTGGACCTTGCGAAGGAAACCTCTGTCACGATTCCTAATCTCTATATTTTTGAAATACTCGAGATAATCAAGTCTTCTTTCTGCTTTGTCACGGGCTTCAAGGTAATTGGAAATAAGATACTTGTTCTCCTTGCGAACTTTATCCAATTTGTTGGTAAGATCAGCAATAGTAGAATGAAGGTTTCTTTCAGATTCTGCGAGTGTCAAAAGTGGTAAAAGATCATTCAGTCAAAGATTTTACAAGAAATATAACACAAAATTTGATAGAAAGGTCAACAAGAGAGGCAGTCAATTGACTACTTTCTTTCTGCGAAGTTAAGTTTTGAATTAATGAAAAGAAACAATTTTCCCATTGATTCATAGCGTCATCGAATTTATCGCCAACCACACCCTTCAAATGAGATTTTATGTTTTCTTCTTTGGTGTGTAGATATGAGTTTTCCTTTGCTAGTAAAGAATGAGACCTCTTCAATTGAGAGTATTGGTCTTGAAGCTCGATGTTCTTTAAACTAAGAGTTAGTCTCCCTTTGATAAGCTTATCCTTCTCAGCGGCAGATGAATCAGTTACTTCCTTGAGTTCATTTTTGAGAGAACGAAGAGATTGCTCTTGATTATCACATATTCTTTGTAGATTGCTCAATTGCTGCGAGAAAATCACCATCAAGCATGAAAATCTATGTTTCTCTTGGGATAAAGTTCTATTCTCATTTGATAAAGATTCTACCTCCAAATTAGACTTGGTTAACAAATATGAGAGCCGAGTAATCTCGTTATTTAAAAAAAAAATTATTTTGCGATAGTTGGTTATTCTCATTGGTAAGATTATCTATTTGATTGATCGAATATGTACAGAGATTATCTAATCTATCATACTGGTCCATCCAAGAATCTCTTTCAAAACGAGCTTCGTCAGCGATAGATTCAAATTTAAGTCTCTCTATGAAACGAGTCCGATTTGTAACTAACATATGAATCAAGAATTTAATAAGGAGACTTGAGTACAGGGGATAAAAAACCAAAACAGAAAAATAAGAAAAATAGAGGCAAAGGAAATTATACCTTTCAGCTCTCGTCATTTCTCCTGCGAAGATTCTCGCAATCAAGAGAAGGGTTGCGAAGTTTATAGTTCAGAATATCACACTCAGAGGTTTTAACTTGAAGACTTTTCCTTAAAGCTTCAATTTCATTCTCCAAAGATGCTCACGAAGCATAACCGTCAGAATCAAAATATTTGAGAAAAGTTTCGCAAACTTCATGCTGGAAAGGGTCAGTAGAAGATTTTCTAACATTGTCTAAAACATTAGACAAAATTTTAAAAGCAGCGTCAATACTTGATAAGCTTTCATTTGATGAAGGGAGAGGTATAGAAGAAGAAGTAGTAACGAGAGCAAGTTGACGATTTGAATCGTTCGCAATGGTTGAATTATCAGAAGGAGGAGTACTTGGAAAAACAACAGTTGAAGGATGTAAAGGGCTATAAGAAGTCTCCGTTGCAGCAATTTCAGAAGCTTGATCTGTCAAAGGGTCAGAAGAGGTAGAAATTTGGACAACGACATTCTTGCAGACAAAAGGAGAAAGATTTGGTTGCGACAATGAAGAAGTAGTCCTCACGGATGTTAGCGTGGGAATGGTGAGATTACCCCCAATAGACTTAAAGTAGCGAGATCTTTTGGGAGGTTTAACAGGATTCTCGTCATTATGTGAATAATAATTCAGATAAGAAACATAGGCAACAATGTTGTTATTAAGAAATAGACACTACACCATTTTAAGGATATAGCAACATACAATAGCTGTTGCTAAACGGGGTCGCAACGGGACTTCGCTGTTGCTAAACACGGTGTCGCAATTTTTAGCAACGGCATAAGTTTTGTTGCGAATCTTGGTCAGCAACGGACATTCGCAACGGCCGTTGCCGTTGCGAATTTTTTTATTAGCAACAACAGTCTATTGTTGCTAATATGTTGCTAATTACAGGAATACCACTACCCAGAACTAGATACTGTTGGTTCTGGTTCTACTATATTGGTTCTGGTTCTAATTTAGCAACATAGCCCTGATGTTGCTAATCTTTTGCAACCTCAAAAAAAAAGGTCAAGTCTATGTTTATTGACCTAGTCAAAATTCATTACCCCCACATTCCCCCCCTGCAATTACCCAGTTCCCCATATTCAACATACACACATATATACAAACTACAATGGCAATACAAAATAGATACAAATGTAGTTGAGAATCACCACTAGATAGAATATTATTATAAAAGAAAGGATTCTTCAACTGATACAAATGTACACAAGTAAACTTATGTATGTTGTGACTGACAGAGGCATTGAAAAACAGGGAAAGAACGACTAAATATCACTAGAAGTATCATCAAACATAGAATGCATGACAGTCTTGCCTAAATAACCAGAATCCCTGGCAATAAGTAACAAATCATATAGAATGCATTTCGTATGACCTGAACACCAATCTTCTGGTCGAAGTTGGTTGTTTCCAGTTTTTCCAGCTCCCTTGATGCATATAACAATGCGATACTACCTCCTGCGACGAAGTATTGCAGTCAAAAACATGTTAGTCACCAAAATGAAGCTTCCTGTAGACAATTTATCAATAAGGATAAATGCAATCTGATACCAGGAACAATGCTTTAGTGGCATTTAGAGCACCAGTTACTATCTTTTTTCTCACCAACTTCAGCTTCACTAGCTCCTCCAATCTGCACATTGAGCAATGTTATCATTTATGGCACAAGTAACAGAGTAACAATTGCATACCATAAAAAACAGTAACAATAGAATAAGAAGACGATGAAAATGACAATGTTGTGTCTTAAGGAATGGTGACAGACCTTTAAAATAGCAACACCACCAGAAAGCTTAGCTAGCCTCTCTTGCAACTTATCTTTATCATAATCATAAGTGCTCATTTCAACTCCAACTATTAGCTGTTCACATCGTTCCTCAATGAATTTCTTGTCACCACCCCCAAGAACTACAGTATCATCCTTTGATATTGTCACCTATACACAATACATATATTAGATATCAACAAAAAAAATAAAAACACTTAGTGAATATAAAATCACTGGAACAACTCCTAAAATAACTAGATGGTTCTACATTGACATCCTGTTGTAGTTATAAACATCAGAAATTCACAATCACTCACCTTATTGCACGTGCCAAGCATCTCCAACTCAACCTTCTCAAGATTCATGCCTAGTTCTTCAGTTATGAGATGCAATACACAAATAGGACAAATTGTTGTTAAAAGGAAGAAAGAACAAGCCTACAATTTAAGTGACACGTAGAGGAAACATCAATGCTTACTTGACCCCCAGTCAAGACGGCAAGATCTTGTACACTATATTTCATGTTCTCTCCAAAACTGGAGCCTTAATAGCACAAACCTGTGTAACATATAAAATAATCCCTCCCAGTTAAAAAAGGAGTACAACGTAAACCCAAAATAAGGAAAGTGCATTTTAAAATAATCAAGGCAAAAGTAGTCTCCAAACCTTGAATTAAACCTTGATTCCAGCTCCAAGTTTATTTAATAAACATAAGACAGGGAGAAAGCGAAGCAACTGAATGACTATCAAAATGACAGCACATACCAGTAAGATAGTGTCCTTCATAAGTTATATTCAATTCACCAACTTGCAATTTTGCCAAGTCCAGTTTAGATATCTATAGTTAATCAGGAATATTGTACTTTCTTCGAAAGATAATACGCACAGAATCAGAAATCCAGAATTTCTTTGGGGTAAAAATAGGAATGCTTAAGATATACCAAGGAGCCAAGTAAACTAATGTCCGAAACACCAAGAGAGTAAATTAACACAGTAAGGCCCATTATGTCCATTCAGAAAATAGCTTTGACAACTTATTTGACCACAAAATTGCCTATTAGCAATGAACTTCCTCCAAAAACTTTTATGCAAACCAAAATTTCAAGAAAATATAGATTATTCTTCATCACAACAAATGAACGAAAAATAGAGAAAATGGTACTCACAATAAACATTAAAGAAAAATAGAGATTATTCTTCCTCCTAAGTCTTTATAGAGTTTGTCAATTTCAGGAACCATGCTTCTTAACGACTGAAATCCATCAAAAGTCTGTACTATCTATCTCTACTATATAAATGTTCAACAGTTAGCTCATGGGAAAAACAGAATGTCGCACTAGTGGACCTACAAATATCATGTGCGCTAGTGGGCAAGGTGCCAAATGACCTATATTAAATGCCAGAACAGGCGAACATCATATAAGAGAAAGCATATCATGTTTCCTGACAAGCTAGCAACATCTACTCTTCCTCTACTAAAAAGCTTGATGAGATTTACTAAAGATCTCCAAAACTGAAGACTAAGACAACAAAGCACATATTCTTTCTACCGTGCATGTAGAGAATATATAGTCACCGTCGTCCAATAAACGATCTTTTTTGTCGTATAGCCAAGCTTTAGAAGTTAGTTAATTATCAATTTCCTACAAGATATTTAACAAAAACAACAAATGAGGCAGAGGTTTACTTTGTCGTATAGGCCAGCTTCCTGGCACTGGCGAGCAGCTTCAAGCAAAAATTGTTGTTGTGACGTTCTGTCATTTAGAAACCTCCTAAGTTGACCTTCCTCGCCAACACCTCTTGCACCAAGCAAAAGAGATATGCCACTATCACGTAATAATAGCTCAGTAAGGAGTTGCTTTAGCATCAATTGTCTCTGTCTTTGCTGATTGTTGTTTCCTCCAGTCCAAGATAACTCTCCACCACCCATTGCAGAAGCAGCTTGTGCATAATATTCTAGTGCCACTGAGAGATTGTCTGAATGCAAATATGCTGAACCGTACTGGCGAATCATGCTAGCAGCTTCGGCAAAAGCATCCATTAGACCCAACTGTGGACCAGTTCCAGCACCATCAGAAAGAACCCCATGATCTTCTAGAACAATAGAAATATGAACTGCGTCGATATTGAATCCTCCGTCTCCATTTTCCTTGGATAAGTATAGAACCGCTGGCAAAAACTGGATGCTCAAAAGTAATATGTAAGGGTACACTAACGGATCCTTCCCGTTCTTTGTGTAATACGAAGGCTCAAACTTATTAAGGTAAACCTGCAAATCGTCTAAACTGTAAGGTACCATGGACTTATTCAAAATAGCAGAGGAAGCAGCTCCACCTGGGCGATCTCGAACTGCTGACAATTTGAACCACAAGAAATCCTTGATAGTGTTGAAAATTGTTGGTAGATCCCTAAGCAACCAGTCAATCTGTTTGCGTGAACCAGATATGATAGCATAAAGTAGTAACTTTTTCTTGTCATATGCAGGTCGACCAATTCGATCTCCCATCCTCAACATTTTCTCACATTCTTCTGTGGAAGCAGCTGCAGTCTTTTGGGACACCATACCTCCAGTAGAAATCCACTCAGCAAGCTGCAAAAAATAAAAATAATTTATTATGCTGATAAGGATGATTTCAACATTATGACCACTAAGATGTGGGTCAAGGACCCTGATATGATTTATGCCAGCTTGAGATTGGAGTCTTGGTCAAAAAAGATAAGATGCTGGAGTTAAGTGTTTATAGCTCCTTCCAATCAAACAATGGGTTCTTGTTGCCCTGAATTAATTGCTAGTAAAGAACACAAAGAAGTATGGAAAAGTATCGGAAAAGTACGAGCAGCAAATTGATGTGAAGCACGAGATGACAAAGCAACATTTCTAGCTTCATCATAATAACCAAGATCGCAAGAAAAAATAAATCTGCAAGTAATTAAGAAGATAAAATCAATATCAGAACATAGAAGAAATATGATAACAAGAATATAAGAGTTGATATTTAGTAATATTGTCTCAATGGCACTTGCGTTTGTAATTCTCTTTACACAATACAATCACAAAGATATCAAATATATGTCATTCACTATGGTAAAAGAAGAAAAAATAGAAACATGGTCCCCCCAAATAGGCACCAAGCCAATGGAAAACCAGTGGGGCATGAGAAAACGTTATGAGCCTGCTCCAAAGCATAACTTAGGATAAGCAGTAATGGAGGAAAAAAAAGTGACTCCAAGGATATATAACGGAGCATTAACAAGTTGAAAACCAGGGAAGGGTAACTCAATTTGGATTAGCTTCACAACTAACTCAAATGTCGTGTTGAAAATCCAGTCATTTCTTGACAACACTTGCTGCAACCTTCATCTCTCTTGCCACTGGAGCACCACATGCTAGGGAAACATGAGGGTGTTACTTGATGGGACCAACAAATCCCCACCCTTGCAAATAAATGGTAGTAGAGTACATTTCAAATACGAGTCACGAATGCTTTACACTGAGATTCAATGCTGTCGCAAGGTTTTAAGGGATCCCATGGTTCGGTTCTAAAAATTAAGTACATCTATCCTATAGATGATAAGATGATGCAGATTCAGCCTTTATGATAACTTGAGAAAGAATGGAGTTGAAGGAAAAACCAAGAAAAACTTATCCCATTCCTTAATGGCTTAGTAATGAGACTTTAAACCATGACGTTTATAATCATTTAAACCAATCACAGATACAAGAAACTCAAAGGCCCAAAAGAAGACTGAGTGTAAGATAATACTAAAGTAGAGTCAAAACACCTGTTGCCAAGTCGTATCAACAGGAGGCTGCCTGCGTGCATCGTTTGCGTCAAAATCTAGAACCCCATACTCCCTCAAACGGATCTGCAAAGCAGTTTATAAGAACCTTTAGATGCCAAACTCTAGAACTGGGACCTAAATGCAGTAGCATCTAAAAGAAAATTTCTCTAACCCGGAGAAAGGCACGAATTTTCTGTAGGTTCCCCCACAACCCCACCAAGAGCAGCCTGCCAAAACGAAATCAGAGATGAGCAAAGATCAATAGAAACAACAAAAATGACATGATATTTGACGATATAAGTGTAGTTGAGATTGTTATTATTAATCATTTAACTAAGCACTTCCGGATTTCAGAATAGTACTACCTACATCAGGAACTATCAAACAACACCAGAATAATTCTAACTAAGCTGTGGCTTTTGTTGCGCAATAAGCGTTTGCTGACCATTTGAAAGTAAGACAGAATCCAATACAAATATTGGTCGGCCATTCCAATTACCCAGAATCCAATTCATTCATAAAAACCATCCCACAGGCCATAGCTTTTCCACTACAAACATGCATGATACTATACGATATCACTAAAGCGCCTTTAATTGTGTGATGCACTGTTCAAATGTCGTGACTGTATACATCGTACATAATATTATTACTTAATTGAGCAAGTGTTCATGACATGCTGGCAATGACAGTACATTCTATTAAACTCTAGAGAAGTGAATCACGGGGAATTGGTGCTGCAAATAAGGCAGAAAGCAATTTATCTACTGACTGAGTTTAGTAGCATATACATAAATTACAATTTACCCAATCTTAGTAGACAGTTATTTTGCTTTCTAACAGGTTTGGAGAATCGGGAGGTTTGGGAGGCAGAGACAACAAGATTTTTTTAATGGAAGACGTGGCTTATGAAATAGTAACTATACGTTTGTGCTTAAGTCGTGGACATACACGAAAATCCCCCATAGTTGTAACCCTCCAAGATTCTACCAGATTTATTTTTGCATGTCGAAGCACGCCCTACATATACTACATAAAGATAAAGAAACAGCTAGAGTTTCCCTCAAATTCAAGAATAGCAAAGCTCAATCAACTCTAGCAACCTGCGTTTTTAGGCTGACCAAATAATGATCGAAATACACAATGAACAAATCAATATGTTGCACCATAAAGTTCAGTCCTTTCGAGTACAATGAACATACCAGAAACAGAAGGAAAAACTTGTAATTCAAAGCACCAATGCGGTTAACAACCCAAACACAATGATGATCCATTTTCAATACATACCTCCCACCTAAAATAAATCAACAAAAATACATTGATCAGTATAAGAAGTAAGAACCTCTTTAATCAGCTAATTTCAGTAAAGTATAAGATAGCTTAAAAACGGAACAATGATGACAACGAGGTGGTTTGACTTGATTACACTTCCTGCAATACCGAATTCTCGAATTATTATTCAAATCACTTGTATTTCCTGGTAAACCAGAACCAAATTCTGATCCCCCAGTTAATGGATAAGTATCTCCTATCTCTTCATCAATGAAAGGTCTCCAATTTGATAGTACACCACCTGGATCCGTTAGGACAACAGAAAAATAGATCCATAATAACATCACCAACTACAAAAAAAATAAATTAAAAAACAAAAAAAATCAAACCCACACTTCCAAATTCAACTCTGACCAGTTCTTCTATGTACAAACTCTGATGAGCACACTGTAATCATATAACAACAACAAACCATTAAATCAGTTCATATTATGAAACCCTAAAATAGAAATTAAACCCAAAACTGAAAATTGATCAAAACCCCTAAAACAGCTTAACATAAAACAATAAATTAAACTTATACCTTCTGTCAGTTCTTCAGAGTTCTTTCTTCAAAGTAGTCCATCTTTTCAACCTTGACAAACCCTAAAATGGAAAAAATAAAATCGTGTTAGATTCAAAAATAAAACCTTTTAAATCGAAAGAGAAAGAAGAAATAAAAAAACTAAAATCGAAAAACAACAGATTAACGGATGAAACCCTAAAATCGAGAAACTGAAATTGAAAAACTAAAATCAAAATCTTTTAAATCGAAAACAGATTCATAGATGAACCTAAAATCAGTAAACTAAAATGGGAAGAAAAAAAACAGATTCACAGATGAAACGTGAAATCAAATGCCCTAAAATCGTGAAACGCTAGAATTCGTAAACTGAAATTGAAAAACTAATAATGATAAACACTTACCAGATCGAACACGAGCAACCAAACCTCTAATATTAACACTTAAGATCGAGCTGCAACTGAATCTTCAAGGGGAGAAAATATCATGCGGGAGCAGAAAAAAAAAAAAGAGTCGAAAAATGAAAATGGTTGAATGGCTGTGAAAATTCTAAGTATAGGTAGATAAGGCTGAAGGGGTGGAAAAATAAAGCAGAAGCCTGACCAAACTTTGACTTGGGCGAAAAAAAACGTGAAAGTGTTTCCGACCACACGCGTGCTTCGCATGCATGAACATCTCGCCGTTGCTATTCGCAACTGAAAATCTGCTGTCGCTACATTAGCAACAGGCAACAGCTGTTGCGAAAATATAGCAACGGGAATTAGCAACGGAAATTTAGCAACGGCACTAGCGTTGTTGCTACTCTGGGTTGCTATATCCTTAAAATGGTGTAGTGAGAACGTGTTTCTTACTACCTTATCACTCGCAGAACTCCTCTTCTTCTTTTCAGCAAGTCTCTTGTGAGAATTAGGATTTTGAGTTGTGGATTGTGTGCTAGAAATAGTTCCGCTGAGGAGAAGACATAACATGGAAATTATGGAGAATCAAATAAGAAGGATTGGAGAATATAAGTAAAAATTGACATAAATAAATATCATCAGTCAAGAAACATACCTTGGTAACTCCATTAAAACAGTAGAAGAGGAATATGAAGAAGAAGAAAGGTTACAGACGAGGAAAATAGATGAAGAAGATAAAGAAACAGAAGAGGAAAATTAGTTTTGAAATTTAACCCTACCTTTTATAGGAGAAAAGGGATGACCCATTTAATAGAGACGTGTCAGTAAATAAAGGAATTCACAACACGTGTAGGCGGTAAAATCTAAATCAACAGAATCTTGTCGTTATGAAAGAGTATGGGATTCTCATGATCTTCTCTTCTTCGCAGAAAAGACATGAGAAGAGGCAAGCTGTAGGACCAGAATATCGCTACAACACTATTTCTGCGATATTAACAACACTTTTGTGAGCGTCACAAAAGATTCTTTAACAACATTTCGCGAGTGTTACAGAAGAATCCAAAAGAAGTTAACGATTGAAGAAATACAAAGAGAGTATGTTTATCCCGCGATGGTTATCAATTTTGCGAGATAGAATATTATAGCAATCGCGATGAGATCGCAAAGTATATCCGAAATAGGAGGAAAACTTAGCTGTCATCCATAATGTAAATTCCTATATAAAGGACTCGAAAGGACCAGGAGAAGGATGATGCTTTTTTGAGAGTTGAATAGATCTTGAGGAGAGAGAAACTCTAGAAGGAAAGTTGTACTTCTGAGTTCTTACATTTTTTGTAAAGAATTCTAAAATTAAAATAAGAAAAGTGTTGTTATACATCTTCAAAATAATCCAATTTCCATAGATTCTTATCAAGGGTGTAGTGTAGGAATTCCTGCAACTACACAAGGCGTTAGGTTATTCTTTAGGTAGAATTCACATACGCGGCTCTAATGTATGTGTTGGTGAACTTAGGAAATTATTAGATTATCTTGCTCTCTTGATATTCTAGGCTTTTGATAATAAAAGAGATTAAATCGTAATTCTAATCATGTATGCAAGCACATGTTTAAGAATGAAGATGAATTCCTTGACCAATATCTTTCTCTCATTGATTACTTCCAACTATTTACTTTGCTTTTATTTTACTTTTATTTTAAAAAAATCAGAAATCCCCCCTTTTGGTTACTAAGAAACTAGAATTTGATAACAACAATCGCCTATCTGTGGATACGAACTCTTCCTTACTTTATACTTCATTTATATTTTATTGAGTAAGAAAGTGAATTATTTTTGACACCTACGACAGCAATCAAATTTTGGCGCCGTTGCTGGGGAGGCATTCGGCTTGTTATTATTTTATTTTTTTAGTTTCTTTTTATTATTTTTCTGCTTGCATATTTGCTTTTCGTTTCTTGTCTTGTTTCTCACTTGTTTGCGAGAATTATTTTTAGGTACCTAATCCCTGGATTCTAAAGATTGGAATTATCCAAGGTGCGGAATAGCTACTCGAAATGGCACAATACTCCAACCAAGGCAAGGCACAACGGAAGAACAAAACTTGGAAGTAGAACACGAAGCTCTTCAGCAAGAAGGAGAAGTTCCAGAACACGAGGTTCCGGTTGGACAAGAACCACCCTTTGAATAGGAAGAAGAAGAAGAAGCAATGGGTGATGCAAATCGTACACTCAAGGGCTTGGCTTCTCACAAGCTAGATACACAGCAGGGTTGTATCAAAACAAACTCTACTTTTGAGATCAAGTCGGGGTTGCTTAGAGAATTGCCAAAGTTACATGGCATGGAGAATGAAGAACCAAACAAGCATCTTATGGACTTCCACACCATTGTCACGGCCATGCTTCCAGCTGATATAGAAGCGGATGGCGCAATGTTGAAAGTTTTTCGATTCTCTTTGGCGGATAGTGCTAAGGATTGGTTATATTATTTGCCTCCCGGAAGTGTCACAACATGGAATGGATTGAAGAAACTCTTTCTAGAGAGATATTTTCCTGCATCAAAGGCTACTCAAATTTGCAAGGAGATTTACAGAATGAAGCAAAATATGGGAGAATCCTTATATAATTGTTGGGAACGATACAAGAGATTGGTGGAAAGCTGTCCTCATCACCAATTTAGTGACGCTATGATTATCCAATACTTCTATGAAGGACTCCAATCAAGGGATAGGAATCTTCTTGACGCTGTGGGTGGTGGTGCACTAGTGAGAAATACGGTGGCACAAGCTAGAGAGTTGATTGAGAACATGGCAGCAAACTCCCAACAATTCTTGAGTCGTGGTTCGGATGTGCTTCTTAGGAGAGTGAATGAAGTAAGCTAGGTGGAGGAACTTCGTCAACAAATAGGTAACATGACAGCAATGATGCAACAAGTTACAGCCGCAGTTATACCAAATTCTCATCAAGGGTATGAAAAAGCCAATGAACAAGCTAACGTGATCTTTCCAAATCAGCAAAGACGGTATGATCCATATTCAAACACCTACAATCCGGGATGGAGATATCACCCCAATTTTAGCTATGCGAACAAGCAAGGAGCGGTTCAATAAAGAAACCATTGGTTCTCTTGACTCATTACCGGAAAAATCTGCACTTAAGAATATTTCATATGTTTCTTTACCTTGCAATGATGAAAAACTTTTACCTTCCATTGTTAAATATCCAAAGTTAGAATTGAAACCTCTTCCAAGTCACTTAAAGTACTTGTACTTGGGTGACAATGAAGAGTTACCTATGATTGTTTCTAAAGAGCTTAGTGAATTACAGGAGCAAAAACTTCTAAGGGTGCTAAGGAAGTACAAGACGTCCATATGATGGATCATTGCCGATATCAAGGGTATAAGCCCTGCCGTTTGTATGCACAAGATCCATTTGGAAGACGATGCAAAGCCTATAAGGGAAGCACAACGTCGTTTGAACCCTCCCATGATGGAATTTGTGAAAAAAGAGATACTATGGGTGTTATCTACCCCATATCCGACATCAAGTGGGTAAGCCCGGTACAAGTTGTACCAAATAAGTCAGGTGTGACCGTGGTGGATAATGATAAGAATGAACTTGTCCCAACTCGTGTGCAAACCAGTTGGAGGGTTTGTATTAATTACATGAAATTGAATGCCACTACTAGAAAAAATCACTTTCCATTACCTTTTATTGATCAAATGCTTGAACGTTTAGCTGGACACTCTTATTATTGCTTTCTTGATGGCTATTCAGGTTATAATCAGATCGTGATAGCACCGGAGGATCAAGAGAAAACCACTTTCACTTTTCCTTTCGGTACTTTTGCTTATAGAAGGATGCCTTTTGGCTTGTGCAATGCTCCAGCTACCTTTCAAAGGTGTATGGTAAATATCTTTTCAGAATATGTTGAAAACATAATCGAAGTGTTCATGGATGACTTTAGTGTCTTTGGTGATTCATTTGACCTTTGCTTGAATAATTTGTCATTAATCCTTGAATGATGTCTTGAAACAAACCTTGTGCTAAATTGGGAGAAGTGCCATTTTATGGTAACTCATGGCATAGTTTTAGGCCATATAATATCTTCTAAAGGATTGGAAGTTGATAAATCTAAGATAGACCTCATTCGTGCTCTAAACCCTCCCACTACGGTGAGGGAGATACATTCTTTTCTTGGTCATGATGGTTTTTATCGTAGATTCATCAAGGATTTTTCCAAGATAGCATCACCACTTTGCAACTTATTGCAAAAAGATGTGGTTTTTAACTTTGATGAAAAGTGTGTGGCGGCATTCAATCGTTTGAAAGAACTTTTGATTTCAGCCCCTATCATTAAACCACCGGATTGGAGCAAGCCTTTTGAGCTTATGTGTGATGCAAGTGACTACGCGGTTGGTGAGGTGCTTGGGCAACATGTGGGGAAGATACCTAATGCTATTTATTATGCTTCTAGAACGTTAAATGAGGCCCAGCAAAACTACACAACCACTGAAAAAGAGTTGTTAGCTATTGTTTATTCTTTGGAAAAGTTCCGCTCTTATCTAAATGGTACAAAAGTTGTTGTTTTTCTGATCATGCAGCTCTTAGGTACTTGCTAATGAAGAAAGAAACGAAACCAAGGCTCATACGATGGATTTTACTCTTGCAAGAATTTTATATAGAGATCAAAGACAAGAAAGGAATTGAGAACACCGTTGCGGATCACTTGAGCCGTCTTGCTGTGGACAAGGAAACTATCCCATTGCGTGAAAGTTTCCAGGATGAGTAACTATTCTCAATTGCCTTTGGAGAACCATGGTACGCTGATATTGTTAATTACTTAGTTTCTAAACAAATCCCAACGAACTTTTCTCGTGCTGAGAGAGACAAACTTAAGAAGTTAGGAAACCAATACATATGGGATGATCCATACTTATGAAAACATTGTAGTGACCAAGTAATACGAAGGTGCGTTCCCGAATCTGAATTTAATTCTTTCTTGTCATCTTGCCACTCTTATGCTTGTGGAGGACACTTTGGGAGCAAGAGAACCGCTCTCAAGGTACTAGAATGTGGTTTTTATTGGCCAACTTTGTTTAAGGATGCACATGAATTTTGTACCACATGTGATAGGTGATAGGTGTGATAAATACCTAATTTTATATCTAGTATTTATGCTTTCTTTGCGAGTTTTAGTGTGAATTATGTATCTTATGCTTACTTTTGAGTGTATTAGGTGCTTTGGAGTCGTTTGGAGCAAAAGAAGGAGAAATTAGCCATTAGGAGCTACAAAATGCTAAAAGGAGCAAACAAGTAAAGTGTTATTGATGAAGAAGGGCCAAAGACCAATTTTAACTCAAGGAATTCTTATCACCATCTCGAAGAGAATTCAAACGCGAAAAGAACGCAAAAAGAATGAGGTCATTCCGAGTTCGTATGAAGAAGTTATGAGCAAAATGGTGAAACCAATTTGGATTAGGTTTTCTGTTGGGCCTTATTGGGCCTGCGCGAAAAGAGATAGGAGAGATGCGTTTTGGGCTTGCTATGGACGTGAAAATTAGGGTTTTTGGTGAATTTAGAGGAGGTGCACTTTCCTATTTTTATTAGGTTTCCTAGTTTTCTTAAAGAAGAGGTTACAAAACTCTATATATAGGGAAGCCTAGGCACAGATATATCACGACTACTACTTTTATTTCTAGGGTTTGCAACATGCTAGGGTTTTTCTTTCTTCTTGTTATGAACTCCTTGAATATGAGTACTTAATTTTATTATTGGTTATGGAATAGTTGGATTTCACAAAGCATGTTTCTTTGATTCAATATATTAGTTTTGTCTCATATTTATCGTTTGCAATTCTCTGAAAATATCGTTTTATGATTGATTGATTGTTTTGTCAAGTTGCAAATTGGTAGAACTTCTAATCACATCTATTGCTAGTTTAGGGTTTATTATACGTAAAAGTGATATTCCTTGAATACAAGTAGCATAATATGATTATAGTTTGTAGTGATATATTCTTATGATCATATGTGAATCGTAACCTTTGTTAAATTGAATTAGTGCGCTTTCCACGTTCAATTGCTTTGATTAACCTGATTTCATAGAACTTAATGCATCTAGGGAATTAAACTTGATTAGTGCTTTTACACGTTAGGTTGTTCTCTTAGATAGAACTCATACTCGCATCTTTTAATGTGTTTGTTGATAACAAAAGGAGATTAGCGGGATATTCTTGCGATCAAGGTATCCTAGGGCTTTTGATAAAAGTTGAGATTAAATATCAATTCTAGTTATTGTGAAAAGCATGTTAGTGAATGAAAACGAAATCCTTAACCAATATCTCTACTATCTTATTTGTTTGCTTATTTGTTTATTTGCTTTTAGTTTATTTTACTTTCATAAAAATCAGAAAACCCCGGTAATTTATATAGGAAACCACAACAATTTGACAACCTAGACCTCTCTGTGGGATCGATCCTTTCTTGCCCTTGCTATATTTATATTTTGAGTAGTAAGAAAGTGTAAATTATTTTTGACGCATACGACAGCGATCAAATTTTGGCGCCGTTGCCGGGGAGGCAACGGTTGTCAACTGTTTTTGGTTTCTTATTTTTGTATTGTTTTGTTTTTAGTTTTTTTTTATTTTCTGGTTTTGACATAGTTTTGAGAACTCTTGTTTCAGGTACTTATTATGGACGGAGCATATTGGAACAATGGGTACGGTTATCAACCTCAACAACATTATGACAACTATTTTCCTATGAATATTTCTTCGAGTTTGGTAGATGAGATGCAACATTTTATGGTTAACATGGAGTCAATTCGTAGACAACCAAGCGTGGAACCAATTTCATCGCCCGAATATGAAGTAAGTAATTCTTCCTTGTCGAATGAGCTTTACCAACAAATGGAATCATATTTTCAGGATTTGAATGGATCACTCCAAGAGCTTCAAAAAGATGTTTCCAATTTAAGACAAGGCATTGAAGAATACAAAGAGGACATGCAAAATTCTGCGAAAGACCAATCTTTGGGAAGTGGTAGCCAATCTAATGTTGACTATGATAGTGACGATGACTATGAAAATACGTCGCTTGAACCAAATCATGGTGACATACCCGAAGAGTATAAAATGGAGTCTCTTTGCAATCAAGGTGAAGTTGAAAAGGAATATGATGACACTAGTGTAGCTTACTCAAGCATTGATCTTTCTAATGATCAAGAACCTATTCAAAAGGTAGAGCTTGAGGATGATGCAATGAGTGTTCTAAAGAAATTCCTTATGGACAGAATTGCATCCGCAAAAGAGTATGTGCCTTGCAATGAAGAGGAGTATGTTGAGAATGAAACCGTTATGACCAATATTATGGAAGACCCAATTGAACTTGTGAATGTTTGTAATGATGATGTTGATGTCGAGACTTTGGTTAAGGCAGAAACGGACGAAGAATGGTTGGAAAGTTTGATAGAGGACCATGATATACAAGAGGTGAATAATTCACTTGAGTTTTTCAAGGATGAAGAGGATTCCGTGCTAAAAGAGATTGTGCGAGGTTTGTCTAACCCTTTGCATGTTAATTCTTCTCCTTTACCTCTTATTGGTTTGAATATATGTGCTTCGAAAACATTGTTGACTGACTTTGTTTCTCGATTTCCTCCATTAGAAAAACTTGATTCTCATACTATGCAGGTTTGTGAACAAGAAACCGTAGAAATACCCGACTCCTATATTCTTTATACACTTCCAAGTGTGGACAAGAATAAGTGTGGGGGAAGCTTTTATCGGTTAATAGCTTCGTTTGTGTTTTATATTACTAATATTTGTATGAAGCTATTGTTTGCAAAACAGGTGCTATGGGTGGATCCCCAACTTTTCAGATTATTGGTGTATGGGGAATGAATTTTACAAGAAGCTACGTCGGGCCGTCGACTTTAAAACAAGCGCTTAGTGGGAGGCAACCCACCGGTTTTGTATCTCTTATCCTTTTGCTTTTGCTTTTATTTTTGTTTCGTTTGTTTATTTATTTTTATTGTTTTCATATCATATTTGCATCCCCATGTTTAATTTCATTAAGTCCATAATCTATCTTAGAAGAGAATTATGATGAATACCTTTTCGTCAGAAAATTTCAGACTGCGCGTAGTTCAGTCCAGAGACCATAACTGTCAGACCGTTTATCAGAATACTGTGAAATTTTGACACTGTGTAGAAAACACGTAGGTGAACAACTTTTGTGAAATGGAGTTTTTCCAAATTCCTTACCAATTTGCACAGTTTTTGCGTTTTATCTGCTGTTACGTCAGAATTCAGAACTTTCGGTTTTACACATTGAGGACAATGTGAAGTTTAAGTGTGGGGGAGCATTTATATGTTTGTATAGTTTGTATAGTTTGTTTTATGCCTTTAAAAAGATTAAAAAAAAAATCAAAAAAATAGAAAACCAAGAAAAGATTCGTGCTTTTTGAACTCCGAAATCTAGAAACTTGTGCCTTTAGGATGACACCATTAGTGGATGGAACCATTTTGAATGCAGGAGTTGAGGAACCAATTAACTAAAAGGGACGAACATAGCTCAGAAATCACAATTAACATGATAGTTGTTACCATATCTCGGAATATCACCATATCACATTCTATTTTTATTTTACCATATTTATCTATTGTTCTCTAAGTGCTTTGGTGGGTCACTAAACATCGACGTGTTATTACTGCTAGGATGGAATAGAGTGATTGAGTTACTAGAAAAAGAAAGAAAAATGAAAAAAAAAAAAAAAAAAAAAAAAAAAAAAAAGACCGACCAATTAGACCAAAACGGAATAAAAAAAGACACTTGGGAATAGCAGTATGTGTGAAAGGTAGTCCCTGTCTCCGTCGCCTAAACAAGCGTGGAATGCAGGATCCAAGGCAACTATCACATTCTTGCTGACAAGAAGCATGCGCTTGGATCCAAAAGATCTAATCATGCTGTCTAATATAAAAAAGAGAAAAAAAAGAAAAAAAAAGTGAAAAAAAAAGTGAAAAAAAAAGTGAAAAAGAAAAGAAAAAGAAAGGAAAGTTTTATATTGGTTGAATAAAGTCACTCCTGGTTCCCTTGTATATGCTAGTGAGTTGATGTAGCATTCAAACCAAGTAGCTCAATCCAATAGGAATAGGTTCATCTTGGCAAAGTGACCTTCGCATGATATGGGAAACATCGATCACTTGTGAATATTCGCCAACATCTACATCTATATCCATCTTCTTAATCTTTTCATTGTGATTATGGTTTGTTAGTTTCCGAATATTGTGGCTTGTTCGACTATCTAATTAGAGTTTATTTACTAATACTTGAATTGAATTTGCAAGGTACCTCCTCCTGTAGTCATTTTGGATTCATTCATTGATTTGTCACAAATAGACGGAGTTGGAAATATAGGTTTTGTAGGTATATCTCTAGTAAACCTTCACGAGACTATAACTCGTCCACTAGGGACACCTAGGGGTTTAAAGGCTTGTTATTTATGCTAAAATTAACCGTAGCCTCGACGTCACGGAGTTGTTGTATTTTAGTTTTGTTTGATTTGCTCGAGGACTAGCAAAGTCTAAGTGTGGGGGAATTTGATAGGTGTGATAAATACCTAATTTTATATCTAGTATTTATGCTTTCTTTGCGAGTTTTAGTGTGAATTATGTATCTTATGCTTACTTTTGAGTGTATTAGGTGCTTTGGAGTCGTTTGGAGCAAAAGAAGGAGAAATTAGCCATTAGGAGCTACAAAATGCTAAAAGGAGCAAACAAGTAAAGTGTTATTGATGAAGAAGGGCCAAAGACCAATTTTAACTCAAGGAATTCTTATCACCATCTCGAAGAGAATTCAAACGCGAAAAGAACGCAAAAAGAATGAGGTCATTCCGAGTTCGTATGAAGAAGTTATGAGCAAAATGGTGAAACCAATTTGGATTAGGTTTTCTGTTGGGCCTTATTGGGCCTGCGCGAAAAGAGATAGGAGAGATGCGTTTTGGGCTTGCTATGGACGTGAAAATTAGGGTTTTTGGTGAATTTAGAGGAGGTGCACTTTCCTATTTTTATTAGGTTTCCTAGTTTTCTTAAAGAAGAGGTTACAAAACTCTATATATAGGGAAGCCTAGGCACAGATATATCACGACTACTACTTTTATTTCTAGGGTTTGCAACATGCTAGGGTTTTTCTTTCTTCTTGTTATGAACTCCTTGAATATGAGTACTTAATTTTATTATTGGTTATGGAATAGTTGGATTTCACAAAGCATGTTTCTTTGATTCAATATATTAGTTTTGTCTCATATTTATCGTTTGCAATTCTCTGAAAATATCGTTTTATGATTGATTGATTGTTTTGTCAAGTTGCAAATTGGTAGAACTTCTAATCACATCTATTGCTAGTTTAGGGTTTATTATACGTAAAAGTGATATTCCTTGAATACAAGTAGCATAATATGATTATAGTTTGTAGTGATATATTCTTATGATCATATGTGAATCGTAACCTTTGTTAAATTGAATTAGTGCGCTTTCCACGTTCAATTGCTTTGATTAGCCTGATTTCATAGAACTTAATGCATCTAGGGAATTAAACTTGATTAGTGCTTTTACACGTTAGGTTGTTCTCTTAGATAGAACTCATACTCGCATCTTTTAATGTGTTTGTTGATAACAAAAGGAGATTAGCGGGATATTCTTGCGATCAAGGTATCCTAGGGCTTTTGATAAAAGTTGAGATTAAATATCAATTCTAGTTATTGTGAAAAGCATGTTAGTGAATGAAAACGAAATCCTTAACCAATATCTCTACTATCTTATTTGTTTGCTTATTTGTTTATTTGCTTTTAGTTTATTTTACTTTCATAAAAATCAGAAAACCCCGGTAATTTATATAGGAAACCACAACAATTTGACAACCTAGACCTCTCTGTGGGATCGATCCTTTCTTGCCCTTGCTATATTTATATTTTGAGTAGTAAGAAAGTGTAAATTATTTTTGACGCATACGACAGCGATCAATAGGTGCCAAAGAACATGCAATCTAGGTGCCCGAAATCAAATGCCACAAACTATTATTCAATTTGTTGAGGTTTTTGATGTATGGGGAATTGATTTTATGGGCCCTTTTGTCAATTCTAGTGGAAATTATTATATCTTTCTTGCTGTTGATTATGTCTTGAAATGGGTGGAAGCTAAGGCCACCCTAACTAATGATTCTAAAGTTGTTTCAGATTTTGTGCAAGCAAATATTTTTGCAAGGTTTGGAATTCCAAAGGCTATAATTAGCGATGGAGGTTCACACTTCAAAAACAGGTTCTTGCAAAGCTTGTTAAAGAAGTATAATGTGTCACATAGGATTGCAACACCATACCATCCACAAACAAATGGACAAGCTGAGGTTTCCAATCGAGAGGTTTTTTTTATTAATAATAAATTGTATTGATTATGACAAAAAGTATTACAAAATATGTTCAGAAATATTACAAAAATAGAAAGGAGAGCTTACAGGCAAGCAATCCATTTTTAAGTGAATCTATAATATGTAGTATTAGGATTTTCCATCTGAATCATAAATGAAGGTCTACTTAAGAAAACTCTCTTTTAACCTCTAGCTAGAAGGGCACCCATTCTGGTAAGACCATCTGCTGAAAAATTGATCTCTGTAATTATGGATGAACTGATAGCTTATCAATGCTGCCACTATTCTGTTCCATCTTGTCTGAACATACCAAGGAATTTTACCTGATGAAAAAGAGTTGATGACTGCTTCAGAATCTGTTCTGATACATATTTTTAAGAATCCTTTACTAATAGCCCATTCACAAGCATTTATAACTGCAAATATTTCTGCCATGAAGTTTTTTGCAATGCCCATTCCACCTGCAACAACAATTAAAACAACTCCATTTGAATTTCTCCCCACAAAACCATAACCTGCCTCCCCAGGATTATTTCTGGCTGCTCCATCACAACATAACAATACTTGATCAGCTATGGGAAAAGTAAAGAAACATTCTTGGATCCTGATGTGTTTTACTTTCCTGCATTTCATGCCAAAGGTTTTTAAGATTTGTAGATCCTCCATTGTGTTCCACATATTGCCCTTCATTCTGACTTCACAATCCTTAGTATACTGCATTATTCTCTGCTTCAGTACCACTTCATTTGGATGTAAATCATCAAAAACTGCTCTATTTCTCATGAAACATAACTTTTTCATAGTAATAAGAGCAGCAGTTGTCCAGATTTCATTAACAGCAGGGCTCTTGGTTTTTGATTGACTAAATATTTCATTAATTGATAAAGGATTGAAGAAAGAAAACATAACTCCCAGCCATTGCCAAATTCTCTCACTGAAGTTACAATACCACAAAATATGCTCAGTTGTTTCTTCAGATTGCTTACAAAAAGGGCATCTTGATGCAAGATTGAATCCCTTCTTCTTCATATTATCATCTGTGCTCCAAATTCCTCTAAAAATCTTCCACAAGTTACTTGAGATACTGGGGTGTAATGTGTTTCCCCATATATTTTTTTGTCCAATGAACTTCAGAGAATTTCTTCCTTATACAGTTAACAGTAAAATCTCCAGTTTTTGACCATACCCATATTTTCCTGTCTTTTCCTCCATCCACCACTGGAAACTCATTAAGATCAATCATGGATGATAATTCATTAGGAATGACCCATTCATTATTCCTTAATAAATGTTGTACTCTAAGAGCAGGATTTTGTAGCATAAAATTATTATCAGGGAATAAGAGTTTTAATGGCTCACTTGTAATCCAGATATCCTCCCATAAAGAGATGCTCTCACCATTGCCAACAATCCATCTTGAATTTAAGAAAATATCATTCAATACCCATTTAATCCCATGCCATATTGAAGATTTCTTGTAATACTTTATCCACAAGCCATTTTTATCCTGAAATTTGGCTTGGAAATTTTTTGACCATTCATCCTCTCCATGTTGAATTTTCCAGGCCAGTTTCATAAGTAATGACTTATTAATGTCTCCAAGATTCCTTAATCCCAAACCTCCTTCTGAAAAAGGTGCATTAACTTCTTCCCATTTGACTGTTAAAAGCTTTTTCTTAGAAGGATCACCAGACCAAAGAAAATTTCTGATAATTCTATCACATTCAAGTAAACACTTTTCTAGGCCATTTGTATACTGACATGGTATATATGGGCATACTACATAGGACATGTTTCACCAGTATAAGTCTTTCTTGAAATGATAACATCTTCCCCATACAACCAGGCATCTTACTTTGAATTTGATCAACACAACCCCAAACATGACTTGTTTTAATTCTTCCAGGTATTAAGTTGACCCCAAGGTATTTATATGGGAATGGAGATAATGGCATGCCACATAAACTGGCTATATGCACCTTCCTACTATCAGAAGTACCCCCAACAAAGAATTTGAATTTCTCCAAACTAATAATCTGTCCTGAAGAAGCTTGATAATCTTTCAAGAGTTTTGTTAAGTTTCTCTTATCTCCATTATAAAATAAGAATATGTCATCAACAAAGAATATATGAGTTGGTTGAATTCCATTTCTGTTTACCATTGGAATCAATTTCCTCTCTGCAACTAGTGATAAGATTCTTCTACTAAGAATTTCCTGAGCAATCACAAAAAGTATAGGTGATAAAGGGTCACCTTGCTTCAATCCCCTGCAAATAGAGAAGAAACCTGCAGGACCTCCATTCACCATCACAGAAATTCTAATGGATTAAAATAAAACCTTGAGCCATTGAATAAGGTGAGCAGAGAAACCAAAAGTTAACATAGATTGAAACAATAATTCCCAACTAATGGAGTCATATGCCTGTGTTATGTCCAATTTCAGACCAACATTTCCACCTCTCCTATTTATCTCCAATTCATTGATTAATTCAGAAGCTAATACAATTTGATACTGAATATTCCTTCCTTTTATGAAAGCTCCTTGCTGAGGGGATACTACCTTCTCCACAACTTCACCCATTCTAGAAGTAATTATCTTTGTTATTACCTTAAAGCAAAAATTACTTAATCCAATAGGCCTAAATTGATTAGCTATCTTGGCACCATTAACTTTTGGAATTAAGGTAAGAAAGTTGGTATTCATACCTTTAGGAATAAAGCCTCTACTCCAACAGAACTGAATTGCAGCAATGAAATCCTTACCTATTATATGCCATGTACTTCTATAAAACCAACCAGAAAAACCATCTGGACCAAGTGCACTATCTGGGTCCAGTTCAAACACAACTTTTTTTATTTCTTCTTTGCTTGGAGTAGCAGTAAGTTTCAAATTATCTTCATCATTGATAACTTGAGGAATGTCTGCAAAGATATGATCAGCAAAAGCAACATCCTGTTTTTTGAACTTGTTTTCAAAATATTCCACTAAGACTCTGGATATATCTTGTTGAGAAGATACTATATTTCCATCAGAACTTTCTAATTATGTGATTGAGTTATGAGCTTATCTTATTTTAATATAAGTATGAAAAAAATTTGGTATTAGAAGACCCCTCCTTCATCCACTGCACTCTAGATTTTTGTTGAGCAATTTATTTATTTGTTTGTATTAAAAGCTCCTGTTTCCCTCTTGCAGTAACAAGTTTATTAAGTAAATCAATATCTTCTGGAGTTCTATCAGAAATTATAGCAGCTTGTTCTACTTCCTTCTCTGCATTGGCCAACTGAATTCTAACATCACCAAAGACAGTCCAATTCCATTCTTTTATAACTCCCTTCAAGAACTTCAGTTTTTCCAAAAAAATGAAAGCTGGATTACCATTTACCTCCTTCTCCCATGTTTCTTGTACCAATTTCAGGAAATCAGGGTGACTTAACTACACTTTTAAAGCTCTAAAGGGAGCATTTGCAGGCTTGGGCATGATTTCATTAGCTCCTAAAAGAACACTATGATCTGAAGTCCCTCTTGCACCCACTTTATAACTCCAACCATGATAACTGTCAAGCCATTTAGAATTAAATAATTCTCTATCCAAATTACAGACTATTCTCTTAGATCCTGCTTTATTATTGCACCAAGAAAATTCAACACCAGCTTTAGGAGCTTGTATTAACTCACAAGTATGGAGCCAGTTATTGAATTCATTCCAACCGAGAGGTAAAATTCATTCTTGAGAAGACGGTGAATCCAACAAGGAAAGATTGGAGTTTGAGACTCAATGATGCTTTGTGGGCATATAGAACCGCATACAAGACACCAATTGGGATGTCTCCCTTTAGGCTTGTTTACGGTAAACCTTGTCACTTACCCGTTGAAATTGAGCATAAGGCGTTTTGGGCTATTAAGCAATGAAATATGGAGTTGGATGGTGCTAGAAAGCAAAGGAAGTTGCAACTCCAAGAGTTAAAAGAGATTCGCAATGATACATTTGAAAGCTCACGTATTTACAAAGAAAATACGAAGGCATTTCATGATAGTATGATTACAAAGAAACAATTTTTCATTGGGCAGAAAGTGCTTTTGTTTAATTCTCGCTTGCAATTATTTTCGGGTAAATTAAGGTCACGTTGGATTGGACCTTTTATTGTGACTAATGTGTTTTCTCATGGTGAAGTTGAAATTCGTAGTTTAGCTACAAGGAATGAACTAAAAGTGAATGGCCGGTTGAAACCATATTATGAGAACTTCTCTTCGGATGTCGTGGAAGGAGTTAACCTTATGGAAGTTCTCCTTCTGGAGGAGTCTTAGGAAACAAGGAGCAAGTCGGGCTGACGACTTTAAACCAAGCGCTAAGGGGGAGGCAACTGATAGGTGAAGAAAACACCTAATTTTATATTTATTATTTAAGCTTTCTTTGCTATTTTTCGTGTGAATTATGTATCTTATGTTCGCTTTTGAGTTTTATAGGTGTTTTGGAGTCATTGGAGTAAAAGAAGAAGAAAATATTCAATTGGAGCTAAATGGAGCGAGAAGGTCAATTCACAAGCGAGCAATGGAGCTGGCTAAAGTCATGCGGTGAAAGAATGAGCCACTACAACATCTTATGAGAAAGTTTTGAAATTGAACTGTCAGTCTCGCAGGATCGACTGTTGAAGGGAAATTGATGTTTCATCTAGGGTATCCCTTATCAGTTATTAGAGGGTTTAATTATCACTGGGGTGGCCACATACAAAGTGGGTGCAAATAGCTGTAAGACCTAATTAGGTCGAGAGACAAGGGAATCAATTCCCATTTTCTGTTCAAGTTTGTTCTTCCCCTCTGATGCTGATATTATCACCTGAAACAGCAGATTCAAGATGGAGATTCAAAAGTGAAGGGGTTTGTTGTTAATTACAGTTCCACAGAAGAACACGGAGCTTGCAATAAGATGGGTTTTAACCGAATCGAGTTCTAATCCCGGTATCTGTCAGAGATTAAGAGGGGATTGCTATTGCCGTCGATATGAGAAGAGGAGAATTCTTCATTGTTGTTGCTGCTGTCGAGTTGAAATTCAAGGGGTTTTGAGCACGAAATTGATGTTGTTGTGGAGATGGTGTTGATAATTACAGATGTTGCAGTTGGAAGAATTAGAGAATGGGTTTTGTGTGATTTAATCAACAAAGATGGAATTGAGAGAGAGATGATACTAATTCAATAATGGGTTTGTGCAATTTAGTCTATCAAGGGTCTGTGGATGATTACAGATGATCTTTTATGGAATTTTGGGTTATTAAAGGGAAAGAAGGAGATGAGTAGTGAACTCTGATGGTGGTCTGTGTGGGTGTTGAACAATTATATAAGCTGAGTTAGAATGGGTGGTTCTCAGATTTTGATGACAGAGAAGATGACACTGTGGATGTTTGCACAGATGGAAGGTAGCAGGAATTAGCTTGGAATTGATGTTGCTGTTGAGTTGCAGAGAAATAATGGGTTGAACAGAGATGCAGTTGGAGATTCAGAACTGGAATGAATGGGGTGATGCTGCAATGAGCTGCACTGGAATGAGTGGATTGTGTGGATGAGAATAGTTGTGAGCTAATAAGAAGGAGGCAGAGATTGCAGTCAAGCTGAACTGGTGGTACTGTTATGAACTGAGCATATGGGCTAGATTGAGTTTGTAGTTGCAATGGAAATGGTGGAAGTCAGATGAGGTTGCTGTTGCAGGAAAGAAGCGGCATTTAGTGGGAACTGCTGCTGTATAGGGATGGTGTAGCAGCTGGCCTTAAAGTAATGTCAGTTGAGGGAATAATGCAGGAGATGGCACTGGAGAGAGTTGTCTGGTGGATATGCTGTGATTGCAGGAGTTGCAGGGATTATTGTGGTGCTGCCATGGAGTTTGAGCTGCTACTGCTTCAATTACAGGGAATGGTGCAACTGCAGAACTGTGTGTGCAACTACAAGTGGTGGTATGACTGAGATGGGAAATGAGAAGCATAGCCATAGATGTATGCTTAGGTTGCGTGGAAGTATAGATGTGCAGCAGGGCCATCATGGCTGGAACAGCTCATGCCTGTGCAATGGCCAAAACCAGTCAGCTGAGTTAGCTCGGCTGACGGGTTCTTCAAAGAACTCAGAACTTGACCCGGTCAACCGTTAAAGACCGTTAGTCAACAATCAAGGATAAGAGAATCTAAAACGGAATATTCTTTTTGACGGGTGATTTTCCAGGCGACCGGCGACGACTTTTCTCACCGGATTCCGGCAAACTTCCGGCCAAAAACCCAGTTTTCCGGCGACGAATTTTGGGACATAATTTCTACACGGGTTTCTCTCTCTTGTGGGCTTGGTGGACTTCTAACTAATGGACTTTGAAGAGAAGACCTAATTTTGGAAGGAGTATCCTTTATGGAAATTGAGAAACATATAAAAAGAGAAGTCTTTTCTCTATCTTGAATATATCTTCTTCTACTTTTTTCTAGGGTTTGCAATATGATAGAATTTCTCTTTCTTCTTGTTATAAACTCCATTAACATGAGTACTTAAGTTTATTATTGGTTATGGAATAGTTGGATTTCACATAATTTGGTTTTTGATATGATAAATTAGTTTTGTCTCCATATTTTATCGATTATGATTCACAATTAATATTGTTATATGATTTGAATGCTTGTTTGATCGAGTCGCGAATCGGTTGAGTTTGTTTTCATCTCTATTGCTAGATTAGGGTTTGTTATACGTAAAAGTGATAGATTCCTGATTGCAAGTAGCATAAATATGATTATAGTTTGTAGTGATATATTCTTATGATCATATGTGAATTATAACCTTTGTTAAATTGGATTAGTGCGTTTTCCACGTTCGATTGCTTTGATTGGCCTGATTTCATAGAACTTAATGCATATTGGGAATTAAACTTAATTAGTGCTTTTACATGTTAGGTTGTTCTTTTAGATAGAACTCATACTCGCATCTTTTAATGTGTTTGTTGATAATAAAAGGGAATTTGCGGGATATTCTTGCGATCAAGATATTCTAGGGCTTTTGATAAAAGTTGAGATTAAATATCAATTCTAATTATTGTGAAGAAAACATATTTGTGAATGAAGATGAATCCTTAACCAATATTCTCACTACTTTGATTTGCTTATTTCTTTATTTGCTTTTACTTTTATTACTTGCATAAAAATCAGAAAACCCCCGGTGTTATTTATATAGGAAACCGAAACAACGAGACAACCTAGACCTCTCTGTGGGATCGATCCTTTCTTGCCCTTGCTATATTTATATTTTGAGTAGTAAGAAAGTGTAATTATTTTTGACGCATACGACAGCGATCAAATTTTGGCGCCGTTGCCGGGGAGGCAACGGTTGTCACTTGTTTTTGGTTTCTTATTTTTGTTTTGTTTTGTTTTTAGTTTTTTTTTATTTTCTGGTTTTGACATAGTTTTGAGAACTCTTATTTCAAGTACTTATTATGGACGGAGCATATTGGAACAATGGGTACGGTTATCAAGCTCAACAACATTATGACAACTATTTTCCTATGAATATTTCTTCGAGTTTGGTAGATGAGATGCAATAATTTATGGTGAGCATGGAGTCAATTTGTAGACAACCAAGCGTGGAACCAATCTCATCGACCGAAGTAAGTAATTCTACCTTTTCCTTGTCGAATGAGTTTTATCAACAAATGGAAACCTATTTTCAGAATTTGGATGGATCACTCCAACAGCTTCAAAAAGGTGTTTCCAGTTTATGACAAGGCATTGATGAATACAAAGAGAACATGCACAATTCTGCGAAAGACCAATCTTTGGGAAGTAGTAACCAATCTTATGTTAACTATGATAGTGACGATGATGATTGTGTTGAAAAGTACCAACCTTTGGAGATATTTGATGACGTTAGTGTAGTTGACTCAACTCTTGATCTTTATAATGATCAAGCACCTATTCAAAAGGTACATGAGTATGATGAAACTAGTGTTTTACAAGATTTTGCAACATGGTTTGAGTCTAATGAAGAGGAGTATGTTGAGAATGTGACCGATATAACCAATATTGTGGAAGACCCAATTGAACTTGTGAATGATTGTAATGAAGATGTTGATGCCGAGACTCCTAAGTAAGGCGAAACGGATGAAGAATGGTTGCAAAGTTTGATAGAGGACCATGATATACAAGAGGTGAATAGTTCACTTGAGTTTTTCAAGGATGAAGAGGATGCCGTGCTAAAAGAAATTGTGATAAGTTTGTCTAACCCTTTGCATATTGTTTCTTCTCCTTTACCTCTTATTGGTTTGAATGTATGTGCTTCGAGAACATTATTAGATGACTTTGTTTCTCTATTTCCACCATTAGAAACATTAGATTCTCATACTATGCAGGTTTTGGACCAAGAAACCGTGGAAGTACCCGACTCTTATATTCTTTATGCATTTCCAAGTGTGGACAAGAATAAGTGTGGGGGAAACTTTTATAGGTTAATAGCTTCAATTATGTTTTCTTGTACTAATATTTGTGTGAAGCTAGTGTTTGCAAAACAGGTACTATGGATGGATCCCCAAATTTTCAGATTGCTAATATATGGGGAATGAATCTTTCAAGAAGCTAAGTCGGGCCGTCGACTTTAAAACAAGCGCTTAGTGGGAGGCAACCCACCGGTTTTGTATCTCTTATCTTTTTCCTTTTCCTTTTTATTTTATTTTTGTTTCGTTTATTTATTTTTTATTGTTTTCATATCATATTTGCATCCCCATGTTTAATTTCATTAAGTCCATAATCTATCTTAGAAGAGCATTATGATGAATACCTTTTCGTCAGAAAATTTCAGACTGCGCGTAGTTCAGTCCAGAGACCATAACTGTCAGACAGTTTATCAAAACACTGTGAAATTTTGATACTATGTAGAAAACACGTAGGTGAACAACTTTTGTGAAATGGAGTTTTTCCAAATTCCTTACCAATTTGCACAGGTTTTGCGTTTTATATGCTGTTACGTCAGAATTCAGAACTTTCGGTTTTACACATTGAGGACAATGTGAAGTTTAAGTGTGGGGGAGCATTTATATGTTTGTATAGTTTGTTTTATGCCTTTAAAAAAAAATCAAAAAAAAATAATAGAAAAACCAAGAAAAAATTTGTGCTTTTTGAACTCCGAAATCTAGAAACTTGTGCCTTTAGGATGACACCATTAGTGGATGGAACCATTTTGAATGCAGGAGTTGAGGAACTAATTAACTAAAAGGGACGAACATAGCTCAGAAATCACAATTAACATGATAGTTGTTACCATATCTCGGAATATCACCATATCACTTTCTATTTTTATTTTTCCATATTTATCTATTGTGTTCTAAGTGTTTCGGTGGGTCACTAAACATCGACTTGTTATTACTGCTAGGATGAAATAGAGTGATTGAGTTGCTAAAAAAAAAAAAAAAAAAAAGGAAAAAAAGAAAAGAAAAAAAAAAAAGACCGACCAATTAGACCAAACGGAATAAAAAAGACACTTGGGAATAGCAGTATGTGTGAAACGTAGTCCCTGCCTCTCCGTCGCCTAAACAAGCGTGGAATGCAGGATCCATGGAAACTATCACATTCTTGCTGACAAGAAGCATGCGCTTGGATCCAAAAGATCTAATCATGCTGTCTAACAAGAAAAAAAAAAGGAAAAAAAAGTGAAAAAGTGAAAAGAAAAAGAAAGCATTATTCTGGTTGAATAAAGTCATTTCTGGTTCCCTTGTATATGCCAGTGAGTTGATGTACAATTCAAACCAGTAGCTCAATCCAATAGGCATAGGTTCATCTTGGCAGTGACCTTCAGACAGATTTGGGAAACATCGATCACTTGTGAACATTCGCCAACATCTACATCTATATCCATCTTCTTAATCTTTTCATTGTGATTGTGGTTTGTTAGTTTCCGAGTATTGTGGCTTGTTCGACTATCTAATTAAAACTTTATTTACTAATACTTGAATTGAATTTGCAAGGTACCTCCTCCTGTAGTCATTTTGGATTCGTTCATTGATTTGTCACAAATAGACGGAGTTGGAAATATAGGTTTTGTAGGTATATCTCTAGTAAACCTTCACGAGACTATAACTCGTCCACTAGGGACACCTAGGGGTTTAAAGGCTTGTTATTTATGCTAAAATTAACCGTTTTCTCGACGACATGGAGTTGTTGTATTTTAATTTTGTTTGATTTGCTCGAGGACTAGCAAAGTCTAAGTGTGGGGGAATTTGATAGGTGTAGAAAACACCTAATTTTATATTTAGTATTTATGCTTTCTTTGCTATTTTTCGTGTGAATTATGTATCTTATGTTCGCTTTTGAGTTTTATAGGTGTTTTGGAGTCATTGGAGTAAAAGAAGAAGAAAACGTTCAATTGGAGCTAAATGGAGCGAGAATGTCAATTCACAAGCGAGCAATGGAGCCGGCTAAAGTCATGCGGTGAAAGAATGAGGCACTACAACATCTTATGAGAAATTTTTGAAATTGAACTGTCAGTCTCGCAGGACCGACAGTTGAAGGGAAATTGATGTTTCATCTAGGGTATCCCTTATCAGTTATTAGAGGGTTTAATTATCACTTGGGTGGCTGCATACAAAGTAGGTGCAAATAGCTATAAGACCTAATTAGGCCGAGAGACAAGGGAATCAATTCCCATTTTCTGTTCAAGTTTGTTCTTCCCCTCTGATGCTGATATTATCACCTGAAACAGCAGATTCAAGATGGAGATTCGAAAGTGAAGGGGTTTTGCTGTTAATTACAGATCCACAGAAGAACACGGAGCTTGCAAGAAGATGGGTTTTAACCGAATCGAGTTCTAATCCCGGTATCTGTCAGAGATTAAGAGGGGATTGCTGTTGCCGTCGATATGAGAAGAGAAGAATTCTTCATTGTTGTTGCTGCTGTCGAGTTGAAATTCAAGGGGTTTTGAGCACGAAATTGATGTTGTTGTGGAGATGGTGTTGATAATTACAGATGTTGCAGTTGGAAGAATTAGAGAATGGGTTTTGTGTGATTTAATCAACAAAGATGGAATTGAGAGAGAGATGATACTAATTCAATAATAGGTTTGTGCAATTTAGTCTATCAAGGGTCTGTGGATGATTACAGATGATCTTTTATGGAATTTTGGGTTATTAAAGGGAAAGAAGGAGATGAGTAGTGAACTCTGATGGTGGTCTGTGTGGGTGTTGAACAATTATATAAGCTGAGTTAGAATGGGTGGTTCTCAGATTTTGATGACAGAGAAGACGACACTGTGGATGTTTGCACAAATGGAAGGTAGCAGGAATTAGCTTGGAATTGATGTTGCTGTTGAGTTGCAGAGAAATAATGGGTTGAACTGAGCTGCAGTTGGAGATTCAGAACTGGAATGAATGGGGTGATGCTGCAATGAGCTGCACTGGAATGAGTGGATTGTGTGGATGAGAATAGTTGTGAGCTAATAAGAAGGAGGCAGAGATTGCAATCAAGCTGAACTGGTGGTACTGTTATGAACTGAGCATATGGGCTAGATTGAGTTTGTAGTTGCAATGGAAATGGTGGAAGTCAGATGAGGTTGCTGTTGAAGAAAAGAAGCGGCATTTAGTGGGAACTGCTGCTGTATAGGGATGGTATAGCAGCTGGCCTTGAAGTAATGGCAGTTTAGGGAATAATGCAAGAGATGGCACTGGAGAGAGTTGTCTGGTGGATATGTTGTGATTGCAGAAGTTTGCAGGGATTATTGTGGTGCTGCCATAGAGTTTGAGATCCTACTGCTTCAATTACAGGGAATGGTGCAACTGCAGAACTGTGTGTGCAACTGCAAGTGGTGGTATGACTGAGATGGGAAATGAGAAGCTTAGCCATAGATGTATGCTTAGGTTGCGTGGAAGTATAGATGTGCAGCAGGGCCATCATGGATGGAACATACTCATGCTGTGTGAATGGCCAAAACCACCACCGAGTTAGTTAGCTCGTTGATCGGGTTCTCACTTTCAGAAAGAATCAAACTTGACCCGGTCAACCGTTAAAGACCGTTAATCAACAATCAAGGATAACAGAATCTAAAACGGAATATTCTTTTTGACGGGTGATTTTCCAGGCGACCGGCGGCGACTTTTCTCACCGGATTCCGGCTAACTTCCGGCCCAAAACCCAGTTTTCCGGCGACGAATTTTGGGACATAATTTCTACACGGGTTTCTCTCTCTTGTGGGCTTGGTGGACTTCTAACTAATGGACTTTGAAGAGAAGACCTAATTTTGGAAGGAGTATCCTTTATGGAAATTGAGAAACATATAAAAAGAGAAGTTTTTTCTCTATCTTGAATATATCTTCTTCTACTTTTTTCTAGGGTTTGCAATATGATAGAATTTCTCTTTCTTCTTGTTATGAACTCCAATAACATGAGTACTTAAGTTTATTATTGGTTATGGAATAGTTGGATTTCACATAATTTGGTTTTTGATATGATAAATTAGTTTTGTCTCCATATTTTATCGATTATGATTCACAATTAATATTGTTATATGATTTGAATGCTTGTTTGATCGAGTCGCGAATCGGTTGAGTTTGTTTTCATCTCTATTGCTAGATTAGGGTTTGTTATACGTAAAAGTGATAGATTCCTGATTGCAAGTAGCATAAATATGATTATAGTTTATAGTGATATATTCTTATGATCTATAACCTTTGTTAAATTGGATTAGTGCGTTTTCCACGTTCGATTGCTTTGATTGGCCTGATTTCATAGAACTTAATGCATCTTGGGAATTAAACTTAATTAGTGCTTTTACACGTTATGTTGTACTTTTAGATAGAACTCATACTCGCATCTTTTAATGTGTTTGTTGATAATAAAAGGGAATTTGCGGGATATTCTTGCGATCAAGATATTCTAGGGCTTTTGATAAAAGTTGAGATTAAATATCAATTCTAATTATTGTGAAGAAAACATATTTGTGAATGAAGATGAATCCTTAACCAATATTCTCACTACTTTGATTTGCTTATTTCTTTATTTGCTTTTACTTTTATTACTTGCATAAAAATCAGAAAACCCCCGGTGTTATTTATATAGGAAACCGAAACAATGAGACAACCTAGACCTCTCTGTGGGATCGATCCTTTCTTGCCCTTGCTATATTTATATTTTGAGTAGTAAGAAAGTGTAATTATTTTTGACGCATACGACAGCGATCAGCAACCCACCAGTTTTGTATCTTTACATTTATCTTTTTATTTTTATTTTTAAGCATTTTATCTTTATTTTCGTTGTTTTTGCATATTATTGCGGAATTTCCCACCTTGAGCTTTAGTTTGAATGACTAAATTTTACATTGAGGACAATGTAAAGTTTAAGTGTGGGCGAGCATTTATATGTTTGTATAGTTTATTTAATGCTTTGTTTGATGCCTTTAGTAAAATAAATAAATAGAAAAACAAGAAAAATAATTGCTTTATAAACTCCGAAATCTAGAAACTTGTGCATTTAGGATGACACTACCAATATAAGTGGATGGAACCATTTTGATTGCAGGAGTTGAGGAACCAATTAACTAAAAGGACGGACATAGCTCAGGAATTACAAATAAAGTGATAGTTGTTACCATATCTCGGAATATCACCATATCACGTTCTATTTTGATTTTTCCATATTTATCTATTGTTCTCTAAGTGAAGTGGTGGGTCACTAAACATCGAGTTGTTATTACTGTTAGGATGAAATAGAGTGATTGAGTTGCTAAAAAAAAAACCCGACCAATTAGACCAATCGGAATAAAAAAATGACACTTGGATAGCAATATGTGTGTGTTCTCCCTGTCTCTGTCGCCTAAACAAGCGTGGAATGCAGGATCCAAGGGAACTATCATGTAACCTGCTGACAAGAATCATGCGCTTGGATCCAAAAGATCCAATCATGTTGTCAAATAAAAAAAAATAAAAAAAAAAAGTGAAAAAGGAAAAGAAAATAAAAGAAAAAATTATTATTGTGTTGAATAAAGTCAACTCCTGGTTCCCTATTATATGCCAGTTGAGTTGATGTAGAATTAAGATTGTTGACCGCTGGTTCCCTTGTATATGCCAGTGTGTTAACACTAGAATTCAGACCAGTAGCTCAATCCGATAGGATGCTTAGGTTCATCTTGGCGGTGACCTTCATACAGATATGGGAACACCGATCACTTGTAAATATTCGCAACATCTACCTCTATATCCATCTTCTTAATCTTTTCATGGTGATTGTGGTTAGTCAGATTCTGAGTATTGTGGTTTGTTCGACTTTCTAAGAAAAACTTTATTTACTTATATATAAATTGAATTTGCATCAAGGTACCTCCTCCTGTAGTCACTTTGGATTCATTCTTAGACTTTTCACAAGTAGCTGGAATTTGGAGTAGAAAGGTTTTGTAAGTACACCTCTTGTAAACCTTCACGAGACTAAAACTCGTCCACTAGGGACACCTAGGGGTTCAAAGGATTGTTATTTATGCTAAAAGTGACCGTAGCCTCGACGAGACGGAGTTGTATGTATGCTTTATACTTATTTTGTTTGATTTGCTCGAGGACTAGCAAAGTCTAGGTGTGGGGGAATTTGATAGGTGTCTAAAACACCTTGATATTTATCTATAATTTATGCTTTCTTTTCTAAGTTTTCTTGTAAAATATGTATCTTATGTTTGTTTTTGAGTATTTAGGTACTTTGGAGTCATTTGGGACAAAAGAAGAAGAAACAACGCAAAAGTCTCATCTCATGTGCAATGGCTTTTGGAGGCGGATTATTTCTCATTATTTGCTTTTATTTCTTCATCTCTGTATGAAAAGTATGTCGGCTTTAGTGATGCGAATTTTGTCTGAAAAGCATGACACCTTTTGTGATGAATAGACATTGAAGGGAAGAAGTGAATTTGAGAAGTAAGAGACAGATGTTGTTGGAGAAAGAATTCAAGAAGAGCGAAAGTGTCATTTTCTGTACAACTGTTATTGGGAGCAGAGCTTAGCCGAACCAAGCCAATGATAAGGGATAACATTGCAGTTTAGTCTAGAGAAGCTAGGCTAAGAATCCTTGGTTGGCCCTTATCTATTCTATCTGAGTGGATATAGCCATCCCACTCTTACACTAAACCTAAAATTCAGAGGAGTAATAATTTTCTCATCATTATCTTCCCCTGTCTCAAACTATGAGGAGATAGAAGTGCGACTGGTGGAAGAAATAAAGGCCATGGTTGTATGAAACCATTTTCATCTAAATCAAACGATGAGGAAATCCAGAGAGTGATGGAATTAGGGTTCTACTAAGTTTGAATTCTCGAAAAAGAAACTCAGTTGAAGAAGGAATTAAGGAGTTACAATGGAATCTGTGATGAGTTGGAAGTTAGGGTTTGAGAGAAATAGTTTTGTTACTAATGATTTTCAAGGATTTGTTTGAGATCTGAAATAGGTTTTGTTGGCTGAAATTGGTAGAGGCTTGATAATGGAGAACGAATTAGAAATGGGTTTTGCTCATTTTCATGTTCTGATGCCAGGAAAGTTACACAGATGACGTTGAGCTAATGGGGTTAAAATTCAAGGGATTGGAAGTGTTCGTGCTGTTTCAATGGGTTTGCTATGGATTACATCTGACTTTCACTTGGAGATGCTGTTGGAAGCATTAAGCTTAGGGTATTGAGCTTTAGCTGGTTGTAGAAGGAAGAAATGTTATTGCAGTTGTGATCCTGAGCAGGTGTTGGTATTACAGGGGTGTAGCTGTTGTAGCTGCAGAGTTGATGTTTACTATAGGAAATGATATTGCAATGGTGAGTGTGTGTGTGTGTGTGAAACTGCAGGAATGGCAGAGAGAGACGGTTGAACTAATAACTTGTGTTGGTGGTCTATTTCAATGAAGTGCTGCAGCTGGATATTGCAATCAAGAGCAATTGAATGCAAGGAACATGAGGTGCTGCAACTGGTTGAAGTAGGGAGATGTAAAAAGAATGAGATGAACTGAGAATGTGCAGAGATTGCAGTTGGAGGAAGAATTAGAAACTGGAGGAAATATGTTGATGTTGCTGTTCTTGAGGTGGAGTTGAAGAATGATGGACAAAGTTGTGGGTTTAAGATGAACTGTTGTTCTGCAGTGATTGTTGTGACTGCAATCGATGGTCTTGAATGAGAATTAACGGTTGAATTGGTGGAGTTGGAGTTACAGGGAATTAGAGGTGCCGCTGTAGAGCTAGAGGTTGAATTTGTATCTTGGTTTAAATGGAGTCGAGTATGGAGAATGAGTTGATTGTGGTGAATAAAGGAAGCTGTGTATCTCAGTTGAATTGTTGTGACAGCTTGGTAGTGTTGAACTCACTGAGGAGAAAAGGAGGTTGTGATGAAGCTACTGGCAAGTGTTGGTAGTGCTGTTTTGTAGTGGACTAACCATGTATTGCAGGTGTGATTCTGAGTTTAATGGAGGATACAATGGGTTTGAGCACTGGTGATGGCAATGCAATGATGTAGCTGGTGTTTTGGGATCTCAGGTTGAATAGTACAAGCATGGAAGAATGGGTACCGCAGGTGGTTTGGTGGTGATTTCAGCCATGGAGAATATTGTGGCTGTGAACAAATGGGTTTATGGATGTGCAACTGTAGGAAGTAAACTGTTACATGTGTTGTTGTGCAGCTGAGATGCATTACAGTGGGTTAGGCTTGAGATAATTGCAGTGGTGTAGCTGGGTTAGAGTTGGTTTAACAGGTGGTTGAACAAGTTGTTGTAGTGCAAATCTGGGGTTCTTGAGAAGTTGCAAGTGATTTTTGAGCTTACACTCTGCCAAAAAGGGAAGTTGGTCTGGTGGTAATGAAAATGTAATATTGGTTTAGATGGTGAGATTGCAGTGGAGTTGTGCAAGATTACAATTGGAGACTGAATGGGTGCTCAGAAGAGATTGTAGCAGGGTATGAAGCTGGTCAGAGAAGGTTGTGTAGTTGCAGCTAGGAATGGAATTGAACTGAAACTGGAGTATAGTTAGTGCTGCTATTGGAATGGTGCATTTTCTAGGAGATGGTAGTGTAGCTGATCAACGAGAATTGGCCCAACTTGTCAAGCCAATGAAGTATGGCTTGAGCTGTGAAATAGATGCCGCAACCAAGAGTGCAGAAACACAACAATAATGGTGAACCGGTGGAACTAGTTCATGTCGCCGGATTTTGGAACTCGAAGCATGAATCATAATATTTCAGGGAATCATGATGGGGGTGCGAGTCAGATGCAAGAGTCGGTCGCGGCATGTATGAGTTTGGAGTCACACTTTTGGGTACGTTTTCGCAACAACTAAGAAGTTGGGTTAGATGGTTTTTGTGAATCTATGAACTGCAGAGAAGTAGAGTTGAGATGCTGGGAGTATGCACTTGCTGGTGACAGTTTCCGATGGCTCAGGGGCCGGAGACAATTTTCCGGTGACAAATTTCAGCGACTGGATTCCGGCCAAAAACCCAGTTTTCCGGCGAGCACTTTTGGGACAGATTTTCTGCACGGGTTTTTCTCACTTACGGGCTTGGTGGATTTTCATCTAATGGACTTTGAAGACTAGACCTATTTTTGGAAAACAAAGGAATATAAAAGAAAGTCTTGTACTTCTTTTGGGAGGACGTATATTTTTGGAGCTCTGGAGGATATCAACGACTAGGGTTTGCTTTCGTATTTATTTTTCATCTTCTTTATTTGATTATTTATTATGATGAACTCCATAGCTATGAGTAGCTAAATCTTATATTATTGGTTAAGGATGTAGTACTATTTATAAAACTTGTGCTTGATTAATGCATTAGTTTTCTCTCTTGATTATCGTTCAAATCTCTACTGTTTTTAATAATCACATGATTGATGTATTGTGATAGGACTTAGATGTTTGGTTAACTAAGTGGCCAATTAATTGAACTTGCATCCTTGTCCATAGTTATTTTAGGGTTTTTCATCAAGCGATAACCCAAATACAAGTAGTATGATATGATTATAGTTTGTAGTGATACACTCTTATAATCATACGTAGAGTTTGACCATTGTCCGAATTGTCATGTGCAATGTATGAAAATTGCATTGATTAGCCTATTTCCCCACTTAATGCTCATAGGAATTGAACTTAATTAGCGCAAGGCGTTAGGTTATTCTTTAGGTATAATTCACATATGCAGCTCTAATGTGTGTGTTGGTGAACTTAGGAAATTATTAGATTATCTTGCTCTCTTGATATTCTAGGCTTTTGATAATAAAAGAGATTAAATCGTAATTCTAATCATGTATGCAAGCACATGTTTAAGATTAAAGATGAATTCATTGACCAATATCTTTCTCTCATTGATTACTTCCAACTATTTACTTTGCTTTTATTTTACTTTAATTTTACAAAAATCAGAAATCTCCCCTTTTGGTTACTAAGAAACTAGAATTTGATAACAACAATCGCCTCTCTGTGGATACGAACTCTTCCTTACTTTATACTTCATTTATATTTTGTTGAGTAAGAAAGTGAATTATTTTTGACGCCTACGACAGCGATCAAATTTTGGCTCCTTTGCCGGGGAGGCATTCGGCTTGTTATTATTATTATTATATTATTTTATTATTATTTTTCTTCTTGCATATTTGCTTTTCGTTTCTTGTCTTGTTTCTCACTTGTTTGTGAGAATTGTTTTCAGGTACCTAATCCCTGGCTTCTAAAGATTGGAATTATCCAAGGTGCGGGATAGCTACTCGAAAAGGCACAATACTCCAACCAAGTAAAGGCACAACGGAAGAATAAAACTTGGAAGTAGAACACGAAGCTCTTCAGCAAGAAGAAGAAGTTCTAGAGCATGAGGTTCCGGTTGGAAAAGAACCACCTTTTGAAGAGGAAGAAGAAGAAAAAGCAATGGGTGATGCAAATCGTACACTCAAGGACTTGGCTTCTCACAAGATGGATACACAGCAGGGTTGTATTCAAACAAACTCTACTTTTGAGATCAAGCCGGGGTTGCTTAGAGAATTGCCAAAGTTCCATGGCATGGTGAATGAAGACCCAAACAAGCATCTTATGGACTTCCACACCATTGTCACGGCCATGCTTACAGCTGATATAGAAGCGGATGGTGCAATGTTGAAAGTTTTTCGATTCTCTTAGGCGGATAGTGCTAAGGATTGGTTATATTATTTGCCTCCCGGAAGTGTCACAACATGGAATGGGTTGAAGAAACTCTTTCTAGAGAGATATTTTCCTGCATCAAAGGCTACTCAAATTCGCAAGGAGATTTGCAGAATGAAGCAAAATGTGGGAGAATCCTTATATGATTGTTGGGAACGATACAAGAGATTGGTGGCAAGCTGTCCTCATCACCAATTTAGTGACGCTATGATTATCCAGTACTTCTATGAAGGACTCCAATCAAGTGATAGGAATCTTCTTGACACTGCGGGTGGTGGTGCACTAGTGAGAAAGACGGTGGCACAAGCTAGAGAGTTGATTGAGAACATGGCAGCAAACTCCCAACAATTCTTGAGTCGTGGTTCGGATGTGCTTCTTAGGAGAGTGAATGAAGTAAGCGAGGTGGAGGAACTTCATCAACAAATGGGTAACATGACAGCAATGATGCAACAAGTTTCAGCCGCGGTTATACCAAATTCTCATTAAGGGTATGAAGAAGACAATGAACAAGCTAACGTGATCTTTCTAAATCAGCAAAGACGGTATGCTCCATATTCAAACACCTACAATCAGGGATGGAAAGATCACCCCAATTTTAGCGATGCGAACAAGCAAGGAGCGATTCAACAATCTAATTTCAACAATTCGAGTGGATTTCAACCTCAACAATAATAATTCCATCCGCGTCAACAATTTCAACAACAACAACAACCTCAAAATCAGGGGTCAAGTATGGAAGAGTAGATGAAATCTTTTATGCAAAGAACGGAGAGTACGGTTAAGGATTTGCGAACCCAAGTTGGTTCTATGGCTATTGAGTTGAACCAATTGAAGACACAAAAAAGTGGGAAACTCCCTTCTCAACCTATTAATCCAAAAGGAGATGTGAATGCTATTACATTGAGAAGTGGTACACAACTTGTGCAACCCGAAGTTACTGATTCGGGCAAGGTGGAAACACCAAAGGAACATATTTTGGAGGAGAAGAATGAGGATTCTCCCCAAACTTCTGAGGTACCTATTTATAACTCTAAAACTCTGGTTTCTACTTATGTTCCTCCTTTACCTTTCCCTCGTAGATTTGCAAATTCCAAGAAAAAGGCATTAGAAAAGGAGATTTTAGACGTTCTCAAGAAGATCCATGTGAACATACCACTCATAGATGCTATAAAGCAAGTTCCAAAGTATGCAAAGGTGTTGAAGGATTTGTGTACCAATAAGCAAAGGCTCAAAGGTAATGAAGTTCTAAGTGTGGGGGAGAATGCTTCGGAAATCTTACAACACAAACTCCCATTGAAATGCAAGGACCCTGGTAGCTTTGACATTCCCGTCACAATTGGTAACACTACATTTAACAAAGCTATGTTGGATTTAGGTGCATCCGTAAATGTTATGCCTGCATGCATGTATATTTCACTTGATCTTGGTCCTCTTAAAAAGGATGAAATTGTGTTGCAACTAGCCGATCGCTCTAATGTATACCCAATGGGTATTGTTGAGGATGTTCTTGTGCAGGTTAATCAACTAGTATTTCCAGCAGATTTTTGTGTCTTAGAGATGGATGAAGGTTCACCGGACTCGTCTCTTCCATTGCTACTTGGGCGTCCCTTTATGAAAACGGCGAAAACCATTATTGATGTTGACAAGGGAACGCTGACTATGGAGTTTGATGGAGAAATAATACGTTTCAACATTTTCGAGACGATGAGATATCCTAGTGATGTCCACTCTTGTTTCTCCGTTGATGTGATGGACACCTTGGCGCAACAAATGTTTGAGTTGAATGGCGCTTATACTTTGGAAACCGTGCTCACTACACATATTGATGATGGTTTGGAGTATGGTGATGAGATTAAAGAAACCATTGGTTCTCTTGACTCATTACCGAAAAAATCTGCACTTAAGAATATTTCATATGTTTCTTTACTTTGCAATGATGAAAAACTTTTATCTTCCATTGTTAAATCTCCAAAGTTAGAATTGAAACCTCTTCCAAGTCACTTAAAGTACTTGTACTTGGGTGACAATGAAGAGTTACCTGTGATTGTTTCTAACGAGCTTAGTGAATTACAGGAGCAAAAACTTCTAAGGGTGCTAAGGAAGTACAAGACGGCCATAGGATGGACAATTGATCGCTGTCGTATGCGTCAAAAATAAATTACACTTTCTTACTACTCAAAATATAAATATAGCAAGGGCAAGAAAGGATCGATCCCACAAAGAGATCTAGGTTGTCAAGTTGTTTCGGTTTCCTATAAATAACCCCGGGGTTTTTTCTGATTTTTATATACTAATATAAAATAAAAGAAAAACAAAGTAATAAAGCACACAAATAAAGGTAGTGAGAATATTGGTTAAGGATTCATCTTCATTCACAAATACGTTTTCTTCACAATAACTAGAATTGATATTTTAATCTCAACTTAGACAACATTCGCCGCAGCTCGAGTTCTCTCTGCAACAACAATACTATTCGCCGCTAACTGCCATACTAATCCATCGTATCCCAAATTACACTGAGACAACATCTCTGAATCCAGTTCAGTCACCGATAAGAACCACCATGCACAATACATTCCATGTCATCAATAGCGACCCAAACTTACCACCATCACTAAACGTCCCATGCATGCAGCTCCTCCCCATTACTGCACCATACTATGTCTTCTCAACAACGTCATACCATCATTCCAGCTCCTACACGTTGTCACCGCTAATGGCAGCAACTCCCTTTCTTTCGATCGAAATATTCAAGAACACCGTGGCTCCATACCGTCCATGTTAATCGATGCGTGCAGCCATACCAAAGAAACCATCACACACAACATCTCTACTGCAATATCCCATCAGCAGCCATGCATATACTCACTGCTTCCACCTTTCTATCATGAGTCAGTCGACTCCAATGCACAACATTACTGCCATATATCCCCTCTAGTCGATCAACCAACAACAACAACGTCCATGCATGCCATAATCTTCCCTCGAACTCAGTCAACTGCCCAAGATAGCAACAACAATAAGTTAATTCAAGCCCAGATAGTAACACAGTAAGTTAATCCTTCTTCTTTAGGCCCAATACGCCTTATGGGCTAAGCAGCTCACATAACTCCGGTTTTAGCCCAATAGCTTCATAACTGTTGATTTTACCGTCCGATACGCCTACGTGACTGCCCGTAGTAGATTTCCGTATCTCTTTTGGAAAATTGGACGATTCTTGTTCTTTTCGCTCCAAATGGATGATTTCTCCTTCTTTTGCTTGTAATGACTCCAAAGTACCTATGAAACAAAAAAGCGACCATAAGATACATAATTCACACGAAAAATAGCAAAGAAAGCATAAATACTAAATATAAAATACGGTGTTTTCTACACCTATCAAATTCCCCCACACTTAGACTTTGCTAGTCCTCGAGCAAATCAAACAAACTAAAATATACATACAACTCCGTGTCGTCGAGGCTACGGTTAATTTTAGCATAAATAACAAGCCTTTAAACCCCTAGGTGTCCCTAGTGGACGAGTTTTAGTCTCGTGAAGGTTTACAAGAGGTCTACCTACAAAGCCTATATTTCCAACTCCGTCTATTTGTGACAAATCAATGAACGAATCCAAACTGACTACAGGAGGAGGTACCTTGCGCAAATTCAATTCATATATTAGTAAATAAAGCTCTAATTAGATAGTCGAACAAGCCACACTACTCGGAAACTAACAAACCACAATCACAATGAAAAGATTAAGAAGATGGATATAGATATAGATGTTGGCGAATGTTCACAAGTGATCGATGTTTCCCATATCTGTCTGAAGGTCACTACCAAGATGAACCTATGCCTATTGGATTGAGCTACTGGTTTGAATTCTACATCAACTCACTGGCATATACAAAGGAACCAGGAGTGACTTTATTCAACCAATATAAAACTTTCTTTTCTTTTTCACTTTTTCACTTTTTCACTTTTTTTTTTTAGACAACATGATTAGATCTTTTGAATCCAAGCGCAAGCTTCTTGTCAGCAAGTACGTGATAGTTGCCTTGGATCTTGCATTCCACGCTTGTTTAGGCGACGGAGACAGGGACAACGTTTCACACATACTGCTATTCCCAAGTGTCATTTTATTCCGTTTGGTCAAATTGGTCGGTTTTCTTTTTCTTTTTCTTTTTCTAGTAACTCAATCACTCTATTTCATCCTAGCAGTAATAACACGTCGATGTTTAGTGACCCACCAAAACACTTAGAGAACAATAGATAAATATGGAAAAATAAAAATAGAATGTGATATGGTGATATTCCGAGATATGGTAACAACTATCATATTAATTGTGATTTCTGAGCTATGTTCGTCCCTTTTTAGTTAATTGGTTCCTCAACTCCTGCATTCAAAATGGTTCCCTCCACTAATGGTGTCATCCTAAAGGCACAAGTTTCTAGATTTCGGAGTTCAAAAAGCACAAATTTTTTCTTGGTTTTTTCTATTTTTCTGATTTTTTTTAAAGGCATAAAACAAACTAAAACAAACTATACAAACATATAAATGCTCCTCCACACTTAAACTTCACATTGTCCTCAATGTGTAAAACCGAAAGTTCTGAATTCTGATGTAACATCATATAAAACGAAAAACCTGTGCAAATTGGTAAGGCATTTGGAAAAACTCCATTTCACAAAAGTTGTTCACCTATGTGTTTTCTACATAGTTTCAAAATTTCACAGTGTTTGGATAAACCGTATGACAGTTATGGTCTCTGGACTGAACTACGCGCAGTCTGAAATTTTCTGACGAAAAGGTATTCATCATAATTCTCTTCTAAGATAGATTATGGACTTAGTGAAATTAAACATGGGGATGCAAATATGATATGAAAACAATAAAAAATAAATAAACGAAACGAAACAAAAATAAAATAAAAAGCAAAAGGATAAAGATAAGAGATACAAAACCGGTGGGTTGCCTCCCACTTAGCGCTTGTTTTTAAGTCGACGGCCCGACTTAGCTTCTTGAAAGATTCATTCCCCATATATTAGCAATCTGAAAATTTGGGGATCCACCCATAGCACCTGTTTTTCAAACAATAGCTCCATACAAATATTAGTAATATAAAATAGAAACGAAGTTATTAACCGATAAAAGCTTCCCCCACACTTATTCTTGTCTACACTTGGAAGTGCATAAAGAATATAGGAGTCGGGTACTTCCATGGTTTCTTGTTCCAAAACCTGCATATTATGAGAATCAAATGTTTCTAATGGAAGAAATCGAGAAAAAAGTCATTCAACAATGTTTTCGAAGCATAAATATTCAAACCAATAAGAGGTAAAGGAGAAGAATTAACATGCAAAGGGTTAGACAAACCTCGCACAATCTCTTGTAGCACGGAATCCTCTTCATCCTTGAAAAATTCAAGTGAACTATTCACCTCTTGTATATCATGGTCCTCTATCAAACCTTGCAACCATTCTTCGTCCGTTTCTGCCTTAACCAAAGTCTCGACATAAACATCTTCATTACTTCGGCCAACAGAGTTCATCGTAGCTTCTACTCCAACACATTAATGTGTATTGAGGAGCTGTTGATCGTCTCTGAAGACTTTAATGGCAAGGTATCCGGAGATCTTAGTCGTGTCCCCTTAGTCGGCGCCAGAATGTAGATGCATTTTACTACAAACTACATCCAAAGGATAGAAACATACTACTCTTCTCAAACGAAAGTAAACACTCAACCATGAACACAAGATATACGTGGTTCGGTATGATTACCTACGTCCACGGGGGTGAAATGATCAATCTTATTACTCCAAGGTGTTACAAATGTGTTGCTCTTAGGTGGATTTCCTTACAAGATGAACTTATTTCTCACTCACTTCTTTCTAATGTGAACTCGAGTTTCTCTCTCATTTCTTTCCTCCCAAAATTACAACCTGCCTTTCTAGAATACAAGTCCCTCTATTTATATTTATAGGAGAAAGTTTATACAACCAAGTTAGAGTGTTGATCCTTTTACATCTAATTAGTTGTTCTGTGATCGGGCCGACTCACGTCGCCTTGAGCGGTCGATGTATCTTGACTCCTCGCATGTATTTCATTCGAGCCAATCTCTTATGGTCCTCTGTTGACGCGAGGTCGGCTGTCTCGATAGTCGCCCTTATGATCAGCCGATGTGTTCCATACTTTCTTGCCTGCTCGACTGTAGCTCCTCGTTTGTCCCGTCACGCCTTATCTTGTCAGCTTTATCAAAAGTCTGGGTCAAGTCTTGTCCGACATTATTACGCCCGATCCACGTGGCTTCCTTAAATCTCGCGCTCTTTAATCTTTGCTCTATACTTCGCGTTTCTTCGTATCTGGGTACCCTGGGTATAGGATGTTGCCACCTAGATCTGTGGATAATTTACACCTACACAGACCATAAACATGAAAGTCATAACTGGTTTTGTTCTTCCTGAAAGAATTCAAACTAGTTATAAGGGTCCTGACTCCACTTAGTCAGGTGGCGACTTCAATCTCTCTTTTTCTTCTTTGCAGAATTGGTCTTCTTACTAACGAACTAGTAAGAAATTATCTAAATCTCTGCCAGACCATGTGTGATAAACATTCACGAACGGATGAGAACATGGACCTTACCCCATAACAATTATGGACAAAGAATAGACCGGCCTCGAACCTTGATTTCTACACATGGGTTCTAAGAGCTAACCCATGGGTCTTTGAGCTTCCACAATAAGCAAAACTGGTTCCCATAATAAACCAAAGGGGCTTCAATAATAAGCCAAATGGTCTTCCAAAATAATCCAGCCATGTTTCCATAATAAAAAAAATGGGCTTCAATAATAAGCCAACTGGGCTTCCAAAATAAGCCAGCCATGTTTCCATAATAAACAAAATGGGCTTCAATAATAAGCCAACTGGGTTTCCAAAATAATCCAGATTGGGCTTCCATACTAAGCCAAGTGGGTTTCCTTAATAAACCAGATTGAGCTTCCATGTTAAGCAAAACAGTTTCTTTAATAAACCGGACCGAGCTTCTAAAATAAGCCAAAAGGGTTTCTTCAATAAACCAAAGGGTTTCTACAATAAACCAATAGGCTCCTTTAATAAGAAAAACGGTTCTATAATAAATCACAGCTATTGGACACCTTGTGCGGGTTGCACGTGCACCATTTTAATGGGGTACAAACATCGCCCCTCTTAATTCTCAACTTGTTGGGGAGTTAAGAAAATTAAAAGACCAACCATCTGTCGCGGCTTGTCTATAATCGCCTCAAGCCATTTATCAGCCTTTACTTCATATCCTTGGCCAACTGGTTGTTTGGAGTCCCCCCAAGCTCAGCTTAATAATAATAATAATAAGTCAAAGCACCTAAAATGTACTTAACATTTCATATTCCAATATTCCTTGAACACCAAACATGCCGAGCTTGGTATGACCTCGTGCTCTATTTTTAGCCAAAGGTCCATGTAATCTTTGCCTTGAGCACTATACGTCAAAATGGGCCCATTAGTTTTTTACCCATCAACTAACACATCACAATTACTTTGGAATGGAACCGTAGCCGCCAGAAACTCTTTTTTAGTATGCAAAGCAACCCATTCCGTTGCGATTCACACCAACTTTTGGTGTTTCGGCTTTCATTGCAAACCATAACCTCCAAAAAAAAGTAAAATATTTGCCTTCTTTATTAACTTCTAATTTCTCTTCTTTAGTGTGATGAGAAAACGAACTTCCAGGATCAAGACTGGTGGTTATACGGGACTGGACGCCAGTTTGCTACGTGCGGCTTCCCACTTTCCTTCCTTGTGTAGGACAATATTTCTCCTACTTAAAGTAATCTCCAATCGCAACGAATCTTAAGTAAGGTCCTTGTTGCTACTACATATGCTTTAACTGTGCCATTGTGACGATGAAGAACCAAGCTCATGATTTTCGAATGTTGGATGGCGTATGAATGATGGGTTTAATATGAATTAAACTTTGCAGGATTTTTTTTGGAGACATTGAAAGCCATAAAACTTTAAAACTATGGCATGAAGAAAATGGCTCACGACCTGTTTGATAAAAAGTCTTAATGACCACTCATGTATCTTGCATATCTTTCCAAATCTCTTCCTTTCTGACGGGTGTCTCTAGCAATAACCTTCATACCAAGATTATGCGCAATTGCAGTAGCATCCTTGGTAGTTCGACGCTGTGAATCCTTGGAGTTTGCAGTTACAACAGCCCTCTTTATAGAAGAACAAAGGTATGCTTCCATAATCTCACGTACCTTGGACGATGTTTCTCTAGCTGATGTTCATAATCTTCAATCTGTTAATCAACCAATAATTTTAGTGCATCAAGAGTATATGACCTCTTCATGTTATTGCTTGAGTTTCCTTTTCTACTTTGTCCACAGGAAAGTGTTTAGGATCTGTGGCTTAGTCGTTGATTGCCTTTGTGTAGCTACTCTTCCCAATTGCCTGTAGTTTGTATGTCTAAATGACAATTTTCGGTCCACCATGAATCCTATGCTTTGATTTCTCGTGCAAGGATCCGCCCTTGGTAGCTTAATCTTTCTTTTCCACTTTTCTTGGACTGGAACGACAGCATGTACCACATCAACCAATTTGTACATGTCAGTTGTCCTTGCTTGGGTTGGTTGATCATTCTGTTTGTTTTTGAACTTGAGAAATCTCCAATGGGTGGCTCATGTTATAAAAGCTCATTAGCCTTCGCTTCTCATTCAATCACGTCCATAATCAACTTGTAGAAAGTATAGCCGTCAACACTAGAAATTGGACAGCTTGTGAAACTCTCAAAGTTCTAGCCCGTGTCAAATATGTATTTCCTTTATTTTACGGCGGTTAATCTCATTCTAAATGAGCGTCTTCGCACCTCCTATCACTGCCCACAACATAAGTTTGCTACCACTTCAGGTAACTCGAGCGTTGTCTCTGCACCTATCTTAAATATTTCCTTTAAGATCGCTAGTAGTCTTTGAACTGTATGAGACTTGCTTTTCTTTTAGCTATGTTTGATTATCATCAATATTTCCAGCAACTTGTCATCACCTTCCACGAAAGAAACTTTATATGACTGACCATAACCTGCAATCGGATTAGACTCCTCAGGATATGCACCACAAGAACCGCATGACGATTCTTGTTAGCATCCTCTATGATCAGCTACTTCTTAACTGATTAGCCTCTAGGATATTTCAGTGGTGTGTAGCCATACCGAAGACAGCTTCCTTCAATAATCAACATTCAAAGTTCTTGGTTTTCTCTTTAATAGAAAATGTTCCAAGCTATTTACTTTTCTCTTTAATAGAAAATATTTTGAGACATGTGCATGTGAAATGTTTCTTAACATCGTTATCGAGGATTTTACCTTATTTGAATGCAGCTTTCTCCTGTATTTTACTAGGTACATTCTTTTCCGTTGTCAGACATGATCATCACTAGGACATCGAATCTGCAAGTTTTTGCATATGTCTGTCACCCCTATTCTTACCAATGCTTCTGATTCTACCCATTTACTGAAGTAGTAAGTTGAAGCTAACAAATACTTGACGCCCCCCAGTGCGGTTGGAATTGAACCTACAATATCCAATCCTCACTTGTTGAACATCCACAGTATCACAACCAGATGCAACTCATTTGCTGGTCTCTTTATAAAAGGGCCATGCAGCTGACAAGCCAAGCATTTTCTTGTATAGTCCCTGTGTCACTCTGCATATAAGGCCAAAAGTACTATTGAGATACAAGCCAATACGCTAGAATCCTACCTTCAGAATGATCCTCACAACACCCTTCATGTGCCTCAGCGAAGAATTGCTTCCCTCCCTCTCTAGTAAAACAAGGAAGGTATAGTTCTATTACAATCTGCCTTTATTTTTTAGAAAAACATTACAAGTATTTCCTTATTAAATACTTGGAAAAGTGTTCTCAATTATCACCGGGCGTTGGTCGTTCCTTCAACCCTAGCCACCCCCATTACGCCCCATGTTGTCTGACCTTTTTAAAACGTGTTGATTTTTCTTCGGATTATGCCACACTTTAGACTTTTGTAATAGACACATGTTTATATGACTAACTAAGTGTTCGTTCTCAGATGAATTTGTGGACGTTTTTATCTCCTCCAGCCTCACCAAAGCTACAACCTGAAGCCGTTTGGTGATGCAGTCAATCGCAGCTAGCCAGTAGTACACGCCCCCAAGTGCAATGCAGTTTTTAAACCAGAGACTATTGTTTCATACTCCAATTGATTATTTAAAGCTGTAAATCTTAGTTGGATAGCTTTTTCTCCTGGGAAACCAGTACACAACCGATGCCTGTACCATCCGTGTTTGTTGATCCGTAAGTGTAAATTTTCCATGTTCTACTATCTCCTCTAAGTAATTCGATCTACTGAGTCTTTGATATTTTCCTACATATTACTTTTAATGCTTTGTACTTGCTTTTACATGTTCCCTTGTAAATGTCTCCGAGACTCCAAGTGAACACATCTTTATTTTCTTTCAAAAGAATAAACAAGCTTTCTTTCTCATTTACCGGCGATTTTGCAGCAATAAACATTATATGCTCTTTGTTAATCCCGGATTCGTACCTTTATCAACTCTTTAATAGTTGGTAGTCCTCCTTCCCTCTTCCTCGATGTAGGTTGGGTTCCTCGATTAGAGGGTGGGCAGCACTGCGGTTGCTATAAATTACTTCCGTCTTGGAGCATCTCCGAGCCTTTTACTTCTAACTTTTTGTACTCTTCCTTCGTTCTTTGAGTACCTTCTTCGAATCCTGCTCTTATTGGATTTTTTTTTTAATCAAAACAATTCATTTACACTCCTTCATCTCCAACTTTTATTGAAATATTTTGTTTTTTTGTTGATGTTCTCTTTGTTAGAACTTTCGTTTCCTTGATTTTGCATGGCAATTCGTTTCCTTTGTTTTTATCTTTGATAGAAAAGCACTTCAATTTATTAAACTTGTTTATCTCTCACTCAAATGCAGGTTGCTCCCGTATCTTGCTAGGCACATTGATTGCCCATATGTTCCTGTATTGGCATAGAATTTGCCGACTCAACGCTCATGTCTGCGAATTACGAAAATCTCTGGTGTACAGGTAGATTGTCTCTAGCTTTTTGTCATACATTTCCTTTCTTTCGCTCCAACTTCTTTACCAAATGCTTTTCGTTTTCTCCTTTTGTTTCATCTTTTATTGAAACATTTATGCTCTTATTCTTGAAGTACTTCTATCAAAACACTTCTCTTTTGTTTTTCTCTTTTCTAGAAAAACATTGTAACTATTTTCTTGATAAGTAAAACACTTCGTTTTTGTCTTTCTCTTTATTAGAAAAACATTGCAAGTATCTCTTCCCCGTGCGTGCTTTAATATTTTCCTTTCGCTCCTTTATATTGAAACACTTTCTTTTCGCCTTTCTCTTTATTAAAAAGACACCGCAACAATTTCCTCCCCAGGCATTCGTTCCTAAGTGGATCTGTTCTTATCTCTGGACGCTCTTTTTCATGCTTGGATAGTTTGAGTGGTCCCTGATGACGTGATTGTCCTTATGGCTGCCTTTCGTGTCTCCTATGGATCGGCCCTGATCGCCTATATTGGTCAATTTTGAAGTAACGACCATCAACAGGTATATAACAATCATAATAACCATTGTTATGAGGATCACGACTGTGTTGTCGATAATTTCTGACACTTTCAATTCTTCTTCCATCATTTCGACTAGTCCATTGCTCGTCAAGAACTTCATTACTTCCGCATGCGGTGTCACGCTTTTGGTGTGTACGACGATTTGAGATGTTGCTTTCGGAACGTGAAACAACTACTTCCTCAAGTTGTTTTCTTTTCTTTGGTGTTATTCTGAGTTGCTTGTTTTCCTTTTCCAACTCTTGGTAACGTTCGCATAGCGCAAAATCGATAGGCATCACTTGTGTATTATTAACTTTTACTATACGTGGGGATGATGCACACCTCTACTAGCAATAGTCCCAAGATGAACACCCTGAGTGCTTGGGTGCTAATTTCGAACTTTTTCCATGACGATTGAGGTTTTCTTTACTGGTATGATGAGGTGTTATACGTACCCAAGCATTGTTTCCCATGAAACTTGGACATGTTCTCACAGAATGAACACCTGATGTTGTTGATGAAAGTGATGTCTCCACTCCACTCTAGTAAGTCTGGACGACACTGCTTCGTATTGTTCGATTGATGAAGCGTTGGGAAGGATGGTTTCGGGTAAGTGCATCGCCATTCCTTCCATGTTGATTTGCTTGCGAAGTCTCCATGTGATTTCTTTATTTTTGCAGCTTTACGTAACAATTGTATTGCAAATGTTTCTGGAACCGTTGCAGAAACTTCTCTTCTAAAAAACTCGGAAAAACAATTTTTTTCTCAAGGGGAGCACGATCTTTTTGCTCGTAGTCCCCTTAGTCGGCGCCAAAAGATGTTGGAGCAAAAATATTCACCTCAACACTCTTCGAGACATGTGTAGATGGATTAAATCTACGTCATAGACTTGATTTCACCAAAAATGTTGATGAAATTATGATTGATTGAACTCCAAATACTGATTCATATTCTCAAGAAATTGCTGGTATGATTGATATTGAATGGTGGGGGTACCTGCAAAAAACACTCCGATGCTAAAGTCAGAGAGAGTTTCTTCACAGGTTAATTGTAGAATTAGAAAATATGTACCTTTTGAGTTAGGATTTAGCCTCTATTTATAGGCAGAAAATAGGTCTAGCTATAGAGTTTCCATAGTTATCTTAATAACAACCATTTACCTGTACAAATCCAAGAAAACAACCAGATTCATTAATAAAGTTTGTTATCTCTCATACTTCTGATTTATCTTAATTATTATCTTGAATAATAATTATCCTCTCTCGTAGGAACTATAATTATCTTAAATAATTATAATATCCTAACTAATTCCACCCTCTTTCTATTAGGGTTTTTGCACTTATCTTAAATAATAATTAAAACTAAAGATAATTACCCACTTTCTGTTAAGGTTTCTATAATTATCTATAACTACTCAAGATAATTATCCCATGGTATCATTTATCCTCTTTTTGTTAGGATTTGATATAACCATAATTATCTTAAATAATTTAAAAGTCAATATTCAAAATATCCTAGTCCTCATGACCCTTATCCAAATTTAAACCCCTTTCCTGGAGAGAGGATAATTTGGGTTGGTGGACCGATCCATGGGTTCTAAGAGCTAACCCATGGGTCTTTGAGCTTCCACAATAAGCAAAACTGGTTCCCATAATAAACCAAAGGGGCTTCCAAAATAAGCCAGCCATGTTTCCATAATAAAAAAAATGGGCTTCAATAATAAGCCAACTGGGCTTCCAAAATAAGCTAGCCATGTTTCCATAATAAACAAAATGGGCTTCAATAATAAGCCAACTGGGTTTCCAAAAGAAGCCAGATTGGGCTTCCATACTAAGCCAAGTGGGTTTCCTTAATAAACCAAATTGAGCTTCCCAGCACGTCTCATTTAACTAACGTGTTGTCTTTGTCACGTCTTGCTAAGTCACGTGTTTGTGCTCAAATTTTAGCGTCTTTATCTTTGACCCAATTTACACCTCTAACTATGTATGAGTTAGCGAGTCGACTACGATTTTCACTCTCTTCGGATCCATTTTTGCTCTCCTTTTAACAAACTGTTCTTAAGAAATTCGTTTCTTTGACTATCCTGGCTTCTATTATTTTGAATGATCATGCAATCGTGCATGATCTAAGCCCTCATTTTCAGTCATTACCTATCTGATACCACGAAGAGTTTTTCTTTTTATGCTTATTATTTATTTTTTTAATTTGAGGGTGTTTTTAATTACACAAAATTGGTTAAAAAGATCAAAATCAACAATTTCTGGGTGAAAAAGACATCTAGATTTTGATACTGTTTAAATGGACAAAAATATAAAAATAGTTGGGATGCAACCAGTTTCATCCTACCCATTTTCAAATACTTTTTCTTATTTCACCCATAATTTTTTTGTCCATTTCACCCATAATTTTTTTTTACTTGTTCATTTCACCCATAATTTTTTTTACTTGTCCATTTGAACCATGTTTTAAAAATATTTGGACAAATAACCTATTTTTCATTTTAATTATCTTTCAGTGTTAAAAAATTCCAATTTGGCACAACTGCGTTGGACGTGGTCCTTCATCAACAATTTGAATTAATGCCAGACAGCAGAGAAGCCAAAAATATAGAAGTAACACAAATCATTGTATTGAAACGGTCAAGAGAGTTGAAGTTATTTACAAGCTTAACTAACTACCCTATCGGCATCGCTATCAAACATCACTTTGAGTTTCAGGTACGTAATCACTATGACGTCGTCATTTATGCAATCCAGGCTCATATGGCGTCGTCGTCGTCCTATATGAACGCATTGTTTCAAGTGTCAGCTTTCATCACTTGGGTACCTATCGGCGCCATAAACTTCTTGTCGGCGTCATAAACTTCTTGGTCATCTGTCGTCATCGGCATTATTTATCTCTAACGTCAACAACTATCCATCCTAATCGTAGGAAGATTAGGCCGATTAACACCCGTAACCATGAATGGAGCTGCACTGAAGCTAGTGGGGACAAGATGAAACCGCAAATTTAACCTTCGAAAATTTTAATTTTTCTAAGTTGTTCCCCATTCGTTTTGATAATTATTAGAAGTTGTTTTAAAAATATCTAAGGTACTTTCAGCTCCCAGTTTTTGGTTCCAAAATTTTCCAAAATATTCCGTGTAAGTGAAATCCTTATAAAGAGAAGGATGCTCGTCATCAACCAATTGAGAAGCCGGTCCAATCACAGCTTCCTTGGACGGACAACAAAAAGTCGGGATAGAAAACCTCTCTTTGTCGCAGTTTACAACAGCTCGGTGAAGAACACTTTTGTACTTGTCATTGCTAATAGCCTGAAAATTCACACGAACAAAATTCATTTAACATAGATGCATATATATATTAGATATAAAGAAGTGGATCCATGGATGGATAAATACCTGTATTTGATCACCAATATTAATGATAAACGTATTAGGTATAGGATGAACTGCGATCCATTTCCCATCTTTAAGAACTTGTAATCCAGGAACATCATCTTGAAGGAGTACGGTGATAGCGTTTGGATCAGTATGACCAGGAAGTCCATACGTAAGCTCAGGTTCAGGACATGGGGGATAATAGTTGATAGCCATATGTTGCCCATGATTACTAAGTACTTTTTCTATGTAATCTCTCTTAAGACCTAAACTCTCTGAAATAGCTCCCAGTAATTTTAGTGTCAAGTCTCGAATACTTGTACAGTACTCCGCCACATCACTCCTGAAATGTGTTCACAATACGTATAAATAAGAAACAAATATACTTGCTGAATCCCGCCAATAAATTGTGGTCTCTACGATGTGAAAGTAGAAGAAAAAGAAACCATGTGTTACGCCTTACGCGTTGCGTTGCCTTGATTCCATTTCCATCAACTTTGCGATGATGTAAAAAGAAAATAGGATGTGCAACACGCGTTACACGAGTTACTTGTAGCTACCAAAGCCGTGTACCCCTTTTTTTTTTTTAATGATACAATTTTAAATCCTATTCAGGTCTCAAAATAGTTGGTTAGGCTTAGTCCTATGTGAGAGATATTTAGCTGCTAGATTGGCCATCCACGTCAGATTGGTCGATCTCCTAACCCCTATGGGATGACCAATTTAACAGCGAAACGACTAACCATTCGGCATTAAACGTCTAACCATTCGGCGTTAAAGCAACTTCTCTCTCCATCACATTCACACGTCCCCTCTCTCACACATCCTCTCTCTCCTCTCTCTCCCTCTCTCACACATCCTCTCTCACCCTCTCTCTCTTTCCCTCTGTCTCTCTCCTCTCTCCCTCTATCACACGTCCTCTCTCACCCTCTTTCTCTTTCTCGTTCTCTCACGCCCCACTTTTTCTTTTTAACAAAAATTTTTATCTAACGCCGAATGGTTCGGCGTTTACATCACTTTTTGAGCGCCGCACCATTCAGCGTTTTAATCTCGCCGATAGTGCGACTGCGAGCAAATGTTAGGAGAGAGAAATAGCCAGATTGAGTGTTAACTTTTTTTTCACGCTTTATTTATGATTTGTAAAACTTTTTGGCTAATCTAGCACTCCAAACTCTCCCATAGGACTTAGCCTTAGTGATTATGTTAAATCAAAAATATTTTCTGTCATTTCATCACAAAAAAAATATCAATGTTCTAATGGAGAGATGGAAAAATAGAATACACGACGTGGAACACGCGTTAAATGAGCTGCTTGTAACTATCAAGGCCCTATTCACTTATTTTCTTTAATCTTATATCAATAGAAGAAAATCTTCAATTTTGCAATTCAAAAGTAAAACTACTAATAATTTCTCAGCCACTAAAGTCTAACACGTTATTTTTGTTGCTTAATAGGTATCGGATCTTCCAAAAGATATACACCCTCAGCGAATAAGTATAATTAAAAAAACTAAAATGTCAAAGCTTACCTGAATGATGAAGGGTTAGTAGGCCATTCAGGGATATAATCTTCAAGGGGATAACAATGGAGTCTTAAGAAGTCTCTCCAATTTGCAGTCTTTTCGTTCGTGACATTGAAGCTGGTTGACAATCGGATTGTTTTGGATGTATCAGTCGAATAACACTTCATTCTTTCGCTCTCTGGCAACCTGAAGAACTCCTTCCCTACTTGCATCATTTTCTCGATAATCACCTCTGGCACTCCATGATTTCTTACCTATATATATACACTTAATTAATCTTAAACTATATATATATAGTAATTGAATCCTTAATGATATCCTACATAGCCAAATGAAACATAAAGTATGCTCGGTTACCTGAAAGAAGCCATCATATTGACATGCATGGCCAATTTGTTGGATCAACTTAGAATGGTTTGGACCATCAAGTTCTTGTAAATCGATGAGAGGGATTGAAGAATCTTGAGATGATTGAACTTGGGTAAGATTTGGACGCTCGGAGATGGGTCTTATGTAATTCGAGGGAACACTATCGATAGTTTTAATTATGTCACCTAAAAGTACTTTGGAAGATGATGGTGAGGCAGAACTACAACAAGCCATGAATTGAATGGATGATAGAATGCAAAAGAAGTTAAAGGAAACAGAGGAATTTGTATGTATTCTAAGTGTTGAAAGTGGAAGGAACGAAGAGTATATTTATAAGCACACAAAAGATTCTAGTGTACTATTTTTTTTTCCATAGGTTTCTTTTTTTAATTTATTTTGAAAAGGATTCTCTTAGATATTCTATCAGAAAGTATTTAAGAATTATTGCTGACTTTTATGGTTAATGATTTTTTTTTATAAGGGTGGCAATTCATATCAGCCTTCTTTGGTACGGTATCTAAAAACTTAAATGACTAGACAAATAAAGTTCTCGTGTTGAATGATGAGGAAATTCATGTTTTTTATTGGTAGAAATAGGTTTTTTTGAGTTTTGTGAAACGAGCGTTTTGGTGAGGACGCTTGGCAACGTATGATTAGTTTGAAAAGAAAAGGAAAAAGATCAAAATAGGAAATCAAATTCAATTTGGAATTGTGAGGACATTTGACAACGTATGATTAGTTTAAAAATTACAAACTCAAAAGGAAAACCTAACTTAACGTGTTTGGAATTTTATGGAAGTCCAAATTCAATTTGGAAATTGAGTACCTACCTTATAAGGACTCTTTTTCTAAATTAATATATATAAAGGGGGGAAAAATCCATATATTTCACACATATTTTCTGCAAAAATAAAAGGAATAAATAAATAAAATATACACATATTCTCCACCTATTTAACGTATTTGCCCAGCGCACACCAAATAAAAAATGCATTGCTAGGGGACGGGGAGAAGCCCCGCGCACACCAAATCAAAAATTAAAGGGGGGGGAAATCAACATATTTTCTGCGAAAACAAAAGGAAAAAATAAATAAAATATACATATATTCTCCACTTCGCCACGTGCACACCAAATAAAAAAATGCATCGCCACGGGACGGGGCGAAGCCCGGCGCACACCAAATCAAAAACTAAAAGGGAAAAAATCAACATATTTCACACATATTTTATGCGAAAATAAAGGAATAAATAAATAAAATATACACATATTCTCCACCTATTTACTGTATTTTCCCCGTCACACCAAATAAAAAATACATTGCCACGGGGAGGGGCGAAGCCCCGCACACACTAAATAAAAAATACATCGCTATGAGGCGGGAGGAAGCACCCCGCACACCAAATCAAAAATGCATCGCTAGGGGACTGGGCGAAGCCCTACTCTCACCAAGTTAAAAGAAATAAAATGCTTGGTGCGTAGCACGCGCACAAATCTAGTCTTACTTAAAGACAAAAAAGTTATATTTATCGGTGGTTCTAAATGAACCGCCAAAGAAACCACCCTCAAACCGTGTTACTCCAAAAATACTCTTATAATGTGAATGTGAAACCCTTTTTAAGGAGTGGTGGGTCCCAAACTGAATATCATAAGGCCCAGTAGAGAGATGTTATGTTAGAGATGGTGTGGAGTGGTTTTAGGACACAGTTTATTGAGTATTTTTGTATATTTATACCCATTGTTAAAGGTTTACATGAAAAATTTTGATTTTTCTTTTTTTGACAAAAATCAACCCAGAATCGGTGGATGTTCATGCACTCGTAGACCGATTATAAGTTGATGTTTTAGTTCACTAAAAACACCAAGAATCAGTACATATTACTTATAAGTACTATATAGTACAATTATAAGAATCAGTGAGAACGATACGCGCACATAGACCAATTCCAAATAATACACAAAAATAAACAGTTTATATAAGTGCTCACTAATCTGATTCCAGGTTAAAAAGTAGACATGCAAATTAGGCATCTTTTAACTAATAATTGGTATGTAAATATTTACATCAACCGATTCTATCAAAAAAATAATCCTGAAAACGAGGTATAAAACATTATAAAAAAAATTCCTGAAAACTAGGTATAAAACACAATGTAAATCCATACTCAAATTAAGAGTGAGTATGAAATTAATCATTCTAAAATACAATATCAATCATACTCATCTATGTGAGAATCAGTATGAAATCATACTCATTTTCAACTCGAGTATAAATCATATTCATTTTTCATTTGAGTATGATAGTTTCATAAAGTTTTCTATCACCAGAATCGGTTGACATAGGAAAGAACATAAAATTTAATTTTTCAATATATTCGGGTATAAAAATTTCATAGAATTTTCTATCACCAAGATCAGTGTATGTGGAAAAGAACATAGTCGGTGTACCTTAATGCATAAATAAACCGATTATGGTTCATTTTCATAAAAATTTAATGAGGGATTTCAGAGATTCATAATTAACTTATTGATGATCTTTCTTAAAAGAGGAACGGCTTCAACAATAACTCGAATTATTTGTCACCAAATATATTTTTTGAAAAAACTAAATAATTGAATTGTTGTTTGGGATTAGGACCACTAGGTTTTAGTTTTGATTTCGGTGAAAATTGAGAAAAAATTATGTTTTGATTAAAGATTTTGATTAAGAATTAATAGAAATGATTTTCGTTTTATATTTGCTTTTGATAATTAAAATTATTAAGATTAGTACAAAGGGTAGTTTAGTATTTTCGTACGTTTTAGACGCCCCTTATCATCTAAAAATTTGAAATCAAAATTTTCATAGGGCTCAAATAATTTACCTAACCCCAAACTAGCGAGATCTTAGAGGATGGAGCCTTGATTTATTAAATCAACTAAGCAAAACTCTCCTTTCTTTTCCTCTTCCTCTCTCCTTTCTTTTCCTCTTCTCTCTAAGAAAAAACTCTTAGTCTCCATTAATTTCTTGCTCAGATTTGGTCCCTTTTGGACCAAATCTGAGCAAGATTTATTTTTCTTTTCAAGATTTAATCAAATAAAGTAGATTTTTTTTGTTTTTGATGTCATTTGACATATTTCTTCGCTATTTGGAGCGATTTTTCTTCGCCATTTGGGGCGAGTTTCTCTTCGCTTTGAGAGCGATTTATTCAAACATTGATCGCTGGTTCATGACTTGCTATTCTCGATTCAAGAACATCAACAATCCAATACGTTATTGCTTAGAATCTATATTCAATCTAAGGGATTCAGGGCATCCAGGTTCGTTTGGATCTACAAGATTTTGCGCAAATAACTCCTTTCTTACAGTAGCATCTCTAATTGAAGAAGAAGAAAATCTGATTAAATGGTCGGAATCGATTCCGGATTATACCATCATCCTTCCCTACTACATTTATAAAAATTGGGTATCTTTACGATATATGACTCTTTCTCTTCGCGATGTATTTGTAATAGATATCTTCATTTGTATTAGGGGTTTTATTATCTTGTACCTTGATGTTTTTGTTATTCTTGTAAGCGATCATGTAATCACGTTTTGATTTGAATGAATTGAAACTTGTTGATTGACCAAAAAAAAAAAAAAAAAAAAATCAACTAAGCATATACTTAAATTCAAGCAAAAACATTAGTAATTAATTGAGCTGAAATCAAAATTTTCATAGGCTCAAATAATTTACCTAACCCCAAACTAGCGAGATCTTAGAGGATGGAGCCTTTATTTATTAAAATCAACTAAGCATATACTTAAATTCAAGCAAAAATATTAGTAATTATATGAGTTAGTAAAATTTCTATAGCGATATTTGGACCGTGCTTGTTGTGGAAAGAGAGGAAGAAATTTGAATTTGACGAGATTTTGCTTGTAATAAAATCCACAAGTACTTTGTGTTCAAAGATATCCCGGTCGATTTTATTCAGCCATTTTATTTGATTATTTCTTTTATTTCATGAGAGCCTTTTCAACATGAGTGGTTGATTGTTGAATTGGCCAGAGCATTTGGTAGATTTAGGAGCAATAGAGTGAGTTGTAGGAAATAAGCGCTTGAGTTGGCCACTTAAGCATATTTCCTAGGATGAATGAGAATTGGGTTACATGAAACAAACATGGAGTTTTAGTTATGAAACAGTTGATAGGCAACAGATGTGACTTCTTGGAATGGTTATAATCTTTGGAATATAAACACAAGTGTCCATTGGTTTGAAACAACATGACTGTTCACAGCTGGACACATCCAACGGTTGCCTTGTTTCAACAAATATAAAACCTATCTCTTTCTTCCAGATAGATACCGAAAAAGCATATCCAAAAACCAGAGTTCTAGCATTAAGAAAGCCTTAACAAGATTAGTGATTTTGTTTGAGAGTTTGCGCTACGTGATTGCATTCAAATGATTGAAGATATTCAAGTGCTGGGTTATCTTCAAGGCACTGGTGTATCTCTTGGTAAGCATTCATCCATTGTCATAACAGCACCGGTGTATGGGATGTAAACGCTTTAAGGAAAGAGTGTAACTCGCCTCAGTGCAAATCATCTGTGAGTAAAATTTATTTGATTATTGTGTTTTATATTTTCCTAATTTCTTTTTACTGTATCATTGTGTTACTTTAAATCTCAAATTATTGGTAAAACTGTTGTCGAACACAAGGTGTTTGTGTAATAGTCTGAGTAAAAACAGACATCTTTATAGAAATTACATCTTTTGATTGTTGCAATTCATATTCAGTATCTTATATCCAACATGAGTATATCTGCATCGATGTGGATCCGACGTGCAAGATATACAAAAAAATATATTCATGTACATCTTGATACTAATTCCATCGATTTGTTGAACCAAACCCATGAATGAGACTCCTTCAATCGTTACATCCTTTGAGCATTAAGAATTACAAAATAGAACTCCTAGTCCTACTCCTATGCGTCCATGATTGCTTACTATGGAAGGAATCATGACAGAGTGCGCACAAAAGTTGATGACTGGTTTTGGTGATGTTCTTAACAGAGTGCGCACAAAAGTTGCTTGCTAATATCTTAGCCTACTGGGTAGGATCCATTGACATGGTTATAATGATAAAATCTTGACATGATGACACTTTTTTCTCTAAAAAATCTAAATGACGATTAATTTGAATCTAAGATTTTGGTGTCATGTTCTTCATATTTAACTCTATATTCCTACTAAAAATGAGAGTATTCCGACATACGAAACTTTACCATCCACAAATTTTTATTTCAAACGTTAATCTTCAACGGTTGATATTCAAAATGGAAGATAGTGGTCTTATACATCTCGGAATACTCTCATTTTTGGTGGGAGTGTATAGACCTATAAGAAGAACATGTGTTAAAAAAAAATTAGCTTCAAATTCATTGCCGGTTGGGTCTGGTAAAAAATACCAAGATTATGTCATTATAATCATGTCAACGGATCCTACCCCTACTTAAATAGGAAAGTATCTACAAATTATTACATCATGCTCGTGACGTTGTGCTTATGAATTCTGTTAAGTGGTGACCCTTTAGTTGGTGTGGTGTCCCTTCATTAGGGTACCCACCTTTAAAGAAGTAACTACGTGCAATTAAGTGGTGATGACATGCTGGCATAGGCTATAACTAGGATTTTACGCATACATTAGGATGTCATCATTTATCCGCTCATATAATACTTGGATGGATGCGTGGTTGTTATTTTAATAAGTCTCTTTGACCATCTTGCTTTTGGCTTTTGTCATCACAAAATTGGTTAAAAAGACCAAAGTTAATAATTCATGAGTGAAAAAGATATCTGAATTTTGATACGGTTTAAATTGACAAAAATATAAAAATAGCTAGGATGTAACCAGTTTCATCCTATCCATTTTTAAATATTTTTTCTTATTTTTAATTTACATCATGATACATCCAGTTTTATCCTCCCTATTTTCTAAGTTTAAGCCATGATGATTATCCTTGCTATTTTTTTGTGTCCATTTCACCCATATTTTTTTTTTACTCATCCATTAGAACCGTATTTTAAAAATATTTAGACAAATCACCCATTTTCCGTTTTATAATTTGGACGGTGGTGCAATCCTGCATAATGTAGGCTGTAGGCGGCAGTTTTTAGTAATCACCTTGCTACTATGAAAAGTTCTTTGTTATTCTTACGATTTGTTTTTTTAATTACGGAGGCTGTTTTTAAGAAACATGTTTTTGGGCATACCAAAAAATTACCGAGCATACTCAAGGTTCGGCTCACAACTTTTTTTTTTACCTAGGTTTATAAGGTTCAGCTCACAACTTTAAGCCGAACTTAGACAAAATGTATGCCCAATAATTTTTTGGTATGCCTAAAAACAGCCTTCGTTTTTAATTACTCCATAGTTGATCTTCTAATTTCTCAGTGATTTTAGTGTCATTAATTAAAGCCCAAACTGCGTCGGACATGGTCTCTCGTTAATAGTTCAAAATAATGCCATAAAGCTAAGAAGTACAGTTGTGACATGCATGTTACATTGACAACTATCTGTCGGCAGGCATCGTTATGAAACCGCGTTTTCCAGGTACGTAATCAACAGGACCAACGTGACGTCACCACATACAGCCTGTCATACCTGCTTATATAAGTGTCGAATTCACGAACTCCACCTTGGTCCACCGAAACTGAACAACCAGCAAAAAATGTCAGGTACGTCGGAAACAATGTCGGCATCGCTATGAAACAGCATTTTTTAGTGTCAGGTACGTAATCAACGTGACGTCACGGCACACGCAATCCAGACTTGTATAGTGTCGTCATCACAAACTCCAGCTTGAGCCAGCCAACCAACAAAGTATGCATGGTTCTAGCCTTCTAGGTGTTATCCTTTGGGAAAAAAACGGTTCAGTCCAAAACCACTCAAAATAGTACGCTTTAGTCCAGACCTAGTTAACTAGGTACAAATTAGTCCAAATATATGGAAATTACACTAATAACCCTTAATATTATAATTTAGTCCAAATATTTTCAGTTTAGTCCATAGTGACTTATGATGATGTCATCGGTTTTAAATAATATAAAAATAATTTCAAAACGGTTTATCTTTCGAACCCCTCATCCAAAATTCACAAACTTTATATATTCGGAAAGCTCTTTTCGATAGCTACAAAAAGAGTACCCATATGACTATATAATATTCACTTTTAAAAAAAAAAATTATTCATTATTTGATGTGTACAAAAAAGTGCACCTGCAAGAAAAAATTTAAAAGTTTATGGAATCGGTTTTCTACATGTCCACCACTTTGCATACACCAAAAAAAACATGGATGAAATTGGTCATTCATATCCACTCTTAAACCAACTTTTTCAAGGAAATTATACTGATGCATCAATATGCACACCCCTGCAAAACATCAATGAAACCGTTTATTCATAACCACGTACAAATTTAATTTTTCATGGAAAAATACACTTGTGCATTAATATGTACACCCTGCAAAACATGCATACCTAACCTTCTTTTTCATTGAAATTACATGCGCCTACATATTTGTACACCTCTTCATGCATGCGTAGAATTGATCATTCATAACCACACACAAACTTATTTTTTCACTGGAATTACATAGATGCACCCCACAAAACATTCACATATAAAATCGACCATTTATACCCACACATCGACCTATATTTCATGGAAAATACACTTGTGCACATATATATACACTCATACAAAACATAGAACAAACAAAAATATTCGCCTACAAACTAATCTATTTCAATGGATTTACACAAGTGCACTAGTATGTACACAACTACCCATATTGTATAAACATAATATATAGAAACTCAGATGGATTTGAACCATCAACCTCCACAAACCTTGTGATAGGCTTGGGCACTCTACCATTTCGAGCTTGTGAGTCCCTAAATGAAATGCATAAAAAGAAAAAAGAATTGATGCCAAAGGTGTACCAAGGTATGATATAATCAACACGTGTACAACTACGTACACATCAACAATCTACATTATATAATTATGTACATATTAACAATCAACGGGTGTACAACTATGTACATATTAAGAATTAATATGTGTATAAGTATATATACATTAAAAATCAACATGTGTATAACTTTGTGACCCTGGTTACTCTCACCAACAATGCGATAACCATTTGAATATCCACAAAATAATATAAATGAAAACACTATTAAGAACCTCCATAACCAACTACATGTCATTTTCTCACATGTGCACAACTTCGTACACCCTAGTTACGGATAAAAAAATGAAGACATACTCACTTAGATCAATGATTTTCCATGTCATTTTCTCTTGGGAGTATATGTTTCCGCTATATGAAAATAGTACATGGTGTACAAAAAAGTACACATGTATACATTGAGGATTGCAAACTACATATCTTGGAAGGTGTACATTAGAGTGCACATGTTTCAGTTATATAATTTTTGACCATATAGCTTCGTATAGGGTCATTTACATAGTAGTAATCTTGTGTAATTTAGAATAAAAAACTTTTTGCATACCTTTACATATTTTATCACATCAGCCAAGAACTCTAGAACACTCAAGCTCTTAAAGTGTTCAAAAGCAACCTCGAAGAGATAAAGCTTTGGCGCCAAACTCAAATTAACGGCTAAGACTCTCTCCATTGGCAAAGGGACCTTGAATAAAAAGAGAACACGATCAGAAAATATCAACAATACAACTACAATCGAAAAAAAATAAGTACATGTAAAACAAAACAAACACATATATACAGAGATAAACAGATACAATAGGTGTACAATTATGTACACATTAAGGATTAACATGTGTAGAATTATGTACACCTTCATTATTTACATGTGCACTGCTTTGTACACCCTGGTTTCATGGGTGCCTATACTCAACTGCTTCTTCCTTTATATTAGCTCCAAAATAGGCTAAAATATGCAAAGAATAGAAAGTATTTTTTTTGTGTATGGTATTATTATGTGCACATTGACGATTAACAGGTGTACAATTATGTACACATCTATGATCAATGGGTGTACAACTATGTACACATTAAAAGTGTAAAAGCAACCAGTTCAGTTTATCAGCAAGAGAAGGTCTTCAACTAAAATGGACAATATAAAAATGCCTCCCCTAACACTTAATTAGAATAAACAAACACACAATGTAGAAGCAACCAATTTTGCTGCTATAAATAAATTCAATAAGATAAAAGTACACAACTAATAGTTTAGACTAGATAGCAACACAATAAACATCACATTTTCCACGGGAATATTACGACCACTTCTAAAATGAAAACATTATCTTGCTTTTTGAGCGAGCATCAATAGTAATTCTTAATATATACACATCAAAATCTAAGGAAATCGTTAGCATACCAAGACTTAGAGAAAATGAAAAACGAATGTGTGTCGCATTGAAAACAAAATAAAGAAATTAACTCTTATTGTTTTGTATTTTTTTCTTTCATTGGATATGATATATGTGTCATGTACAAATACAGTCCTAAAATCTCTTTTGTCCACTAACCGTGGATTAAATATCTAAGTGTACTAAATAAAGGAATTTCTAAATTAATTAATCAAACAAGAGAAGTTCATAGACAAATTACAATTTTTCTTCCTTTTCTAATTTCAAGGAACTGATCCCATCATTCTCTACCTCCCTGCCATACTGGTAGTTCGCTTTAATAGCATTTAAATGACAATAACTTTACAAAGAAAATGAAAATATAGATGATCATTTTGTTTCATCTTCTTATTAATTAGTGGGATCAAAAAAAAAAAAAAAAAAAAACTTAGATATAGCTAGTTCGATCTATGTACCACATTTCTACAGTCACTAAGCAACCATTGATTAGGAATTTCATCAAACCCATCTACGTGCATTAGTTTATTTTCCCATTTTTTCTTTTCATTTTAATTATTCTTGGTTTGCCTGAGTTTTTCACCATTTATCCTTCTCTTACTAAACAATTTCAAACTCAACTTCATATGGACAATTTAAAACTCAGTTTGAGAATCATATGATGAATAATTGACAACTTCGTACATGACCATAAATAAATTGCATCACCAGCTGCTAATCTTTCCATATTAAAATAGAAATGTGGCAGTGTTTTCCTATTTCTACCAGATACAAATAATTTAGTGTAGAACAAGTAAAATCACCTAAACCTAACACAAAACCACAAAAATTAAGCAAAAGGAACTCTAATTTGACGAAAAAAATGAAATTAGGTTTAGCCATTTAGGTAGTGATGTTAAAAAGAGAAGTCGATTCGATTATTACCTCTAGAATTGAGATTAATATGCTGAGCTTCAAGACGATTTGAATAATCAGATTTCGGTCGAACTTGAAGTTGGAGATCGTGAAGATGTTGAATGTAATATTGGCCAAGACCTTCTCCTGAGTTATGTGTAGCAGTCGGGATATTTTTTAAGTTTACTGCATCAAAAAATGATGATGCTCATCCACTTATTTCTACCTTCTTCCCTTCTACTTCTACTGCCGCCATTGAAGGTCAGAAGATTTCATTTTGTTCCATTACTCTCCGATTTGCTAATCGCCTTTGTTACTGTTTCTCTCCAAAAGTTTATGAAATGAATACGGAAACCTGGAAAGGGTAATTAAGGTAATGAGAAAAATAGATATTTTCTATATCGGCTGGAATTTGGACTGACTCGTCCGAATTTTGGACTAAACTGTCGAGCCGGGGGATATTTGGACTAACTAGTACCAGGCTTTTGATGAGAGGACTAAAACGTCCAAAGCCCAACAGATCTGGGACTAAACGTCAATTTCTACTTATCCTTTATCATTTGGTCACCTTGTGATCGTAAGCTCCTTGGCCATTTCCTCTAACGTCAGACAACAAACAATGTTCGCTCTTTGTTATTCGTTTTCTTCTTTGGATGACCCATTCCAAACTCGGTTTCTTTATTTTTGTTTCAGTAGTAATTATCAAATTCAGGTGTACCTTCCTTTAAGTGTTTTTTATTTTATTCTTCCTAATAATCAATCAAAGAAAAAAAAAAAACAACAACAACAACAAGCCATCTTCATCTTGGGAAGATTAGGCCGCCCAACACCCTTTGACCTTTGGAAGATTAAGGTGTTAGACCATAAGAAAAGGCACATAAAAACTAGTGGGGACAAGATGAAGCGGCCAATTTATTAATCTCTGAAATTTTGAATTTTTTTCTAAATTTCTCACCGTGCGTTTTGATAATCATTAGGAGTTGTCTTGAAAATATCCGAAGTACTTTCAGTTCCCAGTTTTTGATTCCAAAATTTTCCAAAATATTCAGTGTAAGTGAAATCCTTATAAAGAGAAGGATGCTCGTCATCGACCAATTGAGAAGCCGGTCCAATCACGGCCTCTTTAGACGGACAACAAAAGGTTGGGATTGAAAACCTCTCTTTATCGCAGTTTACAACGGCCCGGTGGAGAACGCTTTTATACTTGTTGTTACTAATAGCCTAAAAATTCACACAAAAAGCAATTTCACTTAAATTATAATATATAATTATTCAAAAATTTGGTGCCCTTACAAGAGTATAGAAATATAAGCATTCGTTCTTATGTGGATCAAATGACGGATAAATACCTGTATTTGATCACCAATATTAATAATAAACGTATTAGGTATAGGATGAACAGCGATCCAGTTCACATCTCGAAGGACTTGCAATCCAGGAACATCATCTTGAAGGAGGATAGTGATAGCATTGGGATCAGTATGACCAGGAAGTCCGTAAGTAAGTTCAGGTTCAGGACATGGGGGATAATAATTTATAGCCATATGCTGCCCATGGTTACTAAGTACTTTTTCTATGTAGTCTCTGTTAAGACCTAAACTCTCTGAAATAGCTCCTAATAATTTTAATGTTAAGCCTCTAATGCTGGTACAGTACTCAGCCACATCGCTCCTGAAACGGAATTCACAATAAATAGAATTAATAAATAATAATCTATTAGAGTCATTTTAATAAAATATTTTGCTCCGATTGAGCATTTTTGATTTAACAATGTCACAAATGAGTTAATACTTGCAAAATTATTTTTCAAATGGAAAATTTTATGCAATTAGCTAAATTGGGTAATTACTGTTTAAAATTTAAAATTGTTGGATTTGTTTGTGATGCTAGTAGATTAAAAAGGCTCGACCATTAATCAAAATATTTTCCGTCACGAGCTGCTTGTACTTTCAGATCCCTCTTCACTTTTTAATTACTTATCAATAGAAGAGAATTCTTTCCTTTTTTGAAAGATATTGACAACTACTAGAGTAAAGTACTAAAGTAATAAACATGATAATTACTCTCTTGGTAATACAAAGTGATGCAAAACATCTTATGGCTCGTCTTCAGGATGGAAAATTTGAGGGAACTTCAATGACGGATGCAAGATTCAGAGATATTTAATATTATACTAATTCATTTCCTCGTTGTAACTTTATATTCCTTCCTAAATTTTGTAATGAAGGTGCTCATGCTTTAGCTAGTTGGGCTAAGAAAACCAACAACACTATGTTATGGAACACACCACCCTATGGTTTTTAGGGTGGAGTTCCCCGGTCTATAATATATTTCGGTTGTTTGCTTAAAAAAAAAAAAAAGTACTAAAGTAAAGTATATCACGTTTTTTTCTTCTTAAAAAGTGGCGAATCTTTCAAAAAATAATAAAAAAAATATATATATAAAAAAAAAAATGTCAAAGCTTACCTGAATGATGATGGATTAGTAGGCCACTGATCGACATTATCTTCAAGAGGATAACAATGAAATCTCAGGAAGTCTCTCCAATTCGCAGTCTTTTCATTCGTCACATTAAAACTGGTTGATAGTCGAGTTGTTTTCGATGTATCAGCCGAATAACACTTCATTCTCTCACTCTCTGGCAACCCGAAGAAGTCCTTCCCTACTTGTAACATCTTTTGTACAACTATCTCCGGCACTCCATGATTTCTTACCTAAAAGTGTACTTAATCTTAGATTATATGGTGAGCAAGAAACTAAAAACTACAAAACTAAATGAAATGTAAAGTACGTTCTCTTACCTGAAAGAAACCATCATATTGACATGCATGGCCAATTAGCTTGATTAACTTCGAATGGTTTGGACCATCAAGATCTTGTAAATCTATGAGAGGGATTGATGAATCTTCAGATGATTGAACTTGAGTGAGATTTGGACGTTCGGAAACGGGTCTTATGTAATTCGATGGAACACCATTAGTGGTTGTAATTATGTCACCTAGAAGTACTTTTGAAGATGATGGTGAGGCAGAAGTACCGGAAGCCATGGATGATGATAGAATGCAAAGAGGTTATTAAGGAGACAATTAGGCAAAAGAAGTAGTAATGGAAGCCGTGGATGATAGCATGCAAAGAAGTAGTCCAGGAAACAAAGGACTTTGTCTGTGTTCTGAGTGTTGGTTGTGGAAGAAATGAAGAGTAATCCAAGGCATTTATAAGTAGAGTTTTGTTATCTTGGAATAAGTAAGCACATTAGAAAAATATATTATTATTAACCTGAAAAGGATTCTTGATAAAAAAAAAAATGTTTTAAAAGCAATTGCTGACTTTGATGTCGATCGTTTTTATAGTACTTGTAAGGCCTGCACTGGAGCATGATGCCGGTTACTGTGCCAATGCAGGCATCTTTCGTACAATAATGACAAACATCTGTTGGAAAGGAAAACCTGACATTTTTTTTGCTTTTTGCTTTTTGCTTTTTGTACGATGAATCTCAGTGCTTTTTGTACGATGAATCTCAGATACGGGATTATTAACAACAAGAAAAATGCTGCACAGCCGGGGAGCACTGACGCGGAACACGGACATAGGGAATTCCAAAACTCAAAATTATCAGTAAACGGACACGTTTATATATACTAATTAATGTTGTGAATAGAGAAGGAGACAAAAATAGGGAGAAAAAGGAGAGACAGAGATTTTATTAATGTGTGTATAATACAAGAGATTAGGCCTCTATTTATATAGATAGAAGACTTGGTGTCCAAGATATGTAAACCCTAAACTTAGACACGAAGGACATCTTAGTAAATAAACAATAGTTTATAACACTCCCCCTGATGACCACTGTGGCTAAGTCATTACAACCATATCATGAAAACTCAAAAGAGAAAAACCTGAAATTGCGTAAGCATGTAAAGACTCAGACAGTGTTGGACACGAATATGTTGCCTCGTTAAAACCTTGACAAGGAAAAACCCAGTGGGATAAAACCTTGACGAAGGAAAAAGAGTACAACTTGATAAAGTCCGGTGAATGCACCTTAATTTGATGATGACGCTCCCCCTGATGAGTACTTCAGTAAATTCTTGGGTTGCAAATCTTTGAGTCGAGACTTCTCAATTTCGGTGAACGAATTTCTTGAATGCTAGAAGATATTTGTTCTGATGAAGTCTTCTTTTTTGTTAGTCTTCTAATGGTAGTGTACTCGAATCTTCAAGCTTCTCCAAATGCATTGAGAACTTGTGTCTTGGTTTGCTATCTTCGGAGATGATTTGCATATGTAGTTGATGTAGTTTCTTCAACAAGGTGCCAATATGTAGTTACAGTACCAAAGGTGAACAAAATTTGTGATCATACCTTATATGGATCAAAATGATATCCAAATTCCTAGGAGATGTTTATGTTGATGTGGTATAAAAAAATGATCTAGTTAATGGTGGGAATCCACCAAATAACCGAAATCGATACAACTCCCCCTTGGATGACCACCATGTTGAATAAATTGCGTCACTAAAACCTTTCCAATAAAACCCAAAGGGAAAAAATTTGGACGAAGGAAAAAAAAAAAAAAAAAAACACAAATATCAACATTTTTGAAAGAAAATCAAACGCCAATGAGATGTTGCCTCGTTAAAACCTTGTCAGGAAAACCACATGGGATAAAACCTGAAACGAAGGGAAAAGAGTACAACTTTTGACGATTTATGGATGCTAACTCAACTATATGAGTATTACAGAAAAACGAGCATCAAAATAATAACTCTAGTCTATATCAAAGACGAGTTTAAGCTAGCATAATTCTAACTGCAGATTTAAGAAAAGAAGAAAGAAAGAAAATAGAATCTATGCTGCTAAAGCGTGGATTTTTGTGTTTTTATTGACTCCTCAAGAGACCTATATATAAAGATGATATCATCAACTAATTAATCCGCATTTTCGGTTTGGTACCAAATTTCTAAAAACACAAAAGGATTGTTAAATCTGACGTAAACAAGTCAGATGGCTGCCTAAATATAACTTTAATCCACCAGGGATTACAAATTCGATAATGTTCTCCAACCACATCTTGTGTGAATGCAATACAAGTCCTTCAAGACTACCACGCAAATGCATTATATAAGAAGAACAGAGTGTTAATGAACCAATCCTAGGGTTTGAACATATAACCCCAAATCGCTCGTAAAACGATGTATTTCTCTTAATACGCAATATGACTAACACCGACCTATAATTTTCAGGCTTGGAAATTTTAAGGTGTCTAGTCGAGCTAGGATCCTTATATTGCGTCAATTCGGAAATTATAATAATCCAATCTAATTTGGATTACATGCCAACCAATCACACAGTCGATATTCCTCTGCAGAGGGGTTCAAGACCACCATTTATTTCTAGTAGCTACTTTAAATGAATATTCGACAATAATTTTCTTATCACGATCTCACATAACTTCCAGTGTATGCATACTTTGAAAAATCAAAATTTATCGGGTACCAAAGGCTCACGGGCGTTATAATCTCCTCTTATTCAAATAAGGAGATATGTATTTTGAGAATGTGAATCGTATTATCATAGACTCTGTTGGAGCATATATACATGCTTGCTAGATGTGATTGTATTTTCCTTTTCAAATGGCATTAGCTTATGGAAAAGCTAAATAAGATAATTCAGTCCTATTAAATGGCAGACTTTTTGATTTAATCATGATGGGAGAAAAAAAATGATATAACTTTTGAGTTAATTAACACCAACCTCTTGTATTGTGTAGTCTCCCCCTGATTATGGCAGAACTGCTTTTATCTCATATACGAAGAAATTTTTTGTAAAGTATTATCCAATTAATTCGAGGACATATACTGATAATAATATCTGGGTTTTGGACGACAGATACTGATCGACTTATAGAGCCATAAAAGATTATGTCATTCAACAAAAAATTTGTAGTCTACTTGACATACAAATTTTACCAGCATTTATGGATTTATTGGTTACAAAAAATATGTAAATAAATCTCCAAAAAATAAAATTCGTGACCTATAGGGCCAACGAGATAATCATTCACCTTAAGATGATATTATAGACACTTTCGGTATTAAAAGGAATTATTTAAAGACCAGTTTAGTCACTACAAGGACTAATGATATAGTCTCGTGAAGTTGGAAGCGCACCCATTGACCTTTAATATCCTTCTATATTCCAACTACAAGTGGAACAAATACAAATTTTGGAGATTATTGCCGAGAAAATTTTAAATTGCTCAAAAATCAAGAATGCAATAATTTTTCTCGTTTACCGGTATTTAATGATTGGATTATCCAATAATAACGATATCTCATTAGGAAGTCGATAGAGATAAACAATTTCAACTAGCTTGTATGATTCTTTTCAAGAGAATAAAGAGATCATAATTGTTAATCTTTGTAGAGCAAACCCTACTTTTTGTTGATGACGATTTCTTTGAAGGAATAGAAATCACTAACCAATATTGCCTAAAAGTTGAATGCCAATTAATAAAATTTGGTTTGTACAATTAATAAAATTGTGTCGACAAATTAAAAAAAATATTGTCGCTTTTAATATCGCATAGTTAGTTGACAGATGGTTTCTTGCACAATAAAATAAAATAAATAGAAACCACTAATCACATGATCTTCATCTAATGAACAAAGATACCAATTAAATTGGCCGGAGGTTCCATGAACCATGCATGTCATTAGTTACCGTCCAGATAATAAAATCTACAACGATACCAATTTTCGGTGATTACAGTTTCATTAGGGGAAAAGAAACTGTAAACCATCTTTTGATGGATTTTATTTTTTCTTTCTCTATGTAAAAGATTAGAAAAGAAAGGAAATCAAACTTTTTGGCAAAATAAGATCACCGACATCCCATAAATATAGAATTGTCTTTTATGGCTAACTGATAGCTTTTTATGGAATCACCGCATAAATTCCTTTATGATTAAGAAAATAAAAGAAATAAAAAATAAAAAAAACAATAATCAAACAGTAAGTAATCGATTAAAAGACGAGCTTAAAAGATTGTATGCCATCACCCGGACTATTAAGTAGAGACGAACAACAAATCCCAAAGCATAAAGCTTTTTGTCCACAAGGTGTTTACCAACTTTCAACACACATCCGTTCATATCCTAGGAACAATTACACACCAAACAGTTAGAACTTAAAAAAGTTTCGAATCATAGATATAATATTAAAATAAAGAATATAGCTAGTAAGTGTAGGGAAAGAAAGGAAATCCCTTTGCGTTCTCTTTATTCATAGATATAAACATTCATCACCAATCTTTGAAATCCCTTATAGTCGGTAGCTTTAATTGACAGCTTATTATGCGATCATGCTCGGTAGCTAGAGCTTCGTACTGATGACGTGTTGTGAATAGAGAAGGAGACAAAAATAGGGAGAAAAAGGAGAGACAGAGATTTTATTAATGTGTGTATAATACAAGAGATTAGGCCTCTATTTATATGGATAGAAGACTTGGTGTCCAAGATATGTAAACCCTAAACTTAGACACGAAGGGCATCTTAGTAAATAAAAAATAGTTTATAACAATTAAATAATTTTTATATACTAAAATCATATTGTTATGGTATATCAAATACATTAATCACACAATTATACGAAACAAACTCAATTTTATGCTGTTAGATTAGTCCATATGTAGAAAACTTAACAGAAATGGGCTATATAGCCAAAAGGGCAAGTTTTCTGGGTCAAATGGACGGGTAGACTATCAGTCTGGGTGATATGGACAGTGGCCACGTGGTTTCAATTCTGACACTTGTACCCCCACTAACTCTTCTTTAAACACGGGAAACATCATCTTTTAGATCTGGTTTCTTCTTTCCTTGCTTTCTTCTTCTGCTGCAAAGTTTTATCTTCATCCTACGTCTTCATCAGCTGAACACCAACACCATTAGGATCAATATTATCTCCACCACCATCAACATCTCCATCTCCACCATCATCAACACCACCATCGTAAAAAAAAAACAGCATATCATCTCCACCAACAAAAACAACAAACTCACCATCAAAGACACCACCATCACCATCAACAACATCACCGTATTCCTTCATTATCCCGACCACTACAAACTCCAGCAACACCATCATCGAAAAACGCCGCCAATATAAGTTTTTTTTTTTTTTTTTGAAATACCCTAATTAAATTGAGGTTAATTTCTTTAATTGATTGAAGCTAATTAAAGAAATTGGGTTTTGTTTTCTATCAATTTCACAAGATGAGTAAGTTTCCTAAACCCAATTTTGATAAAAGCCCTAAAAAAAAACTTATGCATTTATATGAATGTTTCATATATCTTGTGTTATTACTGGATGAAACCGGTTTCGTCTTGTGTTTCCACATGATGAGCCTGGTTTCATCATCTGTTGCTACTAGTTGAGTTTGTTGTACATCTTATGTTTTACTGGATGAAACTGATTTCATCTTGATTTTCCATGGGATGAGCCTGGTTTCATCATTTGTTGCTACTAGATGAATGTTTTGTGCATCTTCCTGTTTAGATTGAACTGATTTTAGTTTCATCTAATTTTTATACTAGGATGGAATTAGTTTCATCCTGTTTTATATGGAACCAATAATCTATTTCACCCATTTTAAACTAGGATGAAACCGGTTTCATCTATAGGTAGGATGAATCTATGATTTTTGAATTAGGTATCACTCATTTTAAACAAGGATGAAATTGGGTTTCATCCTATACTAAATTGGGTTGAATTTGGTTTCACCCATTTTAAACTAGGATGTAACTGGTTTCATCCTATACTAGTTTACTCTGTTTTTAAACAAGGATGAAATTGGGTTTCATCCTATACTAAATTGGGTTGAATTTGGTTTCACCCATTTTAAACTAGGATGTAACTGGTTTCATCCTATACTAGTTTACTCTGTTTGAGGTTACTCTGTTTTTTGCTCTGCTTGAGGTTTGCGATGGTTGTTGGAGGAGAATATGTTCATGGATTTATTGGGTTTGGTTTGAATTGGTGTTTGGTTGAGACAATTTGAGTTGCGGGGTGGTGGTGGTGGTGGTCTGATGTTGCTAAGAAGATCTGAAATTAAGGGTTTTACATGCATGCAATGGTGATTTGAGCTGAGATTGCAATGGTGGATTTGAGCTGTTTTTGTTCACGTACATGTTGCAGATTACTCTGTATTTTGGTGAGATTGCATATCACTATGTTTTTTTTTCTTCCAATTGTTGTATGTAATATCCCTACGTACTCGGTTCAATGGTATTATGTTTTTTGTTCCTGTAATTTTTAGTGGATTGGAGCAGAAATTCACGTAAATGTTGAGGAGATTCCTCTGTTTTTGTTGAGATTACTCTGTTTTTCTCTAACCCAGTAAACATTTGAAGAAGATAGGGACATATTGGTCTGTTCAAATTAATTCTTAAAAAATATTCTGGGTCAAATATCCATTTTGGCTAAATGAACAGTATTTTTCTGTTTTTTGGCTATATAAACAGTGTCTAAAGCTAAGAGTCTATTTCACCCAGGAATTTTCTATTTTGGTCTTTTTGACCAATTTTGTGAAAAATTAACTACAGTATTATACTGATTTTCATGATACACTAGACTACCCAACTAATAAAATAGAGTATAAATTTTTACACGTACGTCGGACGCGGACACGACACCAATACCGGTGTGTCGGTGCTTCACAGCTGGACAGACTATAAAAACCACATGGGAAAACAGACTTTTCAATTGTTAATGGTAACCGCAAGTAAAAAAAGAAAGCAGAGTACTTTCTCAGTTACGGTCAAAACCCTCATTGTATTATTTATTTTTGTGTTCAATTCTGTTATGCTTGAACTAATTAGCCATTCTGTTTGATTATTGTTTGTTCTACAGGAATTTTTCCCACGTTGAATTGGCCAGAGCATTTGGTAGTTTCAGCAATAGAGCTGCCGGGCAGGTATGTGAGTTGAAATCTTTGAATAAGACTCCTTCTGATGGTCCATTCAAGGGAAAATCTCTGGACGGAATCCCACTAATATCTTACTCTTTTACTTACATGCGGAAGTATCCTTCAATTCATCGCATCATACTAATGACGATATGGATTCTGTTGAGTGCTGACCCTATAGCTCGTGTCGTGTCCATTCATAAGGCTATCCACCGTTCTAGGTACAAAGTAACTACATTAGATGTGATATGCATTTATCATGTGGTCCATCAATTCATGAAAATTGATGGTATTGTCATTATATGCCTCTGCGCAAGGGCGGGGCCAGATTCTGTGGAATGGGCAAGCAAGTTACTGATGGGTGCATTTGAGAGGGTGTAAAATGATAAGAAAAGAAAAGAAAACCCCAAATTTCGACGTATTACCAGCACTGGAAAGTATAATCTTCTTCAACATTGGAATTTGATTTCTTCTTCTTAGGAAAACCTTTTTAACGAAGATGATGATGCCGTGGAAACCAAAAATTAATTCTCCATTAGAGAGTATGGAGAAAAAGACTAGGATCGAAAAAAGAATTTTAATGATTATTTTTCTCGAATGATACCATGTGAAAGTTTATTAGAGGTAATAATAAGAGATATTATTTCAGAGTAATTGAAGAGATTGTTACAAGAGGTAAAGTCCGGTATTTATACATATACCTGACACAGACTTTAGTCAATATATTAACTAACATTGACAATGTATTCTTATGGTGGTCTTGCAGGGTGCCTGGTTTGTGGGACCTATTTTATGAATATGTGGTTTCTAAGTTGTTTAAACGGAAATTGGGTCATATGACCATAGGCCATATATACATGGGAGAAATGGACTTGTAAAATATAGGTCTGAGTGAAAAAGACATGGGAAATATTAGTCATATATATCCTTTGCTTTAAATTTTATTCTTTTTCTTATCCTTTTCTCTCTCCTAATTAATTTCTCTTTCTTTAATTAAAATTAATCGCGAGAAATGTCTTAACTTTCGAAATATAAGTTGGATTTCAATAAAATTTATATTTTTGAAAAGGGCTCGAAATTCTCTACGAAACAAGATCCATTGTTGATATGAAATTCGGAAAAAAAATAATATTATTGTAAGCCAGGCCGAGGATACATTATGCACCCAGGTGCAATTAGACCAAAATTTATTTCTTAAAAGATATGTATCATGCACCCAAGTGCAACTTGGCCAAAATTTATTTTGTATAAGAATATGCGTTATGCACCCAGGTGCAACCTGAATAAAACCTATTTTCTATAAGAATATGCATTATGCACCCAGGTGCAACATGGCCAAAATTTGTTCACATGTAAGAATGTGCAATATGCACTCAGGTGCACCTAGCCAAAACCTATTTTTTACAAGAATCAAAAAGAAAATACAGTGTGCACCCGGGTGCAACCATGCCAAAACTTATTTCCTTTCAGAATATACATTATGCACTCGGGTGCATCATGTGTATTTCGTGGATAAATCTAGGTTTATCCTAGTAATCACGTACAATATATGATACACAACCAAAATCACTAGTTCATGGTCTTGAGCAATAAATTCACTACCACTACCATTACATTCACCATTAAAGAATCATCCAAACACAAGTATTAAAGAAAAAATAAATAAGATGAACAACAAAAAATTGTACATTATGCACTCGGGTGCATTTAGGCCGAAACCTATTTTTCTGTCTGAATATATATTATGCACTCGGATGCATTTTGTGTATTTTCCGCCGCCTTTTACCACCGTTTCTGAATTGGTTCAGGCAATTTGTCAAACACTTAATGTGAATGTTATTACTTGTAGAGAGGTAAGATTGTTCTGGTTTCCTGGCTTCCTATCACATCTATTCACAGACGTATCATACATTTGGTCATTTAATCAGGCCAATTCCACCCTATATCATTGTTATCCATAACAAAAGCTTAATTTTCATGTTGTTCTTGACAAAGACAGCTCCACTGATATGCTCCGTCTACTGCCAATTAATAATCAACAAACCCGTCTCCATTTAACATATATCATTCATAATCAACAATTAATATTGTCAAATCATAAAAACAAATATGAAGTTATGAAATTCTAAAAGAGACCTAAAATTCCATTGTTATTGTTTATCGTAGTGGGAGGTTACGTCATCCTTTAGAATTCACTACTACTGCAATGGAAATTAGACCACTAGCTGGATGTTTAACACTAACAACAACTGATTTATTGGAAGCTAATAAATTAGTCAGTACTACGGAATTCACTACTGTTGGGAATATATATTTAAAACATAAATTTATTTCCCAATAAATAAAAAGAAAGTTTTTAATAGCATTTAAGTTTCTTAAATGAAAAAAACTTAATTTTGTTAACATTAATTTTGACCGGTACATATTTCTGTTTTTTAATGGTGAGATGAATTTTGAATGTTGACCGTTACATATTTTGTTAACATTAATTTATTTCCCATAATAACATTTTAAATGTTTTTGAAACTCTTGGCTATAAATCAGAATTTTGGTTGGAAAAAACAAATATAGTGAGATGAATGTTCTTTAATGTTTTAGTTTTTTTATGTAAAGAATTGGGAGAGTTGTAGTAGCCTTTTTTGTTTTCTTATGTGACAGTTTTCTATTAGAAAATGAATTTTTGTGAGAAAGAAAAACAAGTGTGTGATCATCCTTGATTTTTCTAAAAAGTGTTTCTGAGCAAGAATGAAGTGTAGAAGTTTCACATCCTCTCATCGTGCAAGAGTGATTGTGTAAGAGATTGAACTCGGCTGTTTTATCCTGGGGACAACGCGACATTGAAGAATTGCTTGCACAATCTTGGGCAGAGCCGCGAAACGTCTTAAAGAAAGCGACCTAGTCCGCGACTCAGCCATAACAATGTTTTGTTTGTTTTTTGTGATTATTTTGCAGGCATAATTCAGCAATTGTTCCAACAATTTTAAGACGTTTTATTCTGCCATAGATACCAAAAGAAAACAATTGCTCAAACGCGATAAGTATCGTTGTTTTATTTTGTTTGATTGAATTATAACCTGAATATTTTTTCTTTACCGATTAAACATGATGCTTGAGATTTTAGGTAACTTGATACCTAGAATTAATTTTATGTCTAATATTGATGGACTAGGAATAACATGGTTAAATATATTTTTTTTCTTTGTGAACAGTTGACATAGACAAATATGATTGATGTTAAACGAATGTTTTTAACATGCTGTAGAGTCTTATTTTTATCTCCTACATGAAATTGAATTGGGTCTTGAAATTTTAATCGGGTGTATAAGAAATCATGAGAATTATCCATGTCAAATTTCAGAATTTTTGGAGTCTGGAAAGTATTTTTAAAGTATTTTAGAAAACTGCACGATGTATCTGAAAATTTCTGACGAGCAGAAATTTAGTCCTTGTTGAATTCGTTTTTCTGATCTTTGTGTTGATATTTTGGATTTGTATATAACATGAAACTTGTAGATCAGAAATTTATCTTGAAAACCCTTTTTGAAATTTCCTGTTTGGATATTTAGGTTGAGAGATTTGGTAATTTCAGAATCGTTGTGTATGTTTGTCCAAAATATGAGACATGATACTTGAGATTAGAGATTAGAGATGTAAGAAATTTACTATAAAGATCATATCTTGATTATAGTACTTCGTACTCTTGTTTTGGTAATGAAAAAGAAGATTATTGTTAGCAATCAAACTAGTGCACCACATATGTTTGATAAAATGCTTGATAGAGAGTTATAAATATATGATATTATAACTATATAACTTTGAATCTTTGTTTGAAAATTAAAAGAAACTTGGAGTACTATATTTGTTAATTTTCAAGTAATTATGTAAGTGCATACCTTGCTTATTTTTGGTTTCAAATGATCACATGTACATGATTGTGACAGGTGAAAACTCACTTACTTGAGCAAGTTTTTTATTTTCCTATGAAATAAAAATTGCGGGAGATTAATCGATGTGAGGAGCAATGGGGTTGCTGATTTCTTTGTTGGTGCGCAAAGAATGGACAATGGTTTATAACCAATTTAGCTTTAAAAGCAATTGAGGTATGTTTGATGAACTATTTATAGTTATTGCAGTGATCAAATAATGGCATTCTAAATTGAATAAGTTGATTGTTCAATCTTAGAATAAATTTTACGGAAACAAGATATTGAGAATTATTGTGTATGACAATAAACATGTGACTCATATAAGTTTTGAACTTATGAGATGGAATTTCATACGAACCCAAAACCGAAATAATTAGAAACCTAGTCAAAACAAATGTGAATATCAACTCTCACCAAGAAATGAACATAATATTGATTATGAGATTATTTGTTATTCTTGCACGACATTGCAAGGATATCAAATGTTATTAACAACGCTTTTCAAGCTTAGTTAATGAGAACTATGGATATGGTGAGAGGTTGATATAGATTGGTGTTTTACACCATATTTGTTTTGATAGGTTATGGTTCAAAAGTTGAACCAACTCGTTTTGAAAGAAAGTGGAGTTAAGATATACTCACATCACTAGGATTTTCGGTATTGGTATAGCCTAAAAGTTTACTTTGGGTAGAACAATCTTGTTAAAGATGTATCTAGGTTCCAAGATGTTCATCTTGTTAATAACAAGATGATCATATCTTATCATAAACAAGAGTGAGATAAGAAATTTGTTGAATTTGATCATTGCACTACTACAAATGATATGTTATGGATAAAATGTTTGAGCATAATATTGCAATTTTATCATAACATGAATTAAATTTTGAATATTTGAATTTATGAGATTTTGTCATGCTTTTAAGAAATCAATGAGTTAGTGATGAATATGAGCATGTTATATTTTCTTATGAACTTGGTGAATTTTTGAGTAACATGTATGTAATAATAATCTTACCTAACTCATAAAAGCATGTACATTTTCAAATCTTACGTAATTTGCAATGGTATTGGATGAAATAAAGTCTTTGAGAATTTTATAAAGATGCTTCGAGTAACTTGTCTTGATATCAAATATGATTTTTGAGTAGTGAATATTAGGCAATGTTGCTTTCAAGAAAATTGTTTGAATTTTTCTCTATATTGTGCAAAACGTTTTGGGTTTAGATCTTTGGTTCATTAGTTTTTCACAATTTTTGGGATCTTTGGATGTTGTTTTGAAATTCTTGTTTGAGTCAAAAATAGTGGGGGTTCCATGCCCTATGTTTTACAAACATTTGATTTAAATTAAAGGAACTAGACAAATGAAGGTGACAAGTAATTCACTAAGAATGAACCTAGAAAAGCATATATAGTGAGACTAAATTTTAGTCATGAATATTTTTTTGTTGCTTATAATTGGAAAGATAACTTCTTATAGAAATATAACTTTGTTCTTTAAACTATTAAATCTTTGGCAAAAAGTTTTATGAGCCTATTGTTTTTAGACAAGCAAACAGAAATTGTTGACTCTTACATTCATGTCGCTAAATAACTTTCATGCTTGTTTTGTTGATGTTGTTTCTACAATGTATGATTTGTTATAGTCATAAGTAGAAATATATACTTTTGTGTAAGTTAAGGATGAGAATCTATGTAAACCAAGCATGGAAAACTGTGTAGTTTCTACAATAAAAGAAATCATATAAGTTAGATAAGTTATCATTTATATTCTGAAAACAAATTTAAAACAATTTATAAAATATAAATTGTTTACTTGATTCATTCGAATGATTTCAGAATTGATGAAAGTGAAATGCACAATACTATTTGTTTTGTATGCATAAGTGATTTATTAAATTTTTATTCTAACTTATAGGATGAAAATGAAATTGAGAACATGCTTAGTTTGCTATTTGACATGAAAGACTTGAGTGAAGATGGTGTATGTTTTTGAAATAAATTTTTCTTTATTTCTTTGGATCTATTTCATTTCCATGAAAATAGAATTTTAAAAAAGGATAAAAATATATATAGTCTGAATGTAAACTAGTTTTCACTCATTTGGTTTAGTGCTAATGCTTTTGAGATTGTGTGATTGCACTAGATATGAGTATGGTAGCTTAGTATGTTTCTTTGCTACGTGATTGACTATGTATAAGTATTTTTTGTAGTGGGGGTTTAATATATTACTTCCGCAGTGGGGGTTTTATATTCAGATTTGCCAATCCTATAATGGAAAATTGGTAAAATTTTGAGAAGGTTATGAAGTGTCTGAAAAGAACCTCAAACCTAGAAATACACTATCTAAAAATGTTTACCGCAATCCTTTAAGGATATTGCGATGTTGATTGAGATATCCTCTCAAATGAATCCTCTAAGGGATGGAGCGATTCGATCCTCTAATAGATAGAGGAAAAGACATATTAATCCAATGTGATAGTACCACGGCTATTGCAAGAATTGAGATCGTAACGACAACTATAAGAGTTGATTTTATGAGAATATGGATTATATAGTGTCTGAAACGAGTTTCCATTAGTCCTTTGACGAAAGGATTGATAAGAAGATGTGAATACATCTTAGGGATGAGGTTGATGCCCATTGAGATTGAGTCATCTATGATGGATACCCAACCTAGAAATAGGTTCAAAGGGACTAGACGAAGTCATAGGTGATATGGAGATGCGAGAATCATGCTTTTGAAGAATTCATCCCATGGCATGACATCCTGAAACGAGTAAAGGTTGAGTAATTTTTTATTTTAAAATTTTAAACTCTTAATGATGTTTATATCTCTATTTAGAGTGGGGTACATTCAGGAGTACTCTTGATAGACTCACCTATATGAATGTGAAAGTGTGGCCCCTTTCTATGAGAATATGGGCAGTTCTCTAGATCATTCATTAAACTGGGATACAAGCGCAGGGCCGTAATGTGCTGGCTTTAGACTTTACACTAGTATAGTCGTGTGTGTTGAGTAATCTTTTTATCTCCTAGAGTTCAAGACTTATGTTCACTCTATGGTAAGATTTTAAGAGAGCTTATTAACACTACGTAAAGGTTCAAGTCGCCAGACACCTTTGCTTATGCACAACTCTGTATGTTCTTGCTCAATGTTTTAAAAATATAAGTGGGGGATTGTTGGGAATATATATTTAAACATAAATTTATTTCCCAATAAATAAAAAGAAAGTTTTTAATAGCATTTAAGTTTCTTAAATGAAAAAAACTTAATTTTGTTAACATTAATTTTGACCGTTACATATTTCTGTTTTTTAATGGTGAGATGAATTTTGAATGTTGACCGTTACATATTTTGTTAACATTAATTTATTTCCCATAATAACATTTTAAATGTTTTTGAAACTCTTGGCTATAAATCAGAATTTTGGTTGGAAAAAACAAATATAGTGAGATGAATGTTCTTTAATGTTTTAGTTTTTTTATGTAAAGAATTGGGAGAGTTGTAGTAGCCTTTTTTGTTTTCTTATGTGACAGTTTTCTATTAGAAAATGAATTTTTGTGAGAAAGAAAAACAAGTGTGTGATCATCCTTGATTTTTCTAAAAAGTGTTTCTAAGCAAGAATGAAGTGTAGAAGTTTCACATCCTCTCATCGTGCAAGAGTGATTGTGTAAGAGATTGAACTCGGCTGTTTTATCCTGGGGACGACGCGACATTGAAGAACTGCTTGCACAATCTTGGGCAGAGCCGCGAAACGTCTTAAAGAAAGCGACCTAGTCCGCGACTCAGCCATAACAATGTTTTGTTTGTTTTTTGTGATTATTTTGCAGGCATAATTCAGCAATTGTTCCAACAGCATCACACACCCATCTTCCTCTATTTCCATCTCAATTGAACTGAAACAGAACCACCAGCAAATTCAGTTGAAACCCATCTTAATTCCACCATCAATTGCCTTTAAATCTTCAACAAGAGATCCAGGAAACCCTAGTTTATGTTTCTTCTCAATTAAACATCTGAATCAACTCGAACAAAACCCATCTTTAAAATCAACAATAATCAACATTCTCTCCACTCAGTAGCTTCAAAATCAACAGAAATCAACAGTAACCAGTATTCTTGTGATTCGTTCGATCCTGGGGTTTGTGATAGTTATCAACTACTCACCACTAACGCCAATTTCACACACAGAGACTAGATTTTGGTATTTCAATCACCGACGATAATGGGAAAGAAGAAGAACAACGTAATGTTTAGGGGCATGTTGGTCAGTTCCACTTATACTTTTCTTTAATTGTTGGGCAGAATATCCAATTTGGATATTAAAACAGTATCTTTTACTTTCTTGGTTATTTGACGGGACCAATATTTTAACGGTCCATTTGACCAAGGAATTCAATTCCAAGGCCTATTTAGCCAAAAAACTGGTTGTTTAAATAGCCGGTTTATTTAGATTTTTGTTTTTATTTTCTTTTAATACATGAAAGTTGGTCCAGGAATTAACCAAGTGTTCCATTTTACAAGCCTATGGAGGATGGAGCCTTCATTTAATAAATCAAGTGATTCTGTACCAGAATTAAAACTAAAATATCAGTATTTAGTTGAGTTACTAAAATTTAATAATAATATTTGGTATGTGCCTTTCGTAAGTGATTTGTTGGTTGTTATGGAAACAGAGGAATGAATTTGTGTTCAGGTGAAGATTCTGAATTTTTTGATGACATTTTACTTGTAATAATATCTACAACTATCTTGCTTTCAAAGATATCATGGTCGATTTTATTCCAAAAAGAATATTTTCAACATGAGTGGTTGGTTGTTGAGAGCAATAGAGCTGATGTGTGTGTACATATCTGCATCGACGTGGATCCGACGTGCAAGATATTGGAAAGTATACTTATGTACATCTTGACACACCACTACTTAATTCCATCGACTTGTTGGACTGAGCCTATGGTAAAGTTGAAATCTTTAGTTTAGAATGAGACTCCTTCAATTGTCACGTTCTTTGACATCATGGCATAGGCTCGTCCCATAACTAGGATTACGTATGCATTAGGATGTCATCTTTTATCCGTGCATATAACATTTGGATAGTTGGATGTTTTAATACGGCTAGCTCTTTGACCATCTTGCTCTTGGCTTCTATCATTTGGGCGGTTGTGCAATCCGGCAGGATGTAGGCGGCGTTTTTAGTAATCACCTTAAATTTTGATACTACTATACTCTGATGATGAAAAGTCCCTTTTAATTTTTCTTTAATGATGTAGGCGGCTGTTTTTAATGAACCTTCTAATTTGTCAGTAATTTTAACTTTAGTGTTATTAATAGAAGCCAAATTGCCCAAACTACGTCGGACGTGGTCCATCATCAATAGTTGACATGCATGTTGCATTACAGAAATTGACAACCATCTGTCGGCATCGTCGTAAAACCGCGTTTTCCAGGTACGCATTACGTAATCAGTGTGACGTCACCACATACAGCACCCGCTTACATAAGTGTCGTCGTCATGAACTCCAGGTTGGCCCACCACAACTGAACAGCCAGGTATGGTTTTCAAGTGTGTGGCTAACCCCTATGGGCTAGATTGGCCAAAAAATGTTGCAAATTATGAAAAAAGTGTGGGAAAAAAGTGTGGGAAAAAAGTGTGGGAAAAAAGTAACACTCAATCTGGCTACTTTTCTCCAGGGCCATACCAAACTGTTAGGCGGCATAGGCAGCCGCCTAGGGCCCCCGAATTAAAGGGGCCCCCAAAAAAAATTTCTTCCGATATATATATATATATATAAGCTACTGTATACCGCCGGTTGAGTAAAAAAAAATGATGGACACACTACAGTTTTGTATAGAGCCCAACAAAGAAAAGCCAAATTCGACTAAATCTCAATTAGGCCATTACTTTAAAGGCATATTGTATCAAAATTCAAAATTATCTAAAGCATGCCATGAGTTATGATATTGATTGGCATGATTTGTGTAAGTTCTAAAAAGTTATTTGCCGCAAGAACTGAAAGGGCCGTTGAATTGTTGAATTTTTTGAAAGATATGGAAGGTTGCTACCCAAATGCAGAAATCGCATATGGGACTTTATTGACAATTACGGTTACAGTTGCCTCTGCAGAAAGAAGTTTTTCAAAGTTGAAGCTGATCAAAACTTATCTTCGCTCGACAATATCACAAAAAGAAAGTCTATCGAGGTCGATATGGTGAACAACATTGAATACGATGCCATAATTGATGAGTTTGCATCGAGGAGACGAGAAAGGTCAATACTTAGTAGATTAGCTATTTTTATGTAGTAGTTTTCTTTTGCGAATTTTACGGTATTATAATTTTATTTTAAACGATCGGAAAATTTAATTTTTAGGCCCCCATTTTTGGATTCTGCTTAGGGCCCCTGAATAGTTTGGTACGACCCTGCTTTTCTCTCATAGTATTTGCTCGCAGTTCAACTATCAGCGAGATTGAAACGCTGAACCGTTCGGCGCTCAAAAAGTGACATAAACGCCGAACCATTCGGCGCTCTATATTTTTTACTAATTTTTGAGAGAGAATGTGAAGGGGATAAACGCCGAACCATTTGACGCTCTATATTTTTTACTAATTTTTGAGAGAGAATGTGAAGGGGAGAGAAGAAAAGGAGGGAGAGAGAGAGGGAAGAAGAGGGAGAACGTGATGGAGGGAGGAAAAAGTTGGAGAGAGAGGTAATGATTAGTTTTTTAAACACAAAATTGGTTAAAAAGACAAAAATCAACAATTTCTGGGTGAAAATGACATTTAGAATTTGATACTGTTTAAATGGACAAAAATGTAAAAATAGCCAGGATATAAACAGTTTCATCTTACCTATTTTCAAATATTTTTTCTTATTTTTAATTTACATCACGATGCATCCAGTTTCATCCTTGCTATTTTTTAAGTTTAAGTCATGATGAATCCAGTTTCATCCTTGCTATTTTTTTGGTGACCATTTCACCCATGCTAATTTTTACTCATCCATTTGAACCATGTTTTAAAAATATTTGGACAAATGACCCATTTTCCGTTTTTAAAAAAATAAAATTATGTAACGCTGAACCATTCGGCGTTTAGCACTGTTCTATTCAGCGTTTCGCTGCTAGATTAGCAATACCATAGGACTTAGGAGGTTTCCCAGGCTGTCATGGATGGCCAATCTAGCAGCTAGATATCTAGCCCATAGGACTAAGCCTTAGACCTCATCCATCCTCTGTTGGAGAATATGGGTAAAAACAGAGGATGATAACACTAAAAGAAATTGTTGTACTCCAAACTTTCAAGGCTCATAAGATTTCTTTTAAACGATTATTTCTACCCTCCCAATATCAATTGGCGATTGCAACAAGTATGCGAAATAATTCCTTCAGGATACAATGAAAGCCCTACAACAGAGAAATTGGATTCAAGGTTTGCACCCCTTGTCCTAATCAAGAACACACAATATTAAGTTTCTGATGATGCTTGGAGAGAAAACAAATCAAATGTGTTTTCCATTGTTTGAATGAAAACAAACCATCACTATTTATAGGGAATTCATGCCCATTGGAGATGCTTTTTCACTTCCAAAAGACACCAATAGTGTCCTAATCACACCCTATGGAGATGCATCTCCAACTAACATCCATTACATCTATTAGGCTCATGACACTCCCCTTGATGATGAAAACTTTTATTTTCTATATTATTGAAAATATCCAACAATCTCCCTATTTTCAATAACCAAAAACCATGAAAATAAAACAAAAACAAACTTAAACAAATCAAATGTGTTTTCCATTGTTTGAATGTTGAAAAATACAAACCATCACTATTTATAGGAATTCATGCCCATTGATTTCATAAATCATATGAGATGCTTGCTTATATCCTTGATTCATGAGTCCAAAAGACACCAATAGTGTCTAATGGGAGAAGGGGTTTTAATGACCCACATTCTTGACCCTCAATAGCGGTCAACGGATCGTGGACCGGTCAAAGCAAAATTCTAGTGAAAATTTTCGGAGCACATCGTTACACCCTATGGAGATGCCTTTTCATCTCCAACTAACATCCATTACATCTATTAGGCTCATGACACTCCCATTGTAAGTGGCTAACCAAAAATGAAAACCATTTTATTTGCAATAAATAATTATGGAGACCGTGAAATGACTGCATTACCCTTAACAAAAAATAAGTAAAGTAAATATTACAGACCAAATTACCCTTATTAAAAATAAATAAAGTAAATATTACATATTGTGAAAATGACCATATTATCCTTAGAAATTATTGCAATAAATATTGTGCAACACCGTGAAAATGACAAAATAAATAAAGTAAATATTACATACTATGAAAATAACCATATTACCCTTATTGGAAATAAGTGCCAAAATATTATGATCGGGGTGAAAATGACAACCTCCCTTATCAAAAATACGAGGGTAATATGGTCATTTTCCTGAAGATGTAATATTTACTTTATTTATTTTCAATAAGGGTAGTTTGGTCATTTTCACAATCTAACATTACAATATTTATCAATGATTTCCAATACCAATATGGTAATATGGTCATTTTCACAACTTTGTAATATTTACTCTACCTATTTTCGATAAGGGTAGTCTGGTCATTTTCACAGTCTCCGTAATATTTATTCCACTTATTTCCAACAAGGGTAATATGGTTATTTTCACAAATATTTACTTTACTTATTTCCATCATTTTAATGTGATCGGCTATTTATTCCAATAATTCCCATAAGGATAATATGGTCATTTTCACTGTCTGTAATATTTACTCTACCTATTTTCGATAAGGGTAGTCTGGTCATTTTTACAGTCTCCATAATATTTATGGCAGTTATTCCCAATAAGGGTAATATGGTCATTTTCTGAAAGATGTAATATTTACTTTATTTATTTTCAATAAAGGTAGTCTGTCATTTTCGATCTACATAATATTTATTGCAATAATTTCCAATAAGGGTAATATGGTCATTTTCATGTTTTTAATATTTACTCTACGCATTTTAGATAAGGGTAGTCTTCATTTTCACGGTATGCACAATATTTATTGCAATAATTTCCAGTAAGGGTAATATGGTCATTTTTATAGTATGTAATATTTACTTTATTTATTTTCAATAAGGGTAGTCCCACGGTCGCACAATATTTATTGCAATAATTTCACGAAGGGTAATATGGTCATTTTCATAGTTTGTAATATTTACTCTACCTATTTCGATAAGGAGTCTCGGTCATTTTCAGATAAGGGTAGTCTCATTTTCACAAATGCACAATATTTATTGCAATAATTTCCCCAAGGATGATATTGTTTTCATAGTACGTAATATTTACTCTACCTATTTCCGATAAAGGGTAGTCCGTCATTTTCTAAAATAATATTTATTCTACTTATTTCCAACAAGGGTAACATGGTCACCGTGATGTTCATTCGATATATTTCGTCCTCGCTCATCCGAACGAGAAACCTGTGTCTAACTTTAGTAATATTTGAACCTATGATGTTCTATTCTCGATATATTTCGTCCCGTTCATTCGAACGAGAAACTCGAATCTAATCGTAGTAGTATTTGAACTAATGTTCAATTATGATATATTTCGTCCTCAGTTCATCCGAACGAGAAATTCTGGTCCAATTCTAGTAATCTTTGAACTTGTGATGTTCAATTCTGATATATTTCGTCTCTAGTTCATCCGAACGAGAAACTCGAGTCTAGCTTAGTAATCAATGTTCAATTCGATATATTTTTCTCTGATCCGAACGAGAAACTCAAGTCTAAATTTAGTAATATTTGAACCTCGTGATGTTCAATTTCGATATTTTCGTCCCTAGTTCATTCGAACGAGAAACTTTCTAATCAGATATTTCTAATTCCTCCCAATATCAATTGGCGATTGTGTTACAACAAGTATTTGGAAAAGTGAGGGATGTGTATTTGCCTAAAGATTTTTACTCGGAGATTTTCTAGTGTGAATTTTGTGTGACAATTAGAAATAATTCCTTGAGTATTAGGTTCTCAAATTTTAACATGTATCTACTCTTGCTTGTTATGTTGTTCATCAGGATACAATGAAAGCCCTACTTCTTTTGAAGAAATTGGATTCAAGGTTTGCACCCTTGTCCTAATCAAGAACACACAATATTAAGTTTCTGATGATGCTTGGAGAGAAAACAAATCAAATGTGTTTTCCATTGTTTGAATGAAAACAAACCATCACTATTTATAGGGAATTCATGCCCATTGGAGATGCTTTTTCACTTCCAAAAGACACCAATAGTGTCTAATGGGAATGGATGTGTAATTACATAAAAACTAAACTTGTATTTTTGTCAGGGTGTCAGTACCGCAAGTGCAATATTAAGTTTGAAGCCTTCTGTAACTTCTTCACCAACTCAAGTATCGGTATGTCTTCTTCCCAACGTAGTATGGAGTCAGAATAGTATGAACATAGACTCATTTGTCAGTGTCTTCAGGTGTTGTAGGTGGTAGGCGAAGCCTGCAAGCAATATATATAAATGTGTTCAATTTATCACATATATGCTGGTCGTTTAATATCTTAAACTTTTTGTTTAATTGTTGACTCCCTTGAGTAATGAGAGGTTCCCACCTGCTTTAAAATCTTTAGTGGATGATGGATTGTTACAGGTTGGCAGGCATATAACTAATTCACCGGCAAGATGCAGCTAAAAAAACTTGTTGAGCCTGGACTTATCTTAACGGACTCTTTACTAGGATTAATTATGGATACCATCCAAATTGAAATCGTCAAATTGTTTCGATGCACAGGTGGGTTTTGAGCAATTTCAATAATCTAATTGTGCTTTGATGGAGTTACAAGAAGTTGCCAGCTTGTATTTGCTTTTTAGTTTTATTGATTTTGAAAAATTAATTTTGCTGCAGGTACTCGATTGTTAAGTGTGAGCTCAGTTCATCATTTGATAGGAAAGGTTGCTGGCACTGAAGGGGTATGAGTAACTATCTCATGAGATCTTATGGTCTTCGGTTAGTTCTAAGAAAAATTGCAAGGTAACTTCAATTACTACTCTCTATTTTTGGCTATTACATAGTTTTGTTTCTGAATGAAACTTGCCTTTCTTTGGTATGTCATTGATAAGAGATGTGGATTGAGCTGAAAATGAAACTTTATTGTTTGTTGTTTTACTTGTGTAGAGTATAACGTGATTGCTCAAGTTTGTATAACGTGCAGGAAAGCAAGATTGTGTGCAATGATGAGAAAGCTTTGGAACTCATTTGTTAATTGGCTGGAGGAGGCAGGAGATGTTGCTGACCATGGAGGTTATTATTGAAGCCCATAATCCATCTCTCATAAAATGTATTATCCATATGATTGCGGAGAGCCTCAAATACAGGTTTCAAACAAGGTACTGAGTAATGTCTATCTTGATTGATTATTTTCATAATAGTGATATTCAACCTTAAAGTTTGTATTGGTTGCCTAAGTTGTAGGATTAATAGAAATTTTCCCACTGAAGTAACTACATTGAAGGCTCATTTTTGTGAATGTCTGAAATCAAGGAATTTGTATATACTTCCAGAGATATTTTAGTTCACGATCGAGTTCTTTTGGTTATTAATCTCGGGGCCTCTCTGCAATATTACCTGTAATACATGTTATCGTTCTTACATTAGGATTTCCATGTATAACCCATTATGTATCTTGTGCTTGAGATATGTCAAGGTCATGAATTAATGAACTAGTTAAGTTTGTGCCGTTGTGTCGATGTTGGACAGAGGCAGGTAATGGGATTGACATCATATTGGTTAGGATACCCACCTTTATAGATCACTGTCCTCTCATGTGCATGGCAATGGTTATTGTTTTTATAAGCATTTTCTTGAGTATTGTGACCTCCCCACATTAATCAGTTGATGGATTTTTCTGTGCAGGTACACCATTATGAAGTAGGAATAAGTTCTTCATCATCATCGGAGTTTATAATTTTGTTGGTTAATCAGTAGTTTTTTAGTTCATCGTTTTGTAATCGAATCCTAGAACTACAAATTACACTGGTCAGAATTACAGATTTTAATCCTTCGTGTAATTTGAAACCAATGAATCAATCCATGTTAAATTGAATGATTATTTGTGTGCAAGTTTAATTTAATTCTCATTTTTATTTGATTTGAATTTGATTCTCATTTGAATTCTAATTTGAGTTTCATTTGAATTTGGTTTTCATTTGAGTTTCATTTCTGTTTGATTTCAGATTCAGTCAGGCCAGTCGGCCAATCTGAATCTCTTTTTTTTTATATTAAGATTTATATCTATGACTGATTGAAGACAGTCATAAACATTTGACCGTTAAAATCGGTCGTTGATATAAGATTTTCAACGACCCCCAGAGACACGTCATAGTTGAAAAAGACGGTCAAACAACGACCCTTTCTTCGACCGACAAAGCAAGTCATAGATACGAGTTAAATGACTTGCTTTGTCGGTCGCGAAACTGCTGATTTCCACTAGTGTTTTACTAATCACAGACTCATTAAGGATTTACATCCATCCTATTTTCTTGCAGAACCCAGCACTAATTAGAAATGGGAAGTTTTATATTAGTGCCCCATAATCTACATCCATAACTTGTTGGTACCACATTGAACCTTGTTTATCTTTTTCAAAACATAGGTTGGGTTTCTGCTATGGGAGATCAAACTTCTTTCACAGACCTTAGTCCCATTTCTTTATACTTCATTGAAAACATTTCCTTTGGGAGACTCTTCATAAATAGGTCTTCCAAGTTTTTCTCCGTTTCAATGGCTAACTGCAATTACTCCTTTATTGAGTAATTGACTTACCGTTAAATGTACAAGACTTGTATGTCTTGACCTTTCATTATAAGTCTTTTTTAGAGACGTTATAGATCATAGCCTGATTCACAACTAATCAAGACCGCTTGAGAAGGCTTCTTCCAAAAATGGGATCTTTACAAGTTAGGTTCTAAGCCATTCATCCACATTAATTGCATCTATTCATGCAACCAATTCTGAAAACATTATTAAAAATGTTCCTATTTGATTTTACAAAATAATTGTAACTTCTCTAGTGATCCTAATTAACATTTACCGTTAATTCACAAGGAGTCATTATAGACTTGCATACACTAGAGGCATAGAAAATTTGTAGGAAACTTACTTGCTGTTTCAACAAGCACATTATCACGATGAGTAACTCCTCTAATCATGCCCAATCTTATACAAATTTATACCCAAAAACATAGACATTGTCTATTTAACATTTTACACTATGTAATGCAAATGTTCATAATTTATGCATCGGTAACATCATAACATCTCATCATTGGATATTTGGTCGGCCGCCCAATCTTCCAATACATTACATATCAACCGGAATTCCACTTCTTTTGATATCATTTAAGACATCCCATTTTCCAAATTTTGGAACCTATAATTCTTATGTAAGAATTATGCTCACACCATGAAATTTTGTCTCAACATTTATCAAAGATTTCAAATTTCAAATTTTCAATTCCTATGACAAGAATTATCTCTGTGTCGTAAAGATTGTTCTCTCACCAATTATCCACAAATTGGCCACAACTAGAAAAAAAATTAATATGAAATTCTCATATTGAATCTATCTCTTCTCTTTCATCACAATGCTCAAATGGCAAACATGCGTATCTAGAATTTCTTTGACAGAAAGAAAAAATTTCAAATCCATTGCACCGGTACAGGTACCATCCTTTGGATTTGGCTCTCTTTGAGCATTATAATTGTGGTTACAGAAGTTAGCTTTCCACAGTAACCCAACCAACCATGAAAGAGGATAGAAGATAATCACCAATACATACAATTTCATTGTATTCTGCTCGTTATGTATGTTGACTACTAATTCTGAAAGTCAAACAATAACCACATGCATGCATTGTAATTCATACCAAGTTCCGCTATGTAATAAGACAGAAACTTAATGCAGAAGTTTTAATCACATACTAAATAGTAACCATGTGACACATAGAGAACAAGAAATCATTCATAATGATGATGATTAGCCCAAAATGAAAACAAGATTAAAAAATATGGAAGCAAACTTATTTCGTTTCGGTCATAATTTTAAAAAATATGACCAATCTCCGAAATGGAACCATCATATGAATCCCCCTCATCCATGTTCTTACTTAATTCCTAAAAGTAGGAATCGTCAAACCCTTACAGTATTGCAAAATTACTACTTTCAGGTTTGGCTCTCTATTAGCCATTAATGGTGATTGGTCTCCACCAAAAATCATTAAAAAAAATAATAATCAACGATCATTCCATAAACGCATTATTCATGGAATCATAAGCACTATAGCTATCTTAACTAATATTCAAAATCAATATATAAGATAGAGAAATTAGTTACTTATCTCGAAAATCGACGGTCTGGGAATTAGCACGTACAATATGATACTCTGCATAGTCTGATCTATCTCCTCCCTTGTTAAGAGCAAATATCATCATCACCAATACTGATAGAAAGTATCATATTTGATGGAGATTACCCAATCAGTGCTAACCGCTTGGTAGATCAAACTAATCCCAATCTACCCTCTCCGGTTAACTTATTTTCAAACGGGTACTTCATTGTCTCTTGACAAGAGTTATGATCCACTTATCTGGTCTCAAACAGATGCTAACGGCATGTCATCATATTATTGTAGAACAGAGAAGAAATATATGTATGTATATGATTTCATGGTAGTGTCGTAACCGTTCAGTATCTTTGACTTCTTTTTCTTTTCTCCAAATCCGTACTTTAACGGACTCCTTGTTTGGTGTTAGATTCCCACTCTCCATGCAAGTATTCACCGATCAGAGATAGTGCAAAAGATTTTCTCTCATCAATTAACACATGTGATACAAATCACAATTAGAAGGAATACATGTTTTATGTGTACCGGTCATCAATTCAAGTTCCTTTATTTGAAACGTTTTCTTCGTGCTTCGTCCACCTATTTACAGCATCCCGTGAAAGTCCATTTGTTTCAGAACAATAACCATTGAAAGGTTCCTAAACTTTGGGGAACCAAACAGTCAACGTGTTTCTTGTAAAACGGTACAATCAAACTTTCATCCTACACTGTCGAAGAAAATAATCGTCTAAAACTGTTGGAGAATATGGGTAAAAACAGAGGATGATAACACTAAAAGAAATTGTTGTACTCCAAACTTTCAAGGCTCATAAGATTTCTTTTAGACGATTATTTCTACCCTCCCAATATCAATTGGCGATTGCAACAGGTATGCGAAATAATGCCTTCAGGATACAATGAAAGCCCTACAACGAGAAATTGGATTCAAGGTTTGCACCCCTTGTCCCAATCAAGAACACACAGTATTAAGTTTCTGATGATGCTTAGAGAGAAAAGAAATCAGATGTGTTTTCCATTGTTTGAATGAAAACAAACCATCACTATTTATAGGGAATTCATGCCCATTGGAGATGTCTTTTCACTTCCGAAAGACACCAATAGTGTCTTATGGGAATGGATGTGTCTCTTGTGAACCATCACACTCTATGGAGATGCCTTTTCATCTCCAACTAACATCCATTACATCTATTAGGCTCATAACTCCCCATTATAGTGGCTAACCAAAAATGAAAACCATTTTATTTTCTATATTATTGAAAATATCCATCATCCTCTTCCTCCGGACATTTGAATCCTCGGGACATTTGAACAACTTGTACTGCGAGGGAAAAATGTCGGCATCGCTATCTAGTTGAACTCCGATCTAAATACGCTATTTTTTTTAGTAGCCGAATAATGCGCGTCCTTTACTAATCTCCGACCATTCGGCGCCTCAAATACGGTTCCACGTCATTGAGTTTTATTATATAGGTTTGATAAGTTTCTGACACTTAACAGTCCAGTGGGGACAAAAAATGAGGTTGACGCATGCTGCAGTCTTTGTCCCCCTTAGACTTCATCTTTGCCCCTCTTTAGATTAAGATTAAGTAACACCACACTTGTTTTACCTGCTATTTTTAGGGGCTGACACCAAAAAAATTATGGGCGATACAAAATAAGTTAAAAATACTTATATATTCCTTCATAATCGGTAGTTTAGAAAAAAAAATTATCTACTGATTGTGATTGTGTTCTTTTCTTCCTAATTTTGTTTTGAAATAATTAAATTTGGGGCTACTACCATAGTCGTTAAGCAGTAAACATCATCAAACTACCGATTGTGAAAACAAAAAAAATCCAAAATTCCTATTGGTTTTTGAAAAATTCGAATTTAGGGCTACTACCATAATCGGGAGGGAATAAACATCATGAAACTACCGATTGTGAAAATAGAGAAAATCACAATTCCTTTAGTTTTTGAAAATTTTGAATTTAGGGCTACTACCATAATCGGTAGATAATGAACATCACGAGATTACCGTTTTGACTACCGATTATAATTTCCATAACACAAACCAACATACATCAATATAAACTACCGATTGTAATATTTTCTACCGATTATGGAGGGCATTTTTGCCATTTCAAAAAAAATTAGATAAGGGGTGGCTTGATTTTAGGTTTAGGTGACCCTATTTTGTTTTACATGTCGCCCCTAATTCTTTCCGGGCCGCCCTAATGACATCAGGTTGTTTTATCAGTTCTAATCAGTGGCGGAGCCAGGAGGCTAAAAAAAATTTTACAGTGAAGCACTAAAAGTAAACAAGACGGCTGAAGGCCGCGACAATTTTTTTTTTTTTTTGGAAGGAAGCGTATAATTAGTGAGCAACTGTGGCCTGTTCTTGTATCAAATGAACAACCCTTGTCTTGGATAGTGATTTAGAAGAATGATGAAGAATAGAATCAAGATTAAGCGAACAACAACAGTGGAAAAAAATAGGAAAGAAAACAAAAAACAACACTAACAACGAAGGCCTAGTTATAAGCCAAAGAGTTTTGAATGCAAAACAAGTAAAATGCTCACTATTTATGTTGTTTTTATGGTGAAAAAGTGAACTAGAACTGATGAAAATGGTGGATTAATTTTTTTTGATCGGTCAAAAGGAAAAAATTCATTGAAAAGAGGTATTTAAGGGGTACCTCAACCCAAAAAATACAACCGACACAAACAAGGAGATCGAGTTTGGAATCGATCACCCAAAGAAGAAAACAAAGAGAAAGAGAGAAAACAAACAAACACTAAACGCCTCACATCCACCTCAAAGCGGCCGATAGAAATACGAGTCCCATAAAGCTATTACCATGTTAGCCGTCAAATCCAACATTTTAGTGTTTGCCTCCGCCCAAAAGTACGCTTGCATCTTAATATCTCGGATTAAACTTTCCAAATTTCTCTTTTTGTGGGTGAATATTCTAGAGTTCCTTTCTTTCCAAATGCACCACCATATTGCCACCGGTAAGTTGTTCCATATACGATCAAGTCTTTCATCACCCCAATCATAGCTCCAAGCTTTTATAGTTGTGGCAATATCAATATCGTAATTCCAATTGAAGTTGCATCCTTCGGCAAAATAATCTCAAATTCTTTTTGTTCGCCAACAATCATAGAATAAATGGGTACTTGTTTCATCTTCTTCTTCACAAAACCGGCACACCCTATCCACATCCATACCCCTTCTAAAAAGCTTGTCCGTGGTCATCAACCTTTCAAGGTACAAAAGCCATATGAAAAAGTTTACTTTGTCTTGGATTAAATATGTAAGACCCTTAATCTTTCTCTCTCGGCTTCTCATATTCTCTGTTTTCTTATTTTGCACTTGACACCACATATGGATTTTGATATTTGGGCTTTGGTGGACTAAATTAGTTGGACCGGTGGACTAACTCAATGAATTTGGTGGACTAACTAATGAATTTTACTCAACTAAAGGTAACATAATAGGGTTTTGTAAGAAAAAACAACTAAAGGAAAATGAAACAATCACTACACTATGCATCTTCAGATGATTATTTGGTGTATATATGCTAAAGATAATTCTTTTTATACATGAAATTATGATGCCCAAGACTAAATTAAGGTGTATGGATATATTTTTATAAGTTAATATCAATGTAGTTGATCTCGGATTCCGGTTTGTCTCGGTCCCGAGCGAGATACTGGTACAACGTTGTCTCGGTGAGATTCCGTTTTCAAATTTCGGTGTAATCTCGGTTCCAACTTTTATACATATAATTAATACAGATGTTAAAAATATAATGAGATACTATGAAATTAACCAATTCAAACAAATACTCACTAAGAAAACACAACAGTTGGAAACACTTCACTGATCTTAGAAGTCTTTGTTGAACAAAAAAAGAAAACACAAAGAGAGAGAAGTACAATTTCAGTTCATTATCCAAAATGTTAATGAAACAAGGACATTACAATTTCTAATCAAGATAGTATGAATCAGCATAGATATCGTCCTCTGGAGCAACTCCATTCCCGTCACCACCGAGTAGCCCTCTTTCGGTGTCCAACATCAATTTATCGGTATCATATCCAAGTCGGAAACGATCGAGTTTTAGACTTTTAGGGATGGTATTAGGATCAAATTACAAAAAGACCCTCATGGCCGAGATTTCCGCCCGAGATGGCCGCCCTGTTTCCGTTCCACCGAGATTTTCTATTTCGCTATCCTCAAATCCGGAAACCGAAATTCCGCCGAGATTCCGGCCGAGATGGCCGAAATCGACTACATTGGTTAATATATGCCGAATTCCTAGTGCCGAACCGACATTAGTAAATCGAATTATACACGTACGTATCCCGTTCCGAACTACTGACGAATTATGAACCATTGACCGGATTTTTGACCGAATTTAAATTTTATAAATCCGAATAATACTCGTATGTTTGTCATCCCGTATGTTTGGCCTATCCGAATTGCTAACTAGGGTTGAAGTACCTTCCTTAATTACCTTTGTATACTTCTTATTAACCAACAAAAAAAAAAAAAAAACCCATCTATAAATCTTGGAAAGTCTTATTAATTACATAAAGACACAAAGAGATGGAGATCTTTTTATTGATCCATTAGCCACATTATATATCTATAATATCCTTATATACATGTAAGAGAAACTCTAGGTATAGCTAGTTGGGCCGCACATCTATGAGTCGTAGGCCCTACAACAGAAAGATTAAGCCTACTGCACTACAAGAAACTTAATATATTGCAGCACCCTATAATACTTGTGGCATAAACTCCTTCTAGTGTCGCGACAACCTATGTAACAAGAAGTCTTTTTTGCAGCACCAATCTTATTGCTGCAGCAAGAGATTATACTTTTTTGCCACACTCTTTTTATATTATTGCTATAATTGTGTGGCAAAAGTTTCATTTTGCAGCAGTAAATTATAGCTTTTAGCTGCAGCAGAAAAGTATTGTGACTAAAAATTTTCTTTTGCAACACCTATATTGAAGGTGTGGCAATATATGGTGTAGCAATAGCTATATTTTCTTGTAGTGCTGGCACCCTTAATCAAAAAAACAAAAGCCACATAAAATCTAGTGAAGATTTATTTTTGAATTTTTGAAAATTTTCTAAATTGTTCACCTTTGGTTTTGATAATTATCAGAAGTTGTCTTGAAAAAATCTAAAGTACTTTCGGTTCCCAATTTCTGAGTCCAAAATTTTCCAAAATATTCGGCATAAGTGAAATCCTTATATAGAGAGGGATGCTCGTCATCAACCAATTGAGAAGCCGGTCCAATCACAGCTTCCTTGGACGGACAACAAAAAATCGGGATAGAGAATCTCTCTTTATCGCAGTTTACAACGGCTCGGTGAAGAACGCTTTTGTACTTGTCGTTGCTAATAGCCTGATAATCACGCAAAATAATTTCATTCACCGTACAATGTATAAATATTCGAAATTTGTGCTCTTACCAGATTAAATGAACGGATAAATACCTGTATTTGATCACCAATATTAATGATAAACGTATTAGGTATCGGATGAACTGCGATCCATTTCCCATCTTTAAGAACTTGTAATCCAGGAACATCGTCTTGAAGGAGAACGGTAATAGCGTTGGGATCAGTATGACCAGGAAGTCCATACGTAAGTTCAGGTTCAGGACATGGGGGATAATAATTTATAGCCATATGTTGCCCATGGTTACTAAGTACCATTTCTATGTAATCTCTCTTAAGACCTAAACTCTCTGAAATAGCTCCTAGTAATTTTAATGTTAAGCCGCGAACACTTGTACAGTACTCCGCCACATCACTCCTGAAATGGGATACACGTAAAAAGGAACACAAAATGTCAATGTCCTGATGTATAAATAGCACAGACGACGTGCAACATGCGTTATACGAGTTGCTGGTCACTATTAAAGCCCTCTGCACTTTTTTTTTTATTAATTCTTTATCAGTAGAAGAGAATTTTTTCCAATTTGCATTACTAATTACATCTCCGCCGCTTCAACAGTCTAACGCGTTAGCATTTTTCTTACTTGAAAAGTAGCCAATTTTTCAAAAGATATACTCCCTCCGTTCCATTTTAGATGATTGTTTAGGCTTATTTTTTTGTTCCACGTTACTTGATAGTTTTCATATTTTTTTCACAAAATTACCAATAATATCCTAACATTTTGTCTTGGAACCATAAATTTATTTTCAAATACACTAATAGCAATTAATATTTGAAGACTTTCCTCAGGGGTATACATAGATTTTTTTTAGAAGGCTATTATTGGGGCGTCACATTCCAATAGAGGGGCTTCACTTGGATTTCTAGTGACCAGAAAATTGGTTATGGGGTATTCTTAATTCAATACAAAATGTCTAGATTACCCTTTAACTAAAATCTAAACCTAAAAACTAAAGCTAAAATCAAAACCTAATTCTCATTTAAAGATCTGCTCCTCCTCTTCTTCTCCTTCTTCTTAACTTCCTCTCCTTCATCAACCATAAATCATTCCCTCTTTTTTTCTTCAATCAAAATCATTTCACCATCTTCGATCAATCGACGGTTCGAAAAACTTATAATCTTCGATTGAATTCTCTATTAAAGGTGCAGAAGAAGCATATTGATAGAAGTGATGGTAATCAACAAACTAATTGCATCTGAAATGGTTAGATTGATTGAAATCTTAGGAAAAAAAAAGGTTTCAGAACCGATTCACGGTTGGGTTTTCCTCAACAAAACCCAACCGTAACTATCTTTTTCTGATTGGTTCGACAAAAAAAAATCCAGAATCGATTTACGGCTAGGTTCGATCACAAAAAAACAGAATCGTTTTCTGATTGGGTTCGGAAAAAAAAAAGTAGAATCGATTTACTGATTGGGTTTTGACCAAAAACCCAACGATAATCGATTCTGATTGGGTTTTGACCAAAAAACCAGTAAATCGGTTTAAAATTGGGTTTTCTTAATTTTAACTAGTTACTTTGGCTAAGAGTTCATCATCACCTAACTGTAAATTTGTCTTACGGTTGGCTACGAAGGAAAAACTCAACCGTAAACGGCTCTGAAAAGCTAAAAAAATCAACTTTGTTACTTACTTTCATCAATTTTGAGAAATAAAAAGAACATTGTTTGGGTGATTTGAAATCTAGGGTTTACTTAGAAAAAAATCTCCAAAGTTTCTCATTTTTTCAACTTTTTCTTCCCACCAAAATCACTTAATATGATTTTTTATCACTAGTTATATAAATTTTTTTATCAATCTAATTATTAGTTAACTATATTATTAACCTAACCACATAAGGGTTGTTTAGTCATTATAAAATTATTTTAGATAAGGGGTTTTTAATATTACTTATGGGTGACCCGTTTTTGTCCAATTAGGTGACGCCCCTCTATTGGAATGTGACCCCAATAATAGCCTTCTTTTTTTATATCTCTTTCTATTTATTAATTTACGTGAAAACTCCTAAAACATCGTCTAAAGTGGAACCGATCGGTATACTAATATTAAAAAAATATATACAGTAATTAATTAGAAGTAAAGTGTCAAAGCCTACCTGAATGATGAAGGATTAGTAGGCCACTCGTCGATATAATCTTCAAGAGGATAACAATGAAGTCTCAGGAAATCTCTCCAATTCGCAGTCTTTTCATTCGTGACGTTAAAACTGGTTGATAGTCGAGTTGTTTTCGATGTATCAGCTGAATAACACTTCATTCTTTCACTCTCTGGCAACCTGAAGAAAGCCTTCCCTACTTGTAACATTTTCTTTATAACTATCTCCGGAACTCCATGATTACTTACCTAAAAGTGTACTTATGTTAGATTATATGGTAAGTAATAAGAAAAAACTACAAAACTAAATGAAATGTAAAGTATGTTCTGTTACCTGAAAGAAACCATCATATTGACATGCATGGCCTATCAGCTTGATTAACTTAGAATGGTTTGGACCATCTAGATCTTGTAAATCTATGAGAGGGATTGATGAATCTTCAGATGATTGAACTTGAGTGAGATTTGGACGTTCGGAAACGGGTCTTATGTAATTCGTTGGAATACCATTCATGGTTGTAATTTTGTCGCCTAGAAGTACTTTTGAAGATGATGGTGAGGCAGAAGTACCGGAAGCCATGGATGATGATAGAATACAAAGAAGTTATTAAGAAGAGAATTAGGTAAAAGAAGTAGTACCGGAAGCCATGGATGATAGCTGAGCAAACAAGTAACTCAAGAGAACAAGGACTTTGTCTTGTTTCTGAGTGTTGGTTGTGGAAGAAATGAAGAGTCTTTGTAAGGCATTTATAAGCAAGCACATTGGAATAATATATTAATCGAAACTGTACTATGATTCTAAGTTAATTTTTTATTATTATTATTATTTACGTGAAAAGGATTCTTGATAAAAAAATGTTTAAGAAACAATTGCTGTCTTTCATCTCGATCGCTTTTATTTGTAAGGCCTGCACTGGAGCATCTTTCGTACAATATTTATCTTCTTATAATTAATCACAAAAGGTAATATTCACATCTGTTGGAAACTTGAAAAGGACTTTTTTTCTTTTTTCTTTTTTCTTTTTTTTGTAACCGCAAGTAAAAAAAAACAAAAAGCAGAGCACTTTCCCAGTTACGGTCAAAACCCGCATTGTATTGTTTTTTTGTGCTCAATTCTGTTAATTAGCCATTTTGTTTGATTGTTGTTTGTTCTACTGGATTTTCCCAGCGTTGAATTTGGCCAAAGCATTTGGTAGTCTTAGCAATGGAGCTGCCAGGCAGGTAGGTGAGTTGAAATCTTTGAACGAGACTTCTTCGGATTGTCCATTCAAGGGAAAAACACACTGGAACGTAATCTCACTAATGTCTTACTCTTTTACTTACATGTGGAAGTATCCTTCAATTCATCGCATCATACTAATGACGACACGAATTCTGGTGAGTGCCGACCCTATACCTCGTGTCATGTCCATTCACAAGGCTACCCACCGTACTTGCTACAGACAATTGGGTGGTGATATGCCTTCATCACGTGGTCCACCAATTCATGAAAATGATGGTATTGTCATTATATGTCTCGGGGCAAGGGCGGATTTTGTGAAATGGGTGAACCGTGGACAAGTTACTGATCCTTTAGAGCAACTGCAGCGTTGAGGTTCTATATTGCCAAATTGCTATCTCATATATCGCATTTGGTTTAGAAATTTTGTTGGGTGGCGTAGTGGCACAACAAATTCTCATAAACAACGTAGTTTAAAATTACGTGTGTATGTAAACATAATCATTAACCCATTGTGACTTAAAAGCGTTCTATAAAAATGTTATAATTGAACGCAGTTTAAAATTCCGTGTGCGAGCGGACGTAATTTAATAATACGTCTAGAGGTGAGACATAGTTTATAAAAGCGTTTAACTAAACGCATTTTAAAAGACCGTGTTTCCGATACGCGTTTTTAAACTGCTTTTTGAACATGACGCAATTTATAATAGCGTTCAGAGAAACGCAGTTAATAACTACTTCGTGACTTCACGCAGTTAATAACTACTTCTAGATGCAGTTTATGATTGTGTTTTAAGAGCTAACACTATGGTTGGCCTCATCCCTTCCCTATCCCTCATATGTAGGGAAGGGATAACAGAAGGAAGGCAGTCTCACTATGATTGTCCTCATCCCTTCCCTTTCCCTACACAACACGCGTCATCGAACCGTATGAATAGTGTCAAACGGTTTTCGATTGCTTTTTTTTCATTTTTTTTTCAATAAAAATATATTTGTTTCGGTAAAAATATATATATTAGAGTAAAAAACGATTTATAATAGGTAAAAATAAGATTTAATAGGTAAAAATAAGATTTAATAGGTAAAAATAGAGTTTTAGTAAAAAAAAAAAAGAGTGAAAAAGGAAAGTTTTAGGGTAAAATTATAAAAACCAAATACGGGTACTCAGTACGCGTAAAGTGCAAAAAAAATACGGGTACTGAGTACCCGTGTGATTTCCCTTCCCTACAAGGCTGAACAGATCTGTTCACCCATGTAGGGATGGTGGTGTGTATCCCTACTCGTGTAGGGATATGGGAGACCATAGTAGTTGCATATTTGGGTTTTTGAGGGAAATGGAGGGATAGGGAAGGGATAACCCCTCCCATAGTGCTAGCTCTAATATGAACGGGTTTATAAAAAGAGTTTCAACCTGAAAGTAGTTATAAAATGAGTTTCAACCTGAAAGTAGTTATAAAATGAGTTTCAATATGAAATGTGTTTTAATATGAACGGGTTTATAAAATGAGTTTCAATTTTTTTTTTATAGTCAAAAGAAAGAGAACTTAAGAGTTGTTGTTCCCTGCGGAACTGTTTACAATTAAATTACCAGAAATACAATTTAAATCAACGCATAATAAGTCGATCAACTTCCGCGGTATGCTTGATTCCGTGTAAGATATCGTCTTGCCTTTTCTTCCTTCCTTTGCCAACTCGTCCGCAACCTGATTCCCTGTTCTTTTTCAACTTGAAAGTAGTTATAAAATGAGTTTCAACCTAAAAGTAGATATAAAATGAGTATCAACCTGAATGGATTTATAAAATCCGTTGCATGAAACGTAATTTATAATTACGTTAGAGTTAAAAGCAATCTTAAATGTCGTTTACACTCAAACGGATTTTATTTCTACGTTTATTGGAAGCAATCTTAAATGCCGTCCCACTTAAATGCATTTATAAATTCCGTGTACTGGCAGACGCAGTTTTTAGCTGCATTTTCTTAGACATAATTTTAAAAACTGTCCTCATCATACGCGTTTTTAAATGCCTTGTAGTTTCGAAACGAAGTTAAAAAATGTGTTTTGTGATAGACGTAATTTAAAAATGAGTTTCAGTGTAACGGTTTTTATAAGAACGTAATGGTATATTTGAGAATTGCCAAATACAGTTCTCAAATATGGAAACTTGGTTTGAAAATTTGAGATTTTGGCTACGAATATCACTTTTGACAACCAAGAGTGCGCTTTGTTTTGTTGCCAAATATAGCTTTTGGCAACAACACTGCGGTTGCTCTTACTTTGCTTATGGGAGTAATTTTGAAGTTAGATATCCAAACTAGTTTCTCATTTATTTATTTTATTTTATTTTTTTGCCAAAATAAAAATGTAAGGCTGCGTCTGACAACAGAGAAAAGAAATAATTCCACAAAAAGTATTTCTATGAAATCAGTTTCCTGGCAAGGAAAGACTTTCCACGAAATTGAGTTTAAAACGAATTTTAGACCACGTTTTTTGTTGTTGCAATTTCTATAGAAAGATTCGCGTATTCCATGGAATTAAATCCTATCAAACCCAACCTAATTTTTAGAGTGATGACCAAACATCATATTAGTGTTTTAGTATCATAAGACTTCACCGTTGAATATTAAAATTTAAAATTTAAATAAATAGGAAATCTCTCACAAGGGTTCTCCTACAACTACAAGCGTTCCTTTCTACAAGCAAGCTTCTAGTAGGATAACAAGACGGTTGCCTTCGTTTAACAGGTCAATTGCGGCAAGTCAAGCAATCACTTATCAAGTAATGCCGGTCTGAACCCGCCGCATTGTATTTCTCTGTATCCTTTAGCAAATAAAAACAATATAATTTATGCTTGAATAGCTGCCTTTTTTATCCCGTTTTGATCGGGGGATAAAGAAAGATAAGAATCTTTCCAACATGAGTGGTTGGCCAAAATATACGGTAGTTTTAGATATGGAGATCAGGTGGTATGCATTCTTAACATGAACATGAAGGTATCCCTCATAGTTCAAATTAGTATTACATCATACCGATGACGTTATGCATTCTGTTGAGTGCTGACCCTATCTATAGTTGGTGCCGTGTCCATTCGGAAGGCGATAAGCGTACCTACTTGTTTAGAAGAAAAAAAACTACAATTTGGCGGTGGTGGCACAGGCGTGTATAGCAAGGGCCATATTACGTACGCGTCAGGATGTCATGTCGCTTACTTATGTACCACTTGGGGTGGATGAGCGGCTGTTTTTCTAACGCGTTTCTTTGACTATGATGGCTTCTATTATTTGGACGATCGTGCAGTCGTGCGTGATCCAGGCCTCATCATTTTCAGTAGCCATTACCTTTACCTATTTGAATACTAGGAAATCTTTTTTTTTTTTTGTCATTATCGCTGTTTTCTTAATTATTAAAGTCAATTTACCTGGAGCTGTGGTCGACGTGGATCCATATCATCAATCGTATCAATCAATGCAAATGGGTATCTTAATAGGATCTGAAATCAAGGACTAAATAATTACCTGTCGGCACCGCTACAATTTAACACCACGCTTTCAGATACTGGCTACGGAGTGATGTTACGTCACCACATATGCAAATTTTCTTTTTTTTTTGGACGTCATCACAAATGCAATCCCTCCCTACGTCACTAAAAAATTTACGCTTTTTTAGTTTTCACAAAGATTAGGAGAACTAATCATTATATGTTGTAGGGCTTACGGCCCATGGATGTCCAGCCCAACTAGCTATATTTAGGGTTTCCCTTACATGTATATATATGTTATTGTATCCATGTAATTTGGCTGCTGATCAATAAGAAACTCTCTCCTCTTCTGCCTCTTTGTCTTCTTCTCTATATGATTTACTGCAATACGTTATCATGCCCGATGCTATACCGTAAAGCGATTGATTTTTTTTTCCTCCTAAATGGATGATAAACACAAGTTGTTTGAATCAAAAGTTGGGTTTGGATTTACATCAAAGAAATCGATGAAATCAAAGATAAGTTGAATTTACTTTTTCCTATTTTTTTTTTTCTTATCCCTGATTTTGATTTTAGCATATATCAAATATAATTGTGAATTTGATAAAGAAGGGTCAAAAAAAAGGAGCCGCATTTTCCTTCCATGAAATAGCCGTCTTCTTCTCTTCCCTTTGGTTTTTCTTTTTCGTCATCTAGTGAAACCTAAAAGAAAATATTAATCGTCATTATCTTCTTTTTGTATCATATGTATTCCATTGTTTTACTTAAAAATCAAAACAAAACTAAGCCTATCAGTTCCGAGGAAGTATGTAACATATACTGTTTTGGGATGCGGATCTCGTCAAGGTGTTCACGAAGATTTATTAGCTTTCTTTTGACATCTAAACGATTTCGAGGGGTGCGGATCTGGATTTACGTCGGTGGAAATGTGGGGAAGAAACCCTTACTGTTCGCGTGAAAGAGATGATGAAAAGACGAAAAATCCTATCCGGTCCAGCAGGTGTCCGGGTCTTGTCCGGTCCTACCCAACTCATACCGATCCAGTCCCGTTCCAACTCAGACCGATTCAGTACGGTTCCAACTCGGTCCGATTCAGTCTCGTTTCAACTCGGTCTGATCATGTCCCGTTCCAACTCGGTGATCCAACTCGTACCGGTTCACCTGATCCAAGTTGTATCGGTTCCAGCCAGTGTGATTGCGTCCTGTACTGACTCTAACCCGGTTCTGGGGTGTGCGGAACCAAGCCTGTTCCGATTTTGTGTACATGCAATGGGAAACAAAGTTTGAGGAATGTGACAATACTTTTTGGGCTTTATTTGTTTGTCCATTTTTTTTAGAACATGCCAAGTTCTATTTTTTTTCCTTAAGATAAGTCCATAGGCGGTCAATTTAAACTATGACTGTTGATCTCGACCATTAAGAATTTTGGTTTATTATTATTATGTTCTCTTGAATATGATATTGGCTATGGTTGAATGGTGTATTTTGTTTAATTGGTTGTACCAATTCAATTCCAATGTATTCATTTGGGGCTTAGAAGTACTTGAGCACCATTATTGGATACTTGATATTTCCCCAAAATTTTTGAATGTTCCGTGGAATATATCCACTTGCTCGACTATTAATATGTCAATAGTTTCAAAACATACATCCAAATAAAATCACATGTATTCCAATTTTTGTGGAAGAACTCACAAAAGATGATATGAGTCATAAAATTTTCATTTCTCTACTTCATCCATAATAATAACGAACTAGTATATGTTGAAGTATGACAACAAGAGAATTAATTATTTTTAGTAATATATTCAACCTAAAGTAATTGGTTGACATGTGTAGTGAGATTCTCTTGGCCTAATGAGATAAAGAAATTTCTCAAATTAAGCTAAATGTAGCAAAATTGAAAATGGAAAGAACCCCAAAGTAACGAGGGTTAGACGTACCGACTCATATAATGCATGTGAAAAGGGACATATATATCATGAAAAAAATAATATATATATATTATTATTATTTTTCCCAGCAGTAATGACACCAAAGTATAGGTATCAATTGAACATGGGATCAGCTAAAATGTAATTCTAGCTCCCATCATAAATAAAAGAGTTGGAAATGCACCTTGGTCATAGGTGTTGGTATATACAATATAATGTGTATGTGTATCATAGTAACAACCAATTTTCACATCAACTTTAATGGCAACAAGAACTTTTCCTGGCCAACTGACTATTTTATCGAGCGCGCAGTACTGCTCATTTTTTTGTCAAGATAGAACAAAGACGTAGAAAAATCTCTAGATGTACCTAGAGATAATCACACCTTGTTACCAATAACCACTGCAAATGGATATCATGTGGAACATCAAAATGATGAGAATATAATTGATTGCATCTTTTATAGTCTCTAATATATTTTGAAGGAAATATATTTTAGAGAAACTAATGAGTCAATCTAGTGCAATGTAATTCACTTTAATATTTGGATTATTGAATCATATTGACTCCGACGATGAAATGTTGGAAACTGACTCATACAGGCTTTGGGCATAACCATAAAGAAACCTTGGTTGTGACATGATGATTGTTTTGAAAGAACTCATACAAATATCACTTTATTTGAGTGAACGAAAATGGGAAAAATATTGACAGAATGCAAAGTGACGACATATCTCTCAATAAGTGTTTTCTAAAGTACCAGATGCACAACCTCCTCCTCCCTCACATTATGCTTTTAAGTAAGAGAGCATATCACTCATTTTTACAAAGTCTTCAGTAAAACAGGATCGAGACCATCCTAAGATGCAAATGGTAAAAATTCCATATTACAAAGAAAACAAGGTGAACTTTAGAAAAATATTCATGCATAATGCGGACCATTAAAGTAACTGATGGATCTGGTGAATGTTTTGACATTTTGGACTAGTGATAGTTCCCAAGAAATTTGTGTTTGAAAACTCCTAGAACATATTACACAATGCAAAGTGCAAAGGCTAACCACCCTTGTTAATGCTAGAGAATTTACATCAAAAGGACTTGATGAATATTTCATTTTTAATAGGATCAATGCAGAGCATCTTATACCCAATGGTCTCGTAGAGGCTACCATCAAAGGTTACAGATGGTGCCTAAGGAATAAGTTATGCGTACAAACCTGTCTTTTATTGCTTTGGGGATATGCAATATTACACGCATCTTACTTAATTCGTTTTTAGAACCCAATATTAGTCAACCTTTTCTGCGTACCAGTTGGTAACTGGATTTAAGCTTGACATTCGTGTGCTTACATATTTTTGGTTGCACTATATATGTGCCATTACGACTCCACATCGTACTATGATGGGTCTTCAAAACTATTAAGTAGTTATGTTGGAAATGAGTTCCCAACAATTATCCGCATTTTAAAACTTTTGGCAGGAGATCTCTTACCGCTAGATTTGATGGTTATCACTTTAATGAGACAGTCTTCCCGTAGTTAGGGGGATATAATAAAAAGAATTTTCTAAGGGAACGACAGGAATTGTCGTGGTGTGTTCCCACTATGTCTCATATTGATTCTTGTACTCCACAAATGTAAATGTGAAGTGATAAAGAATATTCGATTTTCAGAATGTACACTGATATTGCTAAAGTGATGAGATCACACATACCAGCTGCAAACCTACCTGCAAAGTTACAAATCCTCAATACAGGTTATACACCATAGACTAAGGTGTTGTAACTACACTCAGTGGAAGTGTTGTAACTACACTCAGTGGAAGTGTAGTTGAGGCCGTGGCTCCATAAAGGAAGTTAGAGAGACCACTTGGTTTGATCAATCCTTACCTAGAAAGGAAGTAGGTGAGTAAGGCACAACTTATTTATATCATCAGAAATTATCTCATAAGATTGTCTCTGAATATGTCCATGAATCAAAATGGAGGACGCTCCGAAGTTTTAAATGATTCTAGAGAACAATAAAATCCCGACGGATTATGAGAATGCACATGAGTCAATGGAAGGATCATGCGTGTACAGTGATGATATAATCCATAAATAGTTGCTCCAGAAGTAGAGCACAATGAGATTGAACCATGCTTTATTTTGATTAATTTCAAATAAATAGCATATTTGGCCTGCAAAATCCAGGTAGAACTTAGTTCTTTGGCAAATATACGGGTATTTGGTGTGGTAGTGCTAACCAACCAAGTGTAAAGCCTATTGGACATACATAATTATAATTTGTCATAAAGCATAGTGAGAAGAAAGTAGTCTTAAAGTACAAAGACTCGCCTTGTGGCGCAAGGTTTCTCACAAAGCCCTGGAATTGTTCTCTTGTAATGAACGTTATACAGTTTCGCTACTTAGTCAGCTTGGTAATTTTCAAAAGGACTTGAAATGCAGCATATGTATGTGGTTGTTACGTATCTCTGAAAGAATCAAGAGATAGAAGATATTTAAAAAAGTACTTGATAGACTTTTGTTTCCCAAATCAAATTACTCTAAACCACAGAGTGCGTTTACAATTAGATAGAACGCTCACTTATAGATTCAAGCAATCAGGCGGATATGGTATACCCGTCTAAGTGGCTATTTGATTTGGAGGGGATAGACAAGTAAGTTATTTTTCCTTGCGTATTCAAGAAAGTTCCTGATTTAGAATTGTAGTTATTTATGTTGATGTTACATACATGATGTGTACTCTTGATGTAATTAAAAGACTTTAAAAGCTATTTAAAATCAAAATTTGAGATGAAAAATCTAGGGAAAGCTCGATCGAATATTGAGCTTGTGGTATATTATTCCACCGGTTTGCATATATCTAAAATTATCAGGCAATTTAACAAAGACATGCATCCTGATAGCACTCCCATGATTAGTCGAGGTTCAAATGTAAGTAAGTAACCATTTCGTCCAAAGGAATATGACGAAGATGTGTTGGGAGATGAAATTCCCATATCTAAGTACAATAGACGCATTGTTGTACTTAGTATAATAATGTACTCGATTAAAATTTTGCATCCTCAAGGAACTTGTTAGCTAGATATAGCTCAGCGCCAACGCAATGTCATTGGAATGGTATAGTGAATGTAGTCACGTACTTAAAAGTAACCATTGACATAAATTTGTTTTATCCCTACAAATACATTAAAAGGAATGCTAATGAAAGTGCAATCCAAAAGTTGTTGATTATGAAGGAACAATAATCTCTTCTTCAACGAAAGTAATCAGAAGGAGATATGGTAGATTATTTTCCAAGTCATTACCAATATTCAGTTTCGAAAAATACATGACTAAATGAACTGTCTAGAATAACTCTGAAAGTAATCAAGGGGAGATGCCGACATCAGGGGGAGGATCTAAGGATATGATGTCGACATAGTTTACTTCGAAATTGAAGTTGTTTTTTACTCTTTTTCCCTTCAATTGAGAATAGTTTTTCCCAAAGGGTTTTGTCTCTCGACAAGGTTTTTAGCGAGACAATACTAAAAACATCAAGTATGTTGAACGTTGTAGACATAAAGGTCGCGTTGATATTACTGAAAATATCTAAATCAAAGAAATGAAACGCGATAGTTCGTTAAGCAACGTAACTTCCAGAATCAACAACAGGGTCTTATAAACATTCAAGTCACCAAAGTAATGTGTGATAAACCCCTATTGACTGAATTAGACTAATGAAAATTGTCTGACTTCAGGGGGAGCATCTAATGGTTTGTTGAACTATTTTCCTTCACCGAGGTTGCTTTTTCCCACAGGGTTTTGTTACTCGGCAAGGTTTTTAATGAGATAACAACAAACACCGGGAATATAATTTCCCAACTAAGGCTATTGTATTTTCCACAAGGATTTTATGCCTAAGAAGTTGTGAAGCACCTAATCAACTTCAACGAAGCAAAATGATCATCTGCAACGGATCACCTTTACTTGCATCTGTCGCGTTGTACTCTTTCCCCTTCGTCAAGGTTTTGTCCCACTGGGTTTCCTTGTCAATTTATTAACGAGGCAACATATTCGAGTCTAACTATGTTCTATGCTTGCGTAATATTGTACTCCTTTTCTTTAGTTCAGGTTTTGTCCCTCTGGGTTTTCCTAACAAAGTTTTAACGAGGCAATTAAATTAGACTCGTCGGGCTTTGAAGATTGTATTGCATGTGATGAACTACATGTAAAGTATAAGACTACATGTGAAGAGTTGTACCAAGGTTTTATCCCACTGGGTTTTTCCGTATCAAAGTTTTAACGAGGCAATTGATTTCGGCACAAGCAATCAAGGAGAGAACAACATTTGAAGAACTATACTCGAAGCACTCTATGTGAAGCACTGCATTCAGAAATCTATTGGACCGCACAAAGGGTAGTGTTGTAGGGCTTACGGCCCATGGATGTGCGGCCCAACTAGCTATACCTAGGGTTTCTCTTACATGTATATATATGTTATTGTATCCATGTGCTGCTGATCAATAAGAAACTCTCTCCTCCTCTGCCTCTTTGTCTTCTTCTCTATATGATTTACTGCAATATTATAGTTGTTTTTCATAATTTTCCTGTTTTATTCATGACCCTATTTGTTTGATATTAGAGTGAAAATGGAGAGAGAAGTGGTCTCTCTTTTACTAGTGGACAAATAATGCATCACCCAATTCTATCCGTATATGGACAACCCTAATTGCTCATTCCATAAAAAAGTACACTATAAATAAATATGTAAAACAATTTTATTTCTATATATATGTCTAATATTTCCTGGCTTGATTGAGATATACCCAGATTAATTGGGTCATTATGAAGTATACCCAATAAGACGAAATAGGGTCATTATGAAGTAAAGCCAAGCCACCCCTTAGCCTTATATTTTCTAAATGGCTAATATGCCATTGATTAGTTAATACTAAAATTCTGATTAGGTTAATTAATTGAGTTTAGATTAAATTATTGAAATTATGAATTCAGTAAATTAAACCTTTCATCCGTCTTATGATTTCGATTTCGATAAAAAAAAATGTTTTGAAAATGCACAAGGCCGACAAGGTCATGGTTTGAATAAGGAGCCGGCCATTATCTGGCCGACAAAGTCCACTTTGAATAAGCTGCCGACCTTATGACCGTCGGCATTGTCTCGGTTGAAGAACACGCCGACTATATTGGAACATAATTTTACGTTCGGCATGGAAAATTTTCCTACAATGCCGGCGGTCATAACGTCGGCAAGCAAATAGTTTTTATCACTATCGACTGACCTGTAGCCGGCATGTTAAGGATCTATAAACTTGCCGACTTAAACTTATACCAAACAGAAAATAGAAAATATGGAAGATGTAATTCACTTTATTCATGCAATTTTGGTAACTACATTGATTGAAATATTAAAACAAATGCACTTAGCATGTGCATCAAGCCTTTAAACCCCTAGGCGACCCTAGTGGACGAGTTATAGTCTCGTGAGGGCTTACATAGAGGTATACCCACAAAACCTACACTTAAACTTCTAAAACCATCAATCTTCCTCTTACGAAGACGATACATCATCCAAGTATTCCGGGTTATCCTCCGGGATTTTTTCTGCTAAGAAGTGATAGCTTGCATCGAAAGCGAATGCTTCCCCCTTTTCCTCCAAGTAGCGCGCTTTCACGACTTCATGCTACAAAAACACAAAAACAAGCTTACATTTGTTAGTGGTGTTTAGTAGGAAGATCAAACAACATGGATCACGTAAAATAAACCACAGAAACACTTAAAAATTGTTCAATGGACAAGTTGAAGGGGCGAGCATTGAAAATCCGGGGTTGGAGAGCTAAAAAAGTGAGTATCACATTTTCGATTACTAGGTGCCTAGCGTGGACTTGTTGAATAATTCTTGCATTAGGATTCTCAAACTCGCCGCTAAATTTGTTGTGTACCCTAGCCCAAAAGGTTGTGGAATCCTCCCTTTCGGAGGATTGACGTCTAAGTCGATTTTACGCATACCATGCTTTGGTGATTGCCAAATCTTCATTTGAATCAAACGATGCCATTTTTGTTTGTAGAGAGCTATTGAGTGAGTTAGATGGAGTATATGATGATATGAGCTTTGGAGAGTATATGGAACTATTTGTATGTTGTTTTGTAGAGAGAAATAGTGTATTTATAGGATGGTAGCCAAATTTGGCCGTTATAGTTCCCAAGTACAAGTCAATCAATGAAATTGTACTTGCAAAAAAATTGAATTTTGAATACGACGGTGAGGTATGTTTTCTCCAAAATGTCGATGCAATAAGACCAGCAGGGTCCTAAATTTGTTATCATGCCGGTCGTGTAAGATTTTAGGCATCATGAGAAGGTTTATTGTCACAAAACCGCTGGAATTATATTGGTTCACTACACTGCCGGCCACAATTAAGCCGGAAGGGTCTCAAATTTGTTACCGTGCCGGCGAGGTATGTTTTAGGCATCAGGGGAAATGTTTTTTTGAACAAAACCGCCTGAACTATATTGGGTCAATACATTACCGGCCACTAATCAGCCGGAAGGTTATCATTTTTATATTATGTCGTCCCTGATAACTACACAATTTCCTTTGTCAGGGCCCGCAGTCTGACAATTCATAACCTTGCCGGCCCTGGGAGAACCGACAGGGTAATTTTAAAGAAGCATTCCGGATTATGAATTAAAACTTTACATAGCTAAACAAATCATTCATTCAACAACTAGAAATCCAACACTTTTTGTCCAAAATGAAAACACGTCCCATAAACCTTAAAAAAATAATTTATCCACACCATTAACTTAAACATTTGTCCACCACAACATGAAAACACGTCCCATAAACCATTCATGGACCACAACCACGTCCACGACGAGCACGACCCCATTTTGTAGAATTACCTTCACCACCACGACAACTGCTGCTACCTTCACCTCCACCACCACTGCTGCTATGAGTTCTCTTTTTATCAGCCTTTATCTTGACTTGTGCTTCTATCCTAGCTTTTTGTTCAGCCTTTACTTGAGCCTCAAGTTGCTTGAACATTTCATGGGCATCCTTATTGCCAACATTGTTAACATAGTCAATGTGCATGCTTGGCTCTTCAATCGACAAAGGCTCTCATTTTTCTCTCGCACAACAACACCTTCACAAAGGTCTTCAAATGCTCTTCTATTTTCAATTAAACAACAAACAATGAATAGAATAATTCGGTAATGCAATCAATCTTAAAATAGTAAGAGCAACTCTAAATATACTTACAAAGAACTTAAGCAATGTTGTTGGGTCTTTCGCTTCCAACTTCTTCTTTAAGCCAGTTCTTCAGCAGTCATTTTCCTAATCACAGTAGGACAAGCCCAATCCAAGTAACACACCATGTATTTCTCAATAGCTTCATGACCGGTGGTCACGTCGTCCAAAAGAGTCACATCGATTTTACGGCGACGTCTATTGTCCCAATGTTCTTGAGTTGGCGCTGGATCGTAAGAGACGTTGATACTTTTTTGGGACGTGGTGCAGTAAGCCCGGTTCACACTAAAGAACGACTTATCTTCATCAAAATGAGGTTCTTCTTGGACATAACCCAATTGTCGCATAATTAGATGTGGATCGTACATTGAAAATCCTTCAAACACAGTCATCAAGGGTCCATAGTATAATGCAACAACTTCATTTCTAGGATGGATTAAACCTTGATTTCTAGCATCCCGATATAGATCAAATATCACCTCCTCCGCAATCAATTTGTCGATGGAGCTTCGGAGTTTCATAAGCTGTTGTTGTATTTCCTTATCCCGAGTACCCTTAAAACTGTACCTTTGCGCACTTGGTCTATGAACCGCAACACTCTCATCCACTTTGATGTAGGAGCTGTCTTTGAACAAGGAAGGGAAATTCTCATATATCCAAACCTATGCAAAAAAAAGTTTAGTAAGAACCTAATCTTATGAGAATATTCGGTAATATAAATGTTTTAGACAATAAAATTACCTGGAAGAGACATGTGTTTCCGTTCACTTGCTTAGTAAGTGCCCTAGAACATTTTGTCAACTCATTATTCAAGAAGGCAACCACCGCAGTACCCCAAGAATACTCACGCATCTTATGTAAGGGATCCAATAGTTGCAAGTAACTGGCCTCGACTTGGTTTCCGGAACTATCGGGGAAGATACATTTGCCCAGGACGTATAGCAAATAACCGGCCGCGGTAGCATTGATTCGCACCGGGTTCACCATTCCTTCCCTATCAAGGATTGACTGTGTATCCCATAATGTGTCCCTCAACCTCTTCACATTAAACTTATTTGTTAGATGACCATCCTTCGTGTCAAGAACAACCTCCGTCTGAACCTAATTCCAACCGAATAATTTCTTGCTCAAATCGTAAATCTTCTCGAAAGAAATCGCATTATCGAATCCCTCGGTGACTGATTTTTCATCAACCTCGAGGCCTAGAATTTATTGAGCATCATCGGGAGTTATCGTCATCTCACCGAATGGGAATAACATAGTATCAGTCTCTCCGTAAAACCTCTCACAGAATGCAGAGACGGTAACTTTATCAAGATTAATATTAGAACTATCCACCACAGGCAACAACCCGGAGTTCCTCATAATCACTTTCACATCCTCACATTCCTTGTCAAGATCCCAAGTATGAGTCACTGAACACGAAGCTTGGCGCCTCATGAGACGGATGGCATATTTGTGATCCTAAATAGCAAAAAAAAATAAAAAAATGAAAAGAAATACAAACACTTGACGCAAATCTAATTAAGATAGTTACACACTTGAATAAAGAACAAAGACGGATTAAGATTACTTACGATAGTATTAGGGATTGTGCATGCCCATGAGTCTTTGTATCCAAAAAGATCTTTTCCACCATCTTTTGGGGTCCCCCTTGGGTCCTCATCTTTTTTCAGTGTAACCATGAAGTATTTGGGAGGCATGTGAGAATTAGCTAGTTTAGTGATCACCCTCTTCCTCGCTCCGGTTGAAGTTGAACCCGAAGCTTCGGTGGGTTCAACAATTTGTTCTCCATCTCCTTCTTCTTATTCTTCTTGTTCCTCTTCCTCTTCAACAATTTCTTCTTCGACGGTTTTCTTACCTTTATCTCTATTACCATCATCATCATCATTACCTCCTCCAACATAAGGCATGTCTTGATCACCATCATCATCATCATTGTTGCCTCCTCCAACAGCCGGAGTTCTTTCAAAAACATCATCATCATCACCTCTTCCACCAGATGGAATTGATTGGTCTTCATCTGGAGTCTCGTCTGAATCACTGGGTTCAGATGGTGGTTGAGAATCATTCGGTATACTTATCTTTGTTGTTCCCGGCTCAACTAATACCCCCCGATGTTTTGAAGTCAAGAGTTTTCCACCAACATGAAGAGGTCTTAAAGGAGAACTAATAGCTTTCACAACTTTCTTCTTTACCGGTTTGCAATCTGAACAAAAATAATTCAGAAAAAAAAATATCAAAGGCCGGCAGTGTAGACATATACAACATATCCGGCGGACAAGTGGCCGGAAAGGTCAACCAAAAGATGAGTTCCGGCGAATAAAAATCCGGCAGTGTATCATAAAAATAGCCTTCCGGCGCACAATTTTTTTTTTTTTTCACTAAACTAGTCGGAAGGGTCCATTTCCCATACATCGCCGGCTGCCAAACATCCGAAATGGTTTTATATAAATACCTTTCCGGACGTAAAAATTCTAGGCATCAGAAAACATTCTATACAAGTAGCCGGAAGGGTACAAAATAATAAGACGCCGGCCTCATTAAAGAAAAACAGACGCCGGAAGGGTATACATATAAATAACATGCTGTCCCTGCTAGTAGCAGTTACAAAAACTACACAGCCGGCAAGTTCTTCAACCATATACCTTCCCGGACAAACCCTAACTATGAAACCCCGGAAAGGTCGATAAAAAAAACATTATCGGCATCTCAACTGCCAATTCAAAATTTCGAATTTTCTAACCTAATTTGACATGCAAACATGAAATCGAAGTATTAGAGTGAGTTTAAACAAGCCCTTACTTTCTTAAGCGCACCATTTCGCGTGTTTCAGCGGGTCCAAATTCTCCTTCTTCGATGGTTTTTTTCTTCACTTTCTTAACAACCAAACTTCCAATTCCAGGGTTGTATTCGTTGGGTTTTCTATTTGTTTGTTTCATATTACTAGCCCTAGGTGGTGGCAGATCCATTGATGAAGATTAATCGGAGTTTTCGAATCGACGATGTTAACGAATTGATCGACGAGTTTTGGTGGTGGCGGGGGTGATGGAGCCGGTAGGGTTGTGGAGGAGAAGAAGAGAAGAAGATGAAACGAAAAAAAAATTTAAAACTGATTTAAGGTAATAGGTTTTTAAAGGATGAGGGTAGTTTTGTAACTTACCCATTAGGACTCCCCCTAAAACCCAAAAAAAGTGTCCCTTTAAAATTGGGTATACCCCAATCAAGCCAGGTAATATTTTCGAACAAAATAATATTTATATTTTTTTTATTTATTTTTTGATCGGCAAAAGTTGATACATTAAGAAAAGCCAACAAGAAGTAGGAAGCAAGCTCAAGAGCTACAACAAGACACCAAGACACCAAGACAATAGAGAAATAATCTCTATACAAAACCCAAGAGAGCAAATCTAAACAAAAGAAGCTATTAAGTAATGAAATAAGTACCCTAGATAACTATAATCGAATTAAGACACACTCCCTTAAAAATTTCATCACTGCGAGCCCAGTTATAGACTTGGCAGAACCATCTTCAAAAAACAATAGCATTCCTGGACTTCCACAGTGTCACAGGAATCAAAGGCCATAGCTTCTTACCAATATGATGAACAAGTTTACATCTCCAACCTTTAATAATAGCATCGATACAATTCGTAATTGCCCAAAGAAGACCGACTCCCGATATAAAATGGTCCAAAATTTGAGAAGAGAACTTACAATGGAAGAGAAGGTGTGAGACTGATTCACTCGCGGAACAACACAATAAGCAACCATTTACTATGAGCTTATTTCTCTTATAAACATAATCCATAGTGGCTAAACGTTTATGAAAAACCAACCAAAGGAAGAAACCGATTTTATGTGGCCACCATCTTGACCAGATTCTTAAGTTTAGCGAAGCGCAATCGTTTTCTTTCTCCAAAGCAGCATAGCAGGATTTGACGGTAAATTTCCCCAACTTGTCGAGATCCCATTTAATGGAATCGACCCATGTACCACCGTAAATGTTTTGAATGAGGGAGGTTAAAGATCATACCTCTTCAATTTGAACCTCGGTTAATCTCCTGTCTAAGACCAAGTTCCAAGCTCCTCCACCATTTAAAGTAGCAACACATCTATTGACTATCCAATATTTTGTAGAAGCCAAAGCATAAAGATGAGGAAATTTAATAGCTAGTGGTTGATCGCCTACCCAACGATCTTCCCAGAATAACACCGAAATCCCGTCTCCCACCTTGATAGATAAATTTGACTTGAAAAGTTGAAGATGCTTATAGATGTTCTTCCAAACCCCACAACCATGAGCTTGTTTTGGGACTTTAGTTTCCCTGTCAAAGCTTGTAGATCCATACTTAGAAGCAATTCCTTTTCTCCATAAGGATTGTTTTTTTGTATTGAAGCGCCACCACCACTTACAAATCAAGGCCTTATTCATACTTCTCAAATATTTGATACCCAACCCCCATCTTGATAGAGGAGTTCGCACCTTTTCCCACTTTACCGGGTGATGATTTTTAGGGTAATGCTGTCCCGCACTGTCACGCGGGTATAGATATAAGCTAGCGGGTTCAAAACCCTTAGATGATAGTATTTTTTGTAATTCTAGCCATTGATGATGACTGTACAATTGATAGAGGAAATAATTGCAGACACGCCCTTTATTTTAATTTAGTGAACCTATAACAACCTTGCAAACTTTTATATTTCATTTATAAGGATCTCCCCTTCTTCCCCTGTTAACCGATAAAACCCAAAACCAACATTTGAATCGATGCATCAGATAAGATCAGAATTGATTTAACAAAAATTCTGACAACTCGATTAGAGTTTACTGAAAATAAATATGGATAGTTTAGCAATATCTAAATTACTCGGAAGAATTTTTAGATTGTTCCGGGTGCATATAAAACACTTGTGCTTTGGGAAGGATAGCCATATTATCTAGCTCTCCGCCCCGCCAAGCCTCATCTGTGCTCTGTGTCATAGCAAAACCATGGATGTTAGTAAGATAAACTCAATCACAAATTAATGAAGATCGGTTGATGTGAAACACAAACAATTGATGTTGATGTGAAGACCAAACCCGTATATATAGAAGAACAAATGACTGATATTGATGTTATATATATGAACGCTTCAAATCAAATTCGAATTTAGTGTTTGGTTTGGTTTGCCATATTGATTTTGAGTGAGTTTTGGTAGTACGTTGATAGATTTGATTAAAATTAATGTTGATGTTCAAATGCAATAGCAAGTGAGTAAAGTTTAATTAATTGTAATTGAACCTTGATTTTTAATTTAGGATTTGTGATGGTGGTGCACTGGTGCTAAAGGCAGAGAGGTAGTGCAGGTGGTGGTTGTAATGGAGGAAAAGAGAGTATGAACTCAGAACTCTCGTATAGTGAAGATGAAGGGTTTGGATTAAGTGAATTACATTAAGCAGGAGGACTTATTAAAATTATTCATCCTTTAGTAGATGGCACTAGCTGTAATTGATAAAGCAAATGTAAAGTAAGATATCTTCTCCGTCCATTTCACATCCAATAGCTGGTTAGTTGCTAGCTTATAACTCCTCCCGCACTGTCGTGTGGGATAGCACGCCCCTGATTTTTAATAGTTTCACATTTATCTCATAAAAAATCTCTCATCACTTTCTCTATTTTATCTATCACCTTCACAGGAGCCGTAAATAAAGAGAACATGTAAATTGGGAAATATTATGATTTTTGTAGGACCAGAATATTGCCATGACAGTATTCTTGTGAGATTAACAACACTTCTGCGATCATCACCGCGAGTTCTTCAACAACACTTTGCGAGCGTCACAGAATAACTTAAAAAATAATTCAAAGAATAACGTAATAGCTGATGATTGAAGAAACGCGAGAAGAGCATGATTGATCTGCGATGGTTACAATGCTCGCGAGATTTCACATTATAACTGTTGCGATAAGATCGCAAAACAAATCCGAAATTAAAGGGGAGCTTAGCTGTCCTCCATTATGTAACTACCCTATATATAGAGACCCAGTATGTCCAGAGAGAGGGGGATTTATTTTTTAAGTGTTGAGAAAGTCTTGAGGAGAGAGAAAATTCAAGAGAGCGGTTGTATTCTTGATCTTCTTCCTTTACTTGTAAACATTTCCAAAAATCAAATAATAAAATGTCGTTTTAATCATCAAATATGTGTTAGTTACTGTAAGATCTTATCAAGGGTGTAGTGTAGGATTTCCTGCAACTACATTTTGGCGCCCGAAATAGGGAGAATCATTGATTATTTGAATAAAAAGATAAAATTTGACATTGTGATTGGAAGGAATTTGGAACAATTAGTGAAAGATCTAACGCAATAATGGCTAGAAGAAGAAGAAACACGTCAGAACCACCAACAACCGTGAGGAGGAGTAAAAGACTTGCAGGAGGAGAAACAAATGAATTGGGAGAATCTTCAAGAATAAGAACAAGAAGAAATAGAACAAGGATCGAAGGAGAAAATCAAATTCAACAGCCGAATCAACAAACACCAATACAAGATAGAAATGTGGATTATGATAGAGTGAGTTTGCATACTTGGAGATCGGATTCGACGGAAGAAGCAGAAGATCGACAATTAAGAAACGAAAGAAGAGAAGAAAGAGATCAAGGAGTGGTTGAAGGATTAATTCATGGAGAAGGCGAAAATGAAACAACAGATAATTTAAGACAGAGAATACAGGAGGAAAGAAGATTAGAGGCGGAAGAACGTGCGAATCTAACAAGACAAAATCACGAGTTGAGAATGGAAAATTTGATATTACAAAGCAGAAGATCAAGAAGTACTGCTAAGTAAAATTCAAGATCATTTAGATAAGAGCCAAGAGAAAATATCCGAGAAGGAATGCAAAATCCAAATGAATAGCAGCATCATAGAGAAGAAGAGATGATTCGTGATCGCTACATTCCACGCGGTGAAACTGTGAATGGTAGACGTGATAATAGAAATCAAGAGAATGGAAATAACCAGGATGGTGAAGAAAATCGAGAAGAAGGTAGAAGAATATTACATGGGCGAGAAATTCAAAGAAATCAAAGAATCATTGAGGAAGAAATTGAGAGGCATTATGCTGAACAAGCACGTCTAGCTTGCGAAAGGGAAAGATTAAGAGCAGAAGTGGAAGAAAAAGAATTTCAAGAAGCAATACGGAAGAATAATCATGATAATCGAGAAAGAAGACGCACACAAAATCGCCATAACAATGATATCAATGAGGAATATGATAGAATACAAAGGAGAATAAAAAGAAAGCGAAGAGAAATAATGAGAAATGAAGAAACTCGCTGAGAAGAAATTGGAAGACATAACCAGTTGCGAATCCAGGAAGGAGGAGAAGAGGAAAATCGCAGAGGAAGACAAAATGAAGATGTAGATGAAGACACACAAAATCTCGCAAGACAAGAAAGACATGAACGCAGAAGAAGAGAGTCTGCACTGAAAAGACCAATGGAGCAAAATTCAGCTGGGAATGGACAAATTTTAAGAGAATTAGCAGAAATGAGGGGAATGTTGAATAACAGAAGAGAAGGAGGAAGGAGACAACTTGATGAAGCCATTGAAGAATCTGCGAGAACTCTATTCACTCAAGAAGTACAATTAAGAGGAATCCCTCCAAAATGCAATTTACCAAAGATTAACCAAAAGTATCTTCGATGGGACTACCTGTGTTGTTCAACATGTTAAGGCTTATGTTAGGTGTATGCTACAATGGGAAAACCATGATGCTGTATTATGCAAATATTTTGCATCTAGCTTAACTGGTGAAGCACTGAAATGGTTCGAAGGCTTGCCTAAAAATACAATAACTTCTTTCGACCACTTGCAAGCTATATTTCTGGGGGCATATATAAGCAACAATTCATCGCGGCCAGGTACTAAAGATGTATTTGGGTTAAAGCAGAGGGTTGGCGAGAGTTTGAAACACCTAACCATAAGATGGAAGACAATGTGCAGTGAAATGGAAGGAAGAGTGGATGAGAGATACCTCATTTTATCTTTTATTAATGCAATGTTCACAACCAATCTGCTGTACATACAAATTTTCAGAATCAAAAATACCATCACAATGACTGAGCTACGAGAACTACAAGAAGAATACATTGCTTTGGAGGAAAAACAAAATGAGATGGAATCATATCCAATCGCAAACACTAGCTCAATAGCGGAGAACGGGAGTTTACTTCCTAAAATGATCAACAACGTGGCGAGCACCTCGCAGCCACAACAAGAGAAAGTAGTGATTGAAAATCAGCAGAAATTAGTAGCTATGGGAAGTAGAGATCAAGAATAGTATGAAAGAGAAAGGAATTATTACAATCGCGGTGGGAATAATAAAATTCAAAGACTTGATCAGCCGCAAGAGACTTATGGTGGTCAGAGACAAAATAATTTCAGAGGACAAGGGAATCAAAGAGTAATATGGGAAGAAATTAAGATGCCACCCTTGAATGCCAACATAGAAAAAATTTGGGAAGCTATCATTTTGATAGAAAATATACCATCACCCTGGAACATGGGAAAAGAGTCACATCAAAATAATCGAAATCAAGAATTTTATCCTTATCATCATTTCCATGGACATTCAATAAATGATTGCAGGAATGTAAAAAGAATAATTTTGAGGATGATTGATCAAAGAAAGTTATATCATTTTCTAATAGGACATCCGCAATCTCAGCAGCTACCACCAGCACTAGAAATTCGCAGAGTGAATACTGTAAAAGGAGCAGAAACATTTGTGATAGAGGTTGGATCCAAGGCGAAGAATTTGTTATGTAATTCCATCATACACTCATATAAGACTATTGAGGATTTCCACAACAATGTTCTAAGCAGAGTCTTCGCGAGATACATGGATGGAAAAGAGGTAATGAATATTGCGAGAGTCTCTCCATTGAAGGAATGGCAAAAGCAAACTATTTCTTTCACTGCACAAGAAGTACCAGAGCCTGGCGAAATGCATGACAACCCCCTGGTAGTAAGGTTAGAAATAAATCCAAAAAAAATAGAAGAAGAAGATGAGGAAACTGATGACGATTAAAACTAAAGATTCTTGGGCCATTAACTGAGTTCTAATAGATACCGGAAGTTCAGTTGACATCTTATTTTATCATACTTACAGAACCATGGGTGGAAAATATGAGGATCTGATACCATCAACCTATAAAATCTATGGTTTCAATGGCACTGCCAACAAACCCAAAGGGGAAATTACAATGTGAATTCCATTAAAGGGGATATCTTCTAAGATCTTGTTATGTGTTGTTGATATTGAATCACCTTATAATGCCTTGATTGGCCGACCTTGGCTACATGGGATCTTGGGTGTGGCATCTACCTTTCACCAATGTATTAAATTCCCTCATCCTAATGGTGTTGGAGTCATTAAAGGAGATTGGGGAGAAAGTAGGAAATGTTATGAGATTGATGTAAAATCTTGCGAAGAGAGAGCCGCGAAGAATAAAAGTTGGAAACACAACATCAAGCAAAGACAGAGATGTGACAGACTAATGGTTGATGCAATAGAAAGGCAAGAGGAAGCAGATGACGAGCGTCTCGCAGACAAAGAGAAAATAACAAAACGCAAAAAAAAAAAAAAAAAAACAGAAGCGGAAAGAAGTAAGTAGAAAGGTAAAAGAATGAAATTTAAAATTTTTATGAATAAGCTGTTTGAAGAAAATGTTTAAAAAGAGTATTTCGTTTGAATGAAAAAGATGAAATTGAAAAATTATACAAGAAAAGAAAAGATCAAAGAAAAGAAATTTTATCAGAATTGCGATACTCGCAAGAAACGCAAATAAAATTGCGAGACATAAGAATGGGACGAACCTTTATGGCGTACACCTTAGTTCGCGAATAAAACTTCGCAAGAGGCAAATGTAAGACCTAAAGTACGTCATATAAAGGGGGTATCTCTTTGCGTGGCTCAGGGATAAGGTTATACTGCTGCTGGAACCTGAGACACGGAGACTGGGGTCCATCTCTTTGATATACCTATCCAGGAGAGATACTTTGGATTTCCAACTATAGGGTGCAGTCTTATAACTATAAGCCATATAGGCATAAAGGACAAGAGGCTGCGAAAACAACTGGTTGTTGGTAAATCCGGATGGGAGGAGCTAGTCTTGTATGGACGATGTGCCCTCCTTGAAGGGGCAACCAGGGGGAAGATAAGGGAGACACCCTCCATTAGGGAGCTGATAAGTGTCTTAAGACGACAATGTCATGGGGATTTATGCTCGCAAGAGCATTTAGGCCTGTCATATTTTTGCGTGACAAAGATTATACAAAGGCAACAAGTCATGAGAAAAAGTTAAGATGAGATCAATGGGTCTTTACATGAAAATGTGAAGACGTCCTGCGATTTCATCACAAGACGGCAATGTCATGAGGCTCTGTTCTCGCAGGGGGACTTAGACTTGTCATATTGTCGCAGATAAATTGACAAAATAAAGATAAGACAAGATCAAGGGGTTTTTACCCGCAAATGTAAGAACGTCCTGCGATTTTGTCGCCAATACAAGATGTGGAAAAATAAGACCTTTAACTAGGAAGGCATGATAAGACCACAAGAAGTCAAGATTGAATGACTGCGATACTGACGCAGAGATAATGAGACTTGCGATATTATCGCAATGATTGGGGCAAAAATATTTAAATACACTTTATCCACAACTAATATCTAAACTCTACTCAATTTTCTCATATCACAGATGAATAACAGAGGAAAGTATGTGAGTGAACAGAATGATAAGATTGTTATTCATCATTATATGATAAAATTATATAGATGTTATTATATGACACATTTACGCAGATAGTTAAAGGGTAATAATTATGTTAATTGACTATGTTGCAGAAAAGAATTGTTTTTTAATTCATACAGATAGAAGCAAAAGAAATTTATATATCAAGGAAGTCTACAAGTTGGAGAAACTCGCAGCAATATAACAAAAGGAGGGAAATAAGTGTACAAAAATTACAAGGAAGATAAAAAAGAAGAAACAGTACTAATTAGATCCATCGTCATCTTCGCCAGATTTATCTTCTTCTTCATCTTTATCATCATATTCATCATCGCCAGACTCCTCAGCTTCACTATCAGAGATAATAAGCTTTGGAGTATCTGCTGGAATTTCTTCTGCTAGATCAGGATATATAGAATGAGGAATTTTATGATCATTGCAGACCATTTTGATAGAATCGTTACGAACACCAATAAGGGCATTACTAAAATTCGAAGCAGTACTCTTCAATTGATCTTTCAACCTTGAATATTTCTCATTGCGAGCAGCAAGAGTATTCGCGAGTTGATTCTTATCAGCTTCGAGTTCCTTGATTCATTCAGAATACCTCTTCTCAACTCCTACGAATATACAATAACAAGCTGGAAAATTTGCAAGAAAAAAATCATAAGAGAAAGAAATTAATAAGGAAGAACAATTAGCAACCTTCTCTTTCAGAAACCATGTCCTTAATTAAGGCCGCTTGTTCAACATGAAGACTAATATCTACACCTAAGTTAGCTCTGGCGTTGTCAAGAACCTTTGCATCCCAAGCAAATTCATCATCATCGTTAATAAGAAGACGGGAACGGATTTGGTTTTCTCTTTCAACAAGATCATCCCTCTCGCGGATAAGTTTATCTCTTTTAATTTGGACTTCAAGAAGAGTTTTATGAAAATCCGCTAAGGTTTGTGCTCCTTGTCTAAAGATATGATCCCTTTCATCTATAAGATCACTTTTTTGGGATCTTAGGATCTTGATTTCTTCTTTAGAATTAAGATATTGACGCTTGGATGCATTGGCCGCATTCAAACTAGATCTATGATCAATTGCTAAAAGATGAAATTTGGATCTAAGACCATCTACAGAAAGGGAGTTAATCTGTTCATTTGAATAACTACCTAAGGATTCATTAAGGCGATTCAGAAGAGTATCATCATCTATTGGTTTTGGAAAAGAACGAAGGAATACAACTTCGTCAGAAAGGCCATAAACATCTGCAAAGAAGAATAATAAGAAAAAAAGCAAAGGAATATAAGGATAAAAAGAAAGGGAAAGATCTCTTACCATAAAGATGATCATTCGCAGCTTGGAGGCTTGCGACCTTTTCTTGCGAGAAAGTTAGATCAGTTTCCAACTGCTTGATTCTTTCTTGAAGATCAATTGACCTAGACTCCAATTGCCCGCGAAGATTAGCGGACTCAGATTCCAAATCCACATTCTTCTTGTGAAGAACGACATTCTTCTTGTGAAAAGATGCACACCTCCTCTCCAAGTCTGAGGCAACAGCAAAGGAAGCTCTTCCAGTCTGCGAAGGGAACAATGTAAATTAAAGCTAGCGAGGACATGAATACATAAGTATAATAGAGAAATGAAAACGTACCAGAATACCAAGAGAATTTAAGAGACTGGGAGATATTGATCTTGAAAAAAGAAAAAAAAAGATATTGATCTTGAGATTCCTTGGAGGGAATCATTATCAACCAGTATCGGAGCATTGCAGACTTTAGCGAGATCCTGGGATACCCCATTAAGAGCTTCATCTCCATAATAATTTGTGATACCATATGTAATATCACCAAAAATCTTGGACATCTGAGTCATGGAGGAATCAGATTGAGAAGACTCCATCGCAGAAGGAATATCAACATTAAAATCATCATTATTATTGACATCATCAGAATTATCACTCGAGTTTTCTGAATTAGGATGAAGAGTGGAAGAAGAAGAAGAGAATTGGGTTTTTCTTTTTTTTTAAGGGAGGAACACCAGATTTTTCTCTGCGAGGGGGAGTAGATTTTTCTATAAGAGGAGCAGTAGATTTACCCTTGCGACCACCTGTGGATTTATCTTTAGTTCTCGCAGGTTTCACAGGCTCTCTTTCTTCGATTTCCTGCGAACACAGATAAAGATAAGAAATAGAGGCAACAATATATTGTAAAAAGTTATAAAAAAATATTTCTTACTTCATCTGTGAGAGATTTGAGAGCTAAGAAAGTAGTAGGTTTCCCAGATTTATCATAGCTGGCTTTCAACCTTTCAATCTGATAAAAAGGAGATAGTTAGCAAGAATCTAAAGACATGAAGAAATTAATAATGATAATTTGTTATGCAAAGAATTAAGAGAACATACTTCTTTATTTCTCCCAGGCCAGCTGAATACCCACGGTTGGAACTCTGCGAGATTCGCAGGTAGAGCATGGCTACCAGAAATGTATGAACCCTCTAAAAGTAAAGGAAAGATGAACCATTTGTCATCGCTGGAGTGGTGAGGACCTTGATTAGTACTAGTATGCCAGTCAATATCTAGCATAAGCATTTTGTCTTCCGCAACATCATCTTTCTTTTGCAAGCGGACACCCCAACAAGTGCAACCCTCCTCATGGGGATTATATCATAGTTTATGAAGAAATTATCTACAATATACATTGCGGGAATAATTGGAACATCCTTGAATTCAGGGTTCTTCGCAGTGTCAGGGTAGCGAGATTTTTTATTAGCAGCACAAGTAGCATACTCCAACAGCAGATGAATGTAATCCCCACCTAGTTGATATATAGCTCGCGAGAATTTTGGGTGAGAATGTATCTCATAAAATAAAGGCAGCTCAGGATCGTAAAGAGGAGTGGGAAGACCAGCTTCAAGCTGACCTAGCGATACTATAACTTTCTCGCGAGAACATTGATGATCAGAAAATAATTTGATAGAAAGTTCGGATTTAGGACTCTGATCTGGAATTGTAGACAAAGTAAAACCTGTATTTTTAAGTTTTTCGCGCATCTCACCAAAAGAAACCAAATTTTTAGTGCCAGGAGCAACCATTTTTGAGTATGGGAGTGAAGGAAAAGGTTGAAGAACGAGAAAGAAATCACAACAATAACAGATGCGCAATTCACGGAAGAATAGTGAATTTGTAGAGGGATAGAAATAAGAAAGTAAAAAGAGGAAAAGAAAAGAATGAAAGAAGTATTTATAGAAGAAGAAATTTTTCGGGAAGATGAATGCAATTAATGCACATAAAAGACGTGAACGGTCAGATCGCAGCGGTTGAAAAGGACGTGTCAAAGATTTACTGGAAGAAAAAGTACGAGAAAACAGCTGGCGAAGAATACAGAAACGTGTCAAAGCGGAAGAATGCAAAAAGACAAACAGTTGCGGCATTGTAAAAAATTCAATTCTCATGATCTTTCCTCCTTCGCAGGAAAGACATGAGAAGAGGCAAGATGTAGGACCAGAATACCGGCATGACAGTATTCTTGCGAGATTAACAACACTCCTGCGATCATCACCGCGAGTTTTTCAACAACACTTTGCGAGCGTCACAGAATAACTTAAAGAATAATTCAAAGAATGACGTAATAGCTGACGATTGAAGAAACACGAGAAGAGCATGATTGATCTGCGATGGTTATAATGCTCGCGAGATTTCACATTATAACTGTTGCGATAAGATTGCAGAACAAATCCGAAATTAAAGGGGAGCTTAGCTGTCATTCATTATGTAACTACCCTATATAAAGAGACCCATTATGTCCAGAGAGAGGGGGATGTATTTTTTGAGTGTTGAGAAAGTCTTGAGGAGAGAGAAAATTCAAGAGAGCGGTTGTATTCTTGATCTTCTTCCTTTACTTGTAAACATTTCTAAAAATCAAATAATAAAATGTCATTTTAATCATCAAATGTGTGTTAATTACTGTAAGATCTTATCAAGGGTGTAATGTAGGATTTCCTGCAACTACAATTTTATTTCTACTTGAACGTACCAAAAAAAGATACATAACTATCTAAGTATATACTATATAACATTAGGTGAAAAATATAATATAAATAGGTAAACAAATTATTTTCATGGGTGGCAGGCGGCACAGGTTACCAAAAATATAGACATTTCTGATATTTTTATATAATGATTTGATAACTTTTAAGATTATTACCAAAACAAATTCATCTTATTTATAGGTTCGGTTGGTGTCTTTATTTATATAAACCATTCCACTAAAAGCCAAACGCTATTGTTTCGGTGCCGCTTCTCTCTTCTAGCTTTGATTTTTTATTTCTTTTTTGATTTTTCTGATAAGCTCTTTGTTTGTTTTATATAGTTATCTCGATTATCCAAAATAAGCCTGATGGCACGAAGAAATAGGGAAATCTCTATCTTTCAAATTTGATCTAAATGTTTGATTGATTCCATTTTACGGGATTGTGAAATTGAACATGCATTATTCATCAAAATTTTAATCTATTACATGATAGATAGTGCCAACGTAGAGAAACAAGAAGGATTTTGTGTCAACCAGCGAAGTTACCAGGCATCGATAGCACTCCTTGATGAAAATGTAAGCATATCAAACCTATGCGGATGGTTATTTGATTTTACGGTTGTTACTGTATTCAGTGATGAATGTATTTTATTCTTTTATGATTATTAGCATAACTCTCTATCGTGCCACTGTATCTACGGTTATTTTTTGCAGTATGACCTAACCCACCCCATATGTTTTTCGAACTCCTTCCTTTCTGAAAATTTTCTTTCTCAGGTTAGATTTTATCTTTTCTTCTGGTGCTTCACTGTTAGTTCATTTGTTGTTATTTATCTCAAAACACTGCGAACCACTACTAGAAAATTTATCTTCTTAATAACTAACATCTTTAGGAGCGGAGTGACGGCCTCATGCAACGAACCAAGTCTTGTGAATACCGGAGCAACTGATTGACCTATAGCTAGGTTGTCTGAGATGCAATCAAATTTAGATTTCCACAATTTTTCACAATTTCACAATGACCATATCTTGGACATTTATTGTATGTAACCATGTCAAGGACATTTAAAGAGATTTTCATGGGGTATTAATTACCTACTTAAGAGATTTGATAACTCTTTTGATACTGTATTAACAAGATCTAAGCACAATTAATTCTGTTTTTGATGTTAATGATCTTTTGGTTGCCAATTTATAGTCATTTCTTTACATGTATGTATTTATAGTAACAACACAATGGTCTCGCATAAATGCGCATTGTTAGTTCATATTGTAAAGGAATTCTAATTATAGAGCTAAAATATCCTTGCTAAATTGGGGCATATAGGACTTAATTGGGGACTATCAAATTTTCCTTACCACACCACCAAATTACTTTGGGTACCCAAATTTTTAAGAAATACTAATTTACCCCCACATTAATTCCTAAAACTCTCTCATATAAATACTAATCTTTCCATTTTCAGTAAATCCAAAAACAAAAAAACCTAAACCTAAAAAAACTTTCTATTTTCATCATAATCTTTCCAAATTCTCAAAACCCTAATTTTCATCTTCTTCTCCAATAAATCTTCGATCCACACAAGAAAAAGGTAAATCTCTATCAACCCATTCTGATTCTTCTTATCTTATTGATTCACATGTTTAAATCTTCGTTTTTTCCAAATCAAAACTCTGATTACACCCATAATCGATTTTTATTGACATATCGAATAAACTGATTCTAGGTTTTGTTTTCATCCATGAAGAGCATGCACAATAATCGGTTTACATGATGATTAACATCAACCGATTTTTGGTTAGAAATAAAATATGAAAATACATCACCAGAATCGGATTACATATGTAAAATGTATAATCCGATTGCATATGCATTTCATCTTCCCTGTCATAATCGGGTTTTATACATGTACCACATAAACCGATTCTGGTAGTCTCTTCAGAATAAGACTACTTTTGTTTCTTTATGTACCGATTTTTACTTGATTTTTGTTAAATTTTGGTGTATAATGGACTTCGGACACCTAGCATTTTACAATCGAGAATTAACCTTGGAGGATGCTCTGAGGAAACCACAAAGAGTTACAGAGAGAAGCCTATATAAGTTTGCTTTCGGAGGTGATACCAATCTTGAACAAGCACTGGCATTGATTGATAAGCTGGCACTGGAAAAGCTTGTTGAGGTTATCAGGTTCGCTCGGATGAGACGAAACGTTATTTCATCTGAGAGGGATCGCCACCAAGAATTGGAAGGTATGTTTGAAGAAATGGATAAAGCTGCTGCAGCTGCTCCTAATGCTGGTGATGCAGCTGCTTCTGATGTTGTTCATGCTGCAAATGCTCCTGGTGCTCCTTAAGTTTTTAAGTTTAAATTTTTAATATTAAAACTTTAAGTTATAAGACTTGTGGTTGTTTTTTGTTTTAAGTCTTTTGGGATGGTTTATATATGTAATATGGATGATCTTTGTGTGGTTGATGTTTTTATTTTGGTTGATCTTCTTGGAATATAATGTTTAAATTGATTCTAGCCTGACATTCCAACAATCGGTCGACTCGATATGCCAATGTAAACCGATTGTGCAAGTCATTATTCCTGGATGTTTTTCAAGCCAAAATTGGATCACATATTAACATATATAAACCGATTATTGTGGGTGAAAATTAAAAATCGAACAGATCTTTAATCGTTTTACGTTGGTCATAATAACAACCGATTCCTTGTGGCATATCAACACAATCGGGTTTTACAGAGCTCTTAAAATACCGATTATATCAAATTATTTCACGTTTTTCAAAAAAAATAGCCGTTAGGGACTTTCTCTACTAATAGAGACCTCACCCTTGGAACCCATTTCCCCCAAAATTGATCATTTCATCCCCCTCACTCCATATACTCCACAACTACTCATTCCATACATATACGTACAAGAAATGGCATCGTTTGACTCCGCGGAAGATTTGGCAATCACCAAAGCATGGTATGCGGAAAATCGACTTAGACGTCAATCCTCTGAAAGGGAGAATTCCACAACTTTTTGGGCTAGTACACAACAAATTTATCCAGGAGTTTGGGAATACTAATGCAAGAAGTGTTCAACAAATCCAAGCTAGGCACCTAGTCATTGAAAAAGTGATACTTGCTTTTTTGGCTCTCTAACCTCGGATTTTTAACACTAGCCACTTCACCTTGTCCATTGCAGAATTTGTAAGTAATTTGATGGTTTTTTTACGTAACCCATGTTGGTTTATCTTCCAATGAAACACCACTAACAAATGTAAATTTGTTTTTGTGTTTTTGTAGCATGAAGTCGTGAAAGCGCGCTACTTGGAGGAAAAGGGGGAAGCATTCGCTTTCTATGCAAGCTATCACTTCTTGGCAGAAAGAATCCTGGAGGATAACCCGGACTACTTAGATGTTGTATCGTCTTCGGAGGTGGAAGATTGATGGTTTTAGAAATTTTTGTATAGGTTTTGTGGGTATACCTCTATGTAAACCCTCACGAGACTATAACTCGTCCACTAGGGTCGCCTAGGGGTTTAAAGGCTTGATGCATGTGCTAAATGCATCCTACAATAATAATGCAATGAATGGAAATTGGTAATGAAAGGAAACAATCGATTTATATATGTTATAAGTAAAATCCGATTACCAAAATCAGATTATAAACATGTCAACGTTATCCGATTATAGATGTCCTCTGTTAATTCGTAAACACCAATCCAGAATCGTTTTACAAGTGAATGAACGTAAACCGATTCTGGATTGGTGTTTACGAAAAAAAATAATCAAAAAGTTTGATGTTTTGATGAACTCTCTAACATTATTTAATCTCACATCCAAAACATAATTAACCCATAATACGATTAATCAATGCTAATTAACTAGGGGTAAAATAGGTATTTAGGTAATTATTTTGATATGGGGTGATGTGTAGTGATTTCTAATGACCTTTTTCGTCATCTAGCTATAGGACCCAATTAAGTCCTATAGGCCCCAATTTAGCAAGGTAAAATATACGGTTTAACAAGGGAATAAATTTTTTCCAATCGCCATAGATATACAAAATGAATTCATGTTTCTCCACATAAACGTGTGGGGTAGGCAATAGATAGGTTTTAATGAAGCCAACAACACCTCATTCATAGCCATGCCACTAGTGGTGTGAAATAGGGTGTGCATAAGTAGTCATGCTCGTGCCCGAATATGTTAGAGTGCACGAGTCAGTGCACAAGTTTTCTGTGATTGAGTATATACACCTAGAGTTTGGATGATTTTATTTAGAGAATTTTGTAGTGATTTTTTTTTCTCCAGAAAAACAAAATTATTTTAGGCCAAAATTTGTTAAAAATCTTCCTCATTTCTAGAGTTTGTTATTAAGGCTTCCACGCATTAGATTGACTCAACACCGAATATTTCCGACCTTCACTTTTACAATTATAGGTGATAAGGTGATAAGTTTGGAATACACATAAAAGATATGTCTTGGGTCAAGGCGAAGATATGTGTGGGTAGGCGAAGGAAGTAAAATAAGAGTTAGTGCAGGAAAATAAAAGAAATCTAATCAAGAAATAGGCTTGGGAGCCAAATAGAATATTTCATTGATCTTTCAAAGAGCGAACCTCACTGAAATTTGGTATTTCACGAAAAGGTATGGTGAGGGTTGAACTCTGCAACAAGGTAACAACCATGTGCGAGTCGGATTTAGTGTGACCCGGTGAGTGACCAGCTCAAATTCATACCAAACCTTCCCTCCTAGTTAACTACACTGGTCAGGTTATATTCAAATGAAGTTGCGTTGTGTTTTGAAGGGTTAGAACTGAGTATTCATGGAACTATGTCAAGGTGTTAGAACTGTGAAGGGTTTGTTTTAAATCTCTCTTTCATCAATTTTTAATTCTGATTTGTTCATAGGGTTTGTTTTCGAATTTTTTATTGACGGGACATGGTATATACTGGGAACTGTTTAAAAAGTTTCCCGGCAGGTGTTCGATAAAACGTTTGTGAGACAAAGTCTAATAGCGTAGAATGGTTTGTGTTGAATTATAGTCAGAATTTCATGTCATTTACATATCTTTTCGTTTGTGCATGCATTTTTATATTTTTCTAGGGTCGTCCACTCCTATGTTGATGGTAATTAACATTTGTTGATGACAGGGAGGTTGTGCTTATCGCTTGAATAATAATAAAGATCAACCCATTGTTTTACTTGGCTGGTATGCGGATTAGGAGAAAAGGGATGCTATTGTCATTGAGGTCATAAGCAGATGCAAGGGATTATAGCTAGGGCTTGTTGCAGCAACAAGTCTCATGCTTGTGTATAATGGTGTTCGCATTGGTTTGTATCGACTGGAAGTCTGAAAGCTTCAAGGGAAGAGAACCTGGATTTGGCTCAAGATGCTGACAATGAAACTAATATCCATTTGAATAACATTTAAACTTTTGAACTGTCCCTGATACTCTCTTATTTTTTTGAGTAAGATTGTAAATGGATTCGAAAATGTTGGTATTATTTATGTGGTCTATATATCATTTTTTAGGTACCCGATTTATTTATGTGATCTAGCAGTCAAGATACCTGATTTATTTAGTTAGTCTACTAGTAAAGATACCCAAGTTATTTATGTAGTCCATCAGCAAGGCTACCTGAGTTATTTCTGCGGTCCATCAGAAATAGTACCAGAGTTATTTATGCAGTCTATAAGTGAAGATACCTGATATATTTATGTGATGTCACTCAAATACCATTATAATCCACTCCCTATAAGTGAGGATACATTGACTCATCAGTACAAACCATTATATGCTATTACCCTCCCTCAATCTCAAGTGGTCTGTAAAAATACAACTTGAGATTGCAGACATACAAACCACACACTCATCAGTACAAACAACAATATCTAAAGTGAAACAATAGTGATAAACAGGCAGCTGCAAAAATAGTTGAGAGAGTAGTGTAAGACTAGTCGATCCAGAGAAAGTCTCTAATTGCAGTTGAAGCATAAGTGGAAAAAGTAAGTCGTGACTAAGCTGAAACAAGTGACCTCCATAGATATTATTGAACTTGACATGAGCAACAACATATACGTCAAAATATAGCTGAAGTGGATGATATAAAATGAAACCAAACGAAGAATCTGAGCATCACTATCAACCGGCCAATAGAATTCCACAAGGCTAAGCAACCAACAAGCACGTTTATCATTAACACCTTGAGCAGCTGAGAAGTTGCGACTTAGCACAAGCATTATATGCCACTTGAAAGTTACCTCATGCACAAGACCTTGACAAACCGCTAAGAGGAGCCCTGTTGCGATTGCCTATGTGGTAGGAATGTTCCTGACCACTTGAAATAGATATCCAGAAGTAAAAGCTGCTATAGCTCTGTAAAATGAAACATTTCATGGACTTTTCAGTTAGCTGCAAAGAGAATGACCCGACTTATATTTCGAGAAAAAGATAGTGGCCCAAGTCGAATAACAAATTGTTTATCAAGACATGGATCCTTCATGACTTTAACAAGTAGAAGCAACAAGCTGAACATTGAATACTCTTTTCGATGAACCCTAAGTGTATACATGAATCACTTGCAAATCCTTGAAAGTTATATGCTTTGGAAAAAGAAGATAGATTTTTATTTTATCTTTTTCGGTAAAGAAACAGAGTTTTAGTCAATGAGGTTTAAAGGTGGTCCACCTAACATCATACAAACATTTTATTTTCTACTTGGTTCTCTCTATTCCAAAACTAGAGATGCAAAATTAGCACAGACGAATTCAGCTTAATACACCACTTGAAAAGGAAGAAAATCATAGGCCGCTTTAGACTGAGCAAGGCTTTCAAAGAAAAGACTGGCAAAAACTCCTTGTATGAAAAGCCTGTATATAAGAGTATCCTGAAGTCCCTAAACCAACTACAAAATAGAAGTATAGATATAGGCATAGCATGCTAGTTATGCAGTAGGTAGTGGAAAAGAAATTTTGTAGGTGGTCAGTATTTGTCTTCAGAGCATAAGCAAGAAGCAACACTTTCAGCACAGTTTCATCAAAATAAAGGTACAACAATAATAGGTGATGTAGAACAGGACCAGGTGAAACCATATCAAGTAGCATGAGGTAGCAGTTAGTATAATAAGATGAATCTAACATGAAACACTTGGACAAGTATCCGAAAAAACATCTCACACCAAAACATAATATTTATCCACATACACTGCTAGACTTGAACTAATTGAGAGTAAATTATTGCAGACAATACAGAGGACTGGAACTCATACCTGTTGATTTAAGCAGGCTGGACATTATGAAGCAATAAGCAGCCAAACCAAATAAGATTTGCTTCACTTAGCTGGAAGAAGCATCAAGCATCAGAATTAACAATGCAGTGACAAAGATATATAACCACTTGTAATAACTTCTCAACATTATTTCTGACACCATTATATATGATTCCCATTATTCAGTTATTGCAGCAGGGCTCACTTATTCCAACTATTGCATTTATTTATTCACTACTTGTTGTAGGTGGAGATATTTAGCCAAGCTAAACCAAGAAGTAAATAGCAATAAACCAACACAAACTAAAAGAACATATTCATGAACTAAATCCATTTATTGCCAGCATTGAAAATGAACTTCTGTCTATTATTCAACACAAACCATTCTACGCTATTATACTTTGTCTCACAGACTTTTCATCGAACACCTGACGGGAAACTTTTTAAAACAGTTTCCAGTATACCATGTCCCGTCAATAACACATTCAATAACAAATTCGAAAACAAACCCCATGAACAAATCAGAATTAAGAATTAATGAAAGAGGGATTTAAAAAAAAAACCTTCACAGTTCTAACACCTTGAGATAGTTCCATGAATACTCAGTTCTAACCCTTCAAATCATAATGCAACTTCATTTGAATATAAACTGACCAATGTAGTTAACTAGGAGGGCAGGTTTGGTATGAATTTGAGTTGGTCACTCACCGTGTCACACTGAGTCCGATTCACACAAGGTTGTTACCTTGTTGCAGAGTTCGACCCTCACCATACCTTTTCGTGAAATACCAAATTTCAGTGAGGTTCGCTCTTTTTCAAAAAGAAGAAAATAAAGCGGATATTTCAATCATACTACAATGGTTCGGGCACTTACTGAGGTTATAAATGAGATTGCAATGGTTCCAAGCATTAGCATTTTTCCTGTTCAAATTAATTTGCTTCATGTATATGACGATAATGATAACGAAAGAGTCTGAAGTCTGTTTAACCAGGGCTCCATGAGAAACTTAAGGTTTTTTCTTCTTTTTCAGGAACGTGTGACAACGACAACTATGAAGGGGTATTAAAGAAGACCGCAATTGGGGGATATGGGAATTAATTTGGGGATATAGCTACAGGACAAAAACGGGATCCCAATAGCAATTCTGGGTGACCCATTATGTAATTTTTTTTTAATTCCTAATCTAGCCCCCACTAATCAGGATTAGCAATTAATTATAATTAGTAAAATGTTAAGTATTTGGGGGATAAATTAGTGTGTATTTATTTTTATTTGAATTTGTGTGGGTTAGTTGAGAGTGAAGGAGGGAAAAATATTTTTGAGTGGAATTATTTTTTTTTAAATGGAAGATGATTGCGATGAGAGACTTGCAGCTGCTGAATCTTTAGCTCAACTATAACAACAATCATATCTCCAATCTTCGGTTAATGATAACAACTCACAATTGGAGTTATATGATGAACAACACCCTTGGAGCATGATTTTCGTGAGCATGAAGTGTTTTGTGAAGAACCAACCCAAGAAAGTAAACATGTTCAGCATACAAGCAACCCCAACAAACAGGTAATGCTTCAAAGAGGTCGAAAATTTGATTTTTCTTTTTCAAACCGCAATTTTTTTTCTCTGAAAAAGCTTAGTGTCGGCACACTCGTAGTATCAATACTACGCCGGAACATCTACAACCGGCATCGTATTTATACTATTTGTATGCCGGTACACAATATCCCTCATATTTAAAAAATATGTCGGTGTGGTATTCAAACCAAAGCTCCATGCCGGTTTACATTTACACTTTTTACCTACCACCGAATATTCCATGGAATAACCATAACGGCATGGTTCACTCTTAAATAAATATGCCGGTACCACAAGAAAAACATACAGGAGTTTTGGATTTTCGAACTTAAATACCGGCTACGTATTTAATTTTTCATGAATGCCGACACTTGGTACCGACGTAGTTTGTATATATTGGGACAAGCCGGAAATAAGTACCGGCTTGGAACCTTACATATATACCATGCCGGTTTTATAAGAAAAACATACATGAGTTAATCATATTTTGAACTTTGGTACCGGCGTTGAATGTAAATTATCGTGTAAGCCGGCACTAAATCCCGGCGCGGATTTTAACTTTTCGACAATGCCGGTATGAGTAATCCCGGCATTGCAGTTCAATAAAATACAATGTTGGAACATTATTATGTGGAACTAATTCAATTTTCTTTTCATTAATTCCTTAGGTTGTGACATACATCGATCCAAATTCCAAACCTCTCTTTGGGGATACGTCTGAATACTATAAAATGCCTCGGGTATGTTACCAAACAATACTTTCACCTAGTTTTTACAATTTTATGTTGGGATTGGTTGTAATTAACCTTATAATCTCCCATTGTTGTCCTTATGTAAGGAATAAAATCTCCAGAGGAAGCAATTGCTTGGGCAAAAGAGACGGCTCTTAAGAACATGTGTGTCTTAGTGATGAATAGCCATCGTTTAGATGTTCGTTTTGAGATGGTTTGTGAGAGAAATGGAAAATACAAGGATAAGAATAGCCATAATAGAAAGGGTTATGTATATAGAAAAGAAGACTAATAGGGTATACAAGACTCATACGAGGAAGTATGAGTGCCCCTTTAATCTAGTATTCTATCTAAGAGACAAAGGAAAAGAAGAAGAAGAATGGGATTGTACGGTGTGGTTTGGGCGTCATAACCATCGGGATCCGAAAGATTTTGTTGGTCACTCCCTAGTTGCGAAGCTAAAACCTCATCAATTCGAGGTTGTAAAGATAATGACCAAAGCATGTATCAAACCAAGAGTGATTCTCAGAGGCTTCAAGGAAAAGGATGAGACGAACGTTTCTTCATTAAGTACAATTTATAGCGCACAAGCAACCATTAGAAGGTTGGAATGGGAAGGGAGGACCGTTATGCAAGAATTTGAGAAGAGATTTTGGGATCACAACTACACCCGTATCATTAAAAGAGGACCGGATAAAAAACCCTTCAAATATTCATTTCACATCCTTTGCTTTCACAATTGGCTCATAAGTGTTGTGATGTTCTTATGATGGACTGCACCTACAAGACAAACAAATACAACATGCCGTTGTTCAACATCGTGGAGAAAACATCAGACAAGGTAACATTCACGTTGGCTTGGTGTTTAATGGAAAACGAGAGGGATTACAATTATCATTGGGCATTGCGACAATTGAAATTATTATTCCCGAAAAATCGATTTCCGAGGGTCATCATGACCGATCAATTTGACGCACTAATGAATGCCATATCCGACGAATACCCAGATGCACAAAGAACACGATGAAAATCATAAAAGGTGGTTGGAATTTCTAAAGGATTGGGAGAAATTTTATTGGTGTCTTACAGAGGACATGTATGAAAAGAGATTGAACATGTTTATTGCCAAATATAAACTCCTCTGGCATTCCTATATGGGTCAAACACAACATCTTGCACAACCACCGAGTCCAAAGCCATCCTCATTGCAATTAACTGTTTCTTGTTATTGGGCCTCGGGGTATTGTCGAAGTAGTATTTCTGAGCTAGAACCTTTGTTTGTTCATATCCACGAACAGTTTTCAATCCTTTATACCCTATGAACAAACTTTGGAAGTGTTCATAAGCCCACACCTGTGTCCATGAAAGATCGTTTCAATGAAATGCGTAAGAAAATAAATAATTTAAAACTAATAAATTTGATGATAATGATCAGAAAATAGGTAGTTCACTATACGTGAATTACAGTGAAATTCCCATTAAATTGACGGGCTTTCGACTTAGAAGCTAGACGCATTTCTGCCAAAAAATGTGCCAAGAAAGCAGTGCCCCATGAATACTCATGAACCTTTTCCAAAGGATCCAAGTATTGTAGGAGGTTCATATGCACCCTATTACCATTAGCATCAGGGAATATAGCGGAGCCCAAGATGAACAACATATAAGCAGCGACACCAATGTGAGGAAGGTGACAACCTTTAACTTTGTGTTTCCCCTTGCCCTTGCCCTTGCCTTGTGTTGGTTGTTCACTCGGCCCACCAACTTCGCTTTGGCTTGCTAATTGATTTGGGTGAACTTCATCATCTTCCTCCTCACTTTCGCCTTCATCATGCTCATCATCCTCAACTGTTCCTGCACCTTCACGGATTACAGTGCATTACGGTCACCACCACTCTCCCAAATTGCCCCTCTTGTTTCATACCCAAAACGCTTCTTGCGACCTTTATCTTCCCTCGTGGAGGCATAGACTGAGGAGTATCAAGACCATCCTTCCTCTTTCTCTTAGTGAAAGCATCGTTATTTTTTCTTTTGTTAGCTTCCTTGGATTTTGACCAATAACTTAAGCACACGAAAAATAAATAAGACAAGTCATATTGGAAGTTTAAGTACCGGCATTGAGACTCTTAAACAGACCAAGCCGGTTTAGTGCTACCGGCATTGAAACTTAGCTATCGAAAATGCCAGTAGTTAAATGGGTTTCTTCTGGATACCAAAAGACAACTACCGGCACTCTCGAAGTAAATTAATTCCGTCCTGGTAACAATATACCGGCATACAATGGAAGAGAAAGAGTGTGCCGGTACTAATCAAAAACATCATATATGTTCCTGTATGTATAAATTTTACTACCGGCGTACAAGAAATAAAAAAAATCTATGACGTTTCTCTGATACCAGTATCCATGAAACCTAGATTCAATGCCGGTACTGGTGACAAAGTTCATACATGTTTCTGTGTGTTTTAAGTCCACTACCGGCATAAACGAATTATTATTAAGGTATGCCGGCAACCTAAAACCGGTATGGTATTCAACCCAATTTGTATGCCGGTACAAGATATCACTTTCAGGATTTTAAACCGGCATGGTATTCATCCCAAATCGAATGCCGGTTTTTAAACCGTCTTTGTATTCATATAAAGTTTGATGTTGGTACTCTGTGTAACTCGACTGTTTCAGCTATGGTTGGCGATTCTAACCTAAACCCATTGCTATAAATCGATTAAAATAATCATAAATGAGTTCAAAATCACTAACCTTCTCACAGAAGCTACGACTGCGAGTGGTTGATCGTCCGAGTTCACCGCCTCGCCCTCTTCTTGTTCTTCAACAATCGAACCAATTCTTTGTTCGTGTTTTTGTTTAGCAATCGATTTGGTTTTCGGTTTGGCTTTTGTTTTCTTTCGTGGAGCCACGGTTATGATTCAGGTAGGTTAATCGACGAGGAATTTTTTGATTTAACGATTAATCGTCGATGAAGAACGATGAAGAAGATGAAGAAAAAAATATTCAGAATCCTAACTGTGCCAGCACTCAAATAGAAATGGGGGATAAATTGATTTGGTTTTTGATTTCATTGTTTTAGGGGAAAGGGCATATCAGTCTTTTCATAATGTTTTTTTATTAATCTAAGGGTGTTTTGGTAATTTCTCTCCCAAAAACACCCCTTAGCAGCCACCTTTGGTTGGGGAAGTAATTCATATCCCCCGATTAATTCCCATATCCCCAAATTGCATGTTCTTAAAGAAGTAGATGTCACACATATTATTATCGGAATTCGTTTGTAATATTTTATCTTCGTTGGTTTTACATTTAGAGATGTCCCATATTTTTATTTCTAGCATTGTGAAAGTTATTAAGACTTAATCCTATTAAAACATTGATTGATTACAGCAATGATATCAAATACGATACTATCCATAGTGACTGACATGTAATAGCTTTCCTGGAACACCATCTCTCAAGGAAAAAGGAATACAAAAATCTCAAATTCGAGGAAATCATTCCTTATAACACCTTTTTAGTTTTTTGTTTCAAGTTTATATTGTTTGAAAGCCTCTAAAGCTTCATCTTTACTTCTAAGAAGATAAATCTGACAATATCGTTAATAATCGTCGATAAAAGTGATATACCATTTTTTACCACCTCTAGTTGGTGTTGATTTCAAATCTCCTAAATACGTGTGGATTAGTTCTAAGGGGAACTGTACTACGTTCAACCTTTTTGTTAAATGGTTTTCTTGCATATTTAGATTCAACATAAATTTCGCATTTATGACCTCTGTCAATATTTATTTTAGAAATGCAACTTAAAGTAGCAAGTCTTTCGATGGATTTGAAATTAACATGTCCTAGTCGATCATGCCAAACATGTAAGGAGTCACAAACATAAGCAAAACAAGATGCATTATCATTAATGTTCAAAGCAAGTACACTAAGCTTAATCATGTTTTCACTGACATAACCTTTTCCACGAAGTCACCACTTTTAGATATTACAACATTGTTAGACTCAACTATAATTTTAAAACCTTTCCCGAGTAAGATGGTCTCTGAGATAAGATTCTTGCATATGTTTGGGACGTGATACACGTCATTCAATGTGATAGTTTTTCCTGAAGTGAGCTTCAATTCAACCTTTCCTTTTCCCACCACTTTCGCGGTGGAAGAGTTTCTCATAAAAAATTTCTCATCGTCTTTTACTTTGACATAGGAGGAGAAAGCATTTCTGAACTTGCAGACATGCCTGGTGGCTCCAGAATCTAACAACCAGTCTCTCATATTGGTCATATTAGAGAGACAAGGTTGACTTCGGCCACCATGCCAGTAAAATATCCCGAATCATATACTATGTTCGCCTTAGGTTTCTTTTTTGGATCATTTTTGGTATTTTTAGGTGCCCTACAGTCTTGGGACATGTGTCCTGGTTTACCACAGTTATAGCAGTCGCCTTTGATGGTGTTATTAGAGACACCACCTTTAGGTTTAAGTTGGTTACCTTTGTAGTTGCTACGTTTGTTACCATTTTTTGTTGGATTCAGATTTTACATCATGTCCTTTATCAACAAGGACATGAGATTTGTTGGACATGTCTTTGCTTAACAACAAGTTCTTGTCCTTGCAGCAGAGTAGCTCCTCAACTTGAATCCTTTTTCTCAGCTCTATCAGGGTGATTTCACGAGTCTTAAGTCGCAGCTTCCTCTTGTACTCAGTCCACGAAGGTGGAAGTTTTTCAATAACTGCAGATACTTGGAAAGCTTCATCAATAACCAGGCCTTCAGCAAGAATTTCGCTGATGATTAACTGAAGTTCCATGAATTGATCAACCACAAGTTTTTCATCATTCATTTTGTATTCAAGGAACCTAGTTTCCAAGAACTTCTTGCTTCCAGCAGCCTCAACAAGATATTTTTCTTCCAAGGCTTTCCATTAATCAAAATCAGTAAAATTCTCTTTTGCATTGTAAAAATCATATAAGGAATCATCTAAGCAGTTAAGTATATGATTTTTGTACATATAATTCTTCCTAGTCCACCAATCTAGTCTATCTTCATAACCATGGTCATGAAGCCTTCTTGAGGGTTTTTGCAAAGCAACTTCATCTAACCTTAGGTCTTTTAGAAAAAATAACATTTTTGATTGCCATCGTTTAAAGTCTTTTCCACTAAACTTAGCAGGCTTGTCAACAGAACTTTTTCCCATGTTGTTACAAAAAAGTATAGTAGTAAAGATAATATTGCTTTTAGATTGTTGGGTCGATGTAACAACAATCTTAATTTAACTGAGAAATAATACTTAGCTCAAAACGACGCTTGATTGATGTTCCGGGAGATGAAGTGATAAATGTAGCAGTATAGTAGAGGAACGTATGAGATACGCTGACCTAAAAGAAATATCGCATGCTACTCCTCAGAGATGCGATAGCTGTTGACGAGATGCTTCCAGGATACAACTACTGTTAGTACTCCTCAATGTAGCATACAAAGAGAGTACTCTAAGAGCTTGGCAGTGATGAATGAAGAGATGAAAATAGTTACAGTGAAACAAAAACAAGCACATATGAAAATAGAGAAGGAGAGGTTTATGTTTCTATTTTTTTTTCTCTCCTTCAAAAAAGAGTTGAATCTTTTCTTTTAAAGAGACCAAAGAAATGACTTGAAAATGCATGGGGTCTAACAACCACACCCAACAATTCGTTTGGCAATCTGAGAGGACTTAGTCCAATACACTTTCTAGAGAATCAACTAGACAGTCAGACTAAGTCTAGAGTAAAGTATATCAAAGAGTTTAAATATTTCTAACTCTTAATTCAATCCGCAATCAACAAATAGAAATCTGCGAGCCCGATTGAATATAAGAGGAGTTACTTGAACGGTACCAAAGACCAATGTTCAAGTGTCAATCAATATAAATCAACAACCAAAGGTTGGATATTCTAATTGATTGATCTTAACGCACAACCTATGATATTTCAATTAAAAATTATATAACAAAATATAATGCGTAAAAGAAATAACACAGACACCAGAATTTTGTTAACGAGGAAACCGCAAATGCATAAACCCCCCGGGACCTAGCCAGTTTGAACACCTGACGAGGTGTCGAACTCGCAAAAATAAATTCCTTACTTCTCTTACACTAACTAGTAGTATACGGATGAGCAGGTTCGTTCCTAAGGGAGAGTTGAGTCTAGGTTGCCAATTCAATTTCTGAATAAGAATAATGCAAATATGAGAATGAAAATGATCAAGGACTCTTTCTCAATCACGAAACGTGAATCTTATTGATATGGCTATGTTTCTGTAAAGTACCCATTACTAATAACCCTAGAATATTTAGTACGCTCAAATATCCCGCAATCTCTTAATTCACCGGACACGGAAGCGCTCGACTACCGGATTCTACTTGCCAAGTTTCCTAGAAGTACGCTCTCTAGGTGTGACTCAATCAAATGCATTAAGTTCCGTGAGATAGGCTATTCCTAGTGACAAACACAAAAGCTCGATTTATCTACTTATGTCATTCAATACGTATGGATATTCAACAAAATCCCATCATCAATAACCACATATTACTACTTGTATTAAGAGTCTCTAGACAATCACGGGTCGAAGAGGTCTCAACTAGCATTATAATCATCCATAAACCAATTTAATTTGCAACTTAAACGATTCACAAATAACTCATAACCACTATTAGCACCGTAAAGAATGAACAATAACAAGATAAATTGTGAAACAAAGTATTTAAATATCAATTTGAATTCAAGTTGGGACGTTGAAGTTGTCCCTAATCAAATATGCTTAGCTACTGGAGTTCATGGTGAAACAAAAGATAAAACTGAACAAGCAAACCAAACAGCAACAGTAGGTGATTATGCGGATGTGGAATGGTGGTGGATGTCACTTGGTGCCGCGAAGGTGGAATGGACTGTGGAAGTGGAATTCCGCTGCTGTTGTTGTGTGCTCGCCAGGTCCAAGTACTGCTGTGGTTGGATGTGACTGGTACTATGAACTGCAGCTGCTGGTAGTGATGATGTAGATGATATGCAGGTGGAGATGCAAAACAGGGCTGCAAACTGATGCTATGAAGTGTTGTTGGTAGAGATGATGCTATGAAGTGTTGTTGGTATATGAGATGATGGCAGGATGGAGTGGTTATGCAGATGTGATGGAGATGCAAAGGTGGTGAACTGGATGCAGGTGCAGGTGGTCTATGAAGTGTTGGTGGTAATGGTATATGCAGGTAAATGAATAATGGTGGTGGTGGTTTTACAGCGAGCAAAAGCTCGCTGAAACTAGGGTTGCCGCAGTTGTGAGGGGTATGGGGGCATGAGATCCTGTGGTACTCGCACCTCCTTTTATATATCTCTGGACCTGCTGAGTTTAATGCCGACTAAAACCCCACTTTCCTAATCCCGAACTCAGTCTAAAACACGTCTTCAATCTGCTCCATTGATACACATGAATCAACGGCAAAAGGCTGAGTCTTTACTGGTTTTTCGCCACAAAATACTGTCAAAAGTTAAGGCTTCTTCTGAACCATCTCAGCCCTTGTCTTTACCGTGCTATCTCCAGTCACAATACAACCCAAATCAGCCAAGCAGGCGAGCTACCTGTAGTCCTAACTACTGCCAGATAAACCTTGTATTCAGCACACAACTCATGGCAAACCTGGATGTTCTCTCGGCCTTAAACGCGAACCCAAAAGTGAAATCAAACTCCGATTACCTGTCCCTTTCTTCTCGCTCTCGAAACCATTGCTAATCCCCATCATAGACTCATAAACATTTGAATAAACAGCGGCAAAGGTTCGTTTCACTGAACTCTAGGAGTTGCGGCATAACTGGCCAGTCGTTCAAGCATTTAGTCGAGCACTTTCTGTGCAGTATGCAAACTGATAATGGTTGTGTACTGGCCGTATATTGAAGATTGCACAAACTCCTTCCCTGTATAAGACGATTGTAACACATTCAAGCACACACATTCATAATGCCTAATCTTTTCATAACTAAATATCTCTTCCTCAATCATTACCAAATGTGGCAGCAACAGTTCTTGTTCACCTATGATCTCAGCTGAAATGAACACAGAACCATTATATCATGATCTGTGTCATTCCTGCAATCGAATTCCTGAAGCCCATCTTCGAATTCTTCTCATAGAACTCAAAGACTGCCTTTAGTCTTCAGTGGCAGTAAACTCAACCTTCAACCTGTATTCTCGGTTTTGAACTAACCCAAAACTTTATCAATTCTCATTCCGTGTGTTTCTTGCCTTTGTATACTTGCATTAAATCTGAATCCCAACGAGCACATCCCATCTGGCTGAGTTTGTAGGCGTGAAGGACTTGGTGCAGTAATCTGCTATTGTGACAAGAAGAAATAGAATCTGTCTTGTTTTAGCTCGACCTAGGTTTGATGAAAAGCAGGAGGATTCGCCCCTTAATGAACTGTAGTCTGTACTTAACAATACTCAGATGGTTGTCCCTTATCCTCTGCTGGCCTCCCGATAGCACTTGCCTTTAAAACAACATTCCTTTCCAAATTGCAACTGTTTCTTATTCTTTTACTCCAATGACTCCAAAATACCTATAAAATGCAAATAAAGCATAATATAAATAAGTTACAAGAGAAATAGCTAAGAATAATGTATGAAATTGACACTCAAATGATATAATTTAGGCACTTATCAACACCACATTGTGTTAAGCCGTTACAGATTCTAGCAACTACAATTTAACTTCGGACTGGACTGTAGCTGAACCCTAATCAATCTCACATTGATTCAAGGTACAGTTGCGCTCCTTACGTCTCTGATCCCAGCAGGATACTACACACTTGATTCCCTTAGTTGATCTCACTCACAACTAAGAGTTGCTACCACCCAAAGTCGAAGACTTGATAAACAAATCTGTATCACACAGAAAAGTCTATAGGATTGAATACATCTGTCTCCCACAGAAATACCAAAGATTTTTTGTTCCGTCTTTTGATAAATCAAGGTGAACAAGAACTAATTGATAAACCGGACTTATATTCCCGAAGAACAACCTAGTATTATCAATCTAGCGAAACAACTTATTGTGGAATCACAAACGATGAGACGAAGGTGTTTGTGACTACTTTTCTATCTTGCCTATCGGAGATATAAAATCTCGAGTCTATTATTTCAATTGAAGTCAACACGGTAGAAACAACAAAATCTATACACACAACTATAAAGAGAATAGTTGGGCATGGCTTCATAATCCCAACGAAGTCTTCAAGTCGTTAACCTACAGGGTCTCGAGAAGAAACCTAAGGTTAAAGGAGAATAAACTCTAGTTATGCAACTAGTAACACACAAGAGGTGTGGGGATTAGGTTTCCCAGTTGCTAGAGTTCTCCTTTATATAGTTTTCAAATCAGGGTTTGCAATCCAAGTTACCTTGGTAACAAAGCATTCAATAATCACCGTTAGATGAAAAATATGATTCTACCAAGCTAATATCTTTCAACCGTTAGATCGAACTTAGCTTGTTATACACAAATGAAATGTACCCTCATTTAGGTTTATGTAGCCGTACCCAAACGTGTACACCATGTTGGTTCACAAATAGTTAACCGAGGTTAGCCATATGATTACTCTCAAATCAACCATATTTATCTTAACCATAACTAGTTCAAATGACTCAAATGAAACTAGTTAAAGAGTTTTCAATTGCTACATTCTCATAGATTTATACAAGAACACAGTTGAAGCAAAATCTGTTTGATTCACTCGAATCAATACATGAACATTATAGCCACGGTTTGCAAAGATTTCATTCCTTATTGATAAATGTTTAAGTTCATGATACACTACCGATTTAGAAACTAACCACTTAAGTAGACGTACTTAAGTAACCGGTTTTGTGAGTTTGGTTTTTCAAACTCAGCAGAAATTCACGGACGTGAACTTTCCGCCAGTATGCGTACGGGTACGCGTACTTAGGTAACTGAATGAGTTGGTTTTGAAATCCAACATCAGCAGAAATTCACTGACGTGAACTTCCGCTAGTATGCGTACGGGTATTCATACTTATCCAGTCTCCTCCAGTTATTTTGTATACACACAAGTATGCATACTTTAGGTTCCCGATTTGGGACTTATACACAAATGTGCGAACACACAATATGCTTATATCCAAATAAGGTTACATGATTCTAAACTCTTTATTTCAATCATTGAAACATTCTTTTATAATGACAATAGCTGTTTTCACACACTATTAGCATCAAAGCAATTTTCAAGATAATGAAATAATCATTATCGAAACATTCCAAGTCTTACATCAAATGATTGTATCACACAAACCATGTAAGATGTTACTCGGAAATTTTCTCATGATATAAGATGAACTTGGTCGAAGCGAAAGCTTATCAGCACATATTTCGAGAAATATGTAAGCGAGATATACTCAGCTCGAAATCTCAAATGTATATATAGAAAACTATATCGTAATACGACTTATGTCTCAATATAGGAGATAGAGTAGAAATAGACTTTCCAAGTGATAGATGAGTTTAAGTCTCCACATACCTTTTGTCGATGAAGTTCCACAAGCTCTCCTTAGTAGTTATTCGTCTTCAAGTGATATATGTCGTGGAGTCTAAGCTCAACTACACAAACTATATCCTAGTCCGAGACATCTATAAATAGGCTAGAAATCAAGACTTATAGTTTTGATCACTAACATTGATAAACATGCTTGAGATAGCATCGCATGCGAGTTCGACAGAGAAGTGCTCTAACAATTTCCCCCTTTGTCAATTTTAGTGACAAAACTATCAATACATATGGATTATAAAATAAATAAAAATTATAGCTTCTCATCCACATGCTTGATCTCCTTGGCATCTTCAACATGACTAGAAATCTTCGTCCCTTACAAGTACTCCAATGATCCCAAAGGTTGTAAGTTTAGCACCATCCTTAGTTGAAGATCCATAGCGATAAAAATGAGAAAACAAATGCTCTCAATCATTGTTATACGATGTCATGGTGATATGTATCACTCTCCCTTAGTCAATAATTTATCTCTTCATGAAAACCACCCCCCCTTACATAATGATCCGTAAACCATATGTATTTGTAGTATCACACTACACAATAATTCCCCCTTTTTTTTGTCAATATAAATTGGCAAAGGTACGAAAACTAGTGGGATCCTCATGAAATTTTCATAGAAATACTTCATGACCAAAATAGAATACCATATCAACTAATTTAGATGCCATCATAAAGCTGAAGCTAAATGCATTCATCAAGGAGTTTAAAGATACAAGATAACCCCTATAATATTCCACAGCCGTACTCCCCACAAAGATTTGACAATTAAGTACAAGTTCAAAAGAACTCTCCCCCATAAAATATCATTCTCGAAAGAACAACAAATGCGACCTTACTTTCACAAGAAAAGAAGGATTTCTTTGGACATAATCAAATCACATGAAAACATGAATTTGAATCCAAAGTATTCAATTGAACTAACCACAAGAGAATCCATGATTAATCCAATTGAAATGCACAACTAAATTAACCACAAGAGAACCCATGATTAATTAAATCAAAATACACAACTAAATTAACCATAATAAAGTGATCAATTCAATTGGTCATGCTCGTCATAAGAGAACTTACGGAGCAACAACTAAAATGACCACACGAGAATGATCAATTCAATTGGTCATGCTCAACATAAGAACACTTATGGAGCAACACAGTATATGCACAAAAATGTGGATCGGAGATTGACTAAATACTGCGGAATATACAAGGATTCATTCATTTTCTATCACTATTTGCACAATGACATATAATAGACTTAATCCTTGTGAACATAAGTTTTATCCTTTATTTTCATCAAAATAATGACATAAAAGGATTTAACTTTTGCAATGTCAAAAGTTCATTCTATCTTCTATCAATACTTTCATACCGACATAATAGAGATAACTATTGAACAAATGTTAAACTTCTCATGGATGCAATACTTTTAACAAATTAACTGAAGAAAACCATTCAAGGATAAACATAAAGTTATTACACCTCTTAGAACAACATCCAATAATAGAAGTTTATCATTGATTAAAACTAAATGAAGAAATTAAGCTTGATTGCGATTATATTTCTCAATAATCTTGAAAACTGGTTTAGCTAGTTCAGGATGAATCCCCAACACATAGTTCAGTTATTCCTGTAAGCACTCAATTCTTTCATTAAGATGATTACCTTCAGAAATGACTGGTTTCTTCATCTTGTTGATGTCTGTTTGGGACAGAGGAGTAGCATGACCATTGCAGGTACCAATAGGAGGAACCTTAATTTGACTGCAAATTCTTTTTCTGTGAAACCATGTGAATCATCTGAAGAATAATCATGCCACAAAAATCAATCTCTTCTCCAGATAAGGTAGCAAACCATCTCTGCAAGGGTCCTTCTCCATAGATTTTTATCAAGCGTACTGGGAATCAAATTTGCAACAACCAATTTACTGAAGACTTTCAAATGAAAGCTAATGTTGTCAACAGAAAACTTTCCCCCAGACCATGATTCACTTCTATTTAGAAGCATTCCAGAAAGCTGACCATGACTTGGTCTGAGATGCTCAGGTTGAAGAATTGCATATGAGCGATCAAGCGATAAATTCAACAAGTATGCAATTAATTCACGATTTACCTCAAATGATACCCCACCAACCATTATCTTGAAGCAACAACTGATTTTGTTGCCAGCATGCAGGTTAGCACAAAAGTGGCAAGTCATCTCAGGATATGAAGACCCAAGACCATCATGAATATATCCCCATTCATGTTGGTTCATAAACTAGTGAAACTCAGGTTCGTTTACAGTACGATCATAAACCCTTTCTATGAAAAAATTCCATTTAAGAAACTTAACATATTTGTTCCTAGCAAGAAGACTAGTAAAGTTAATTTGAAGAGCAGGATCATAAAAGGGTTGTATTGCATCTAAACCAATTTCATCATCATCAAACTCATTATCGCTATCAAACCTTCTATAAGGTTGAGTACTTGAACTTTCACCAGCTTAAACTTTTCCTAGAAGCCATTTTTTGAGAGAAAACACAACAAAGAGGATAACAACTTACTTGGTCCGTGAACTGTTATTGATAGTAGAGTTCCAAAACATCAAGTAGAACGAAAAAGGTTCTTGACCCAATGTGTAGAAACTTCTTTGAGTTCAAAGGTGAAAACCAAATAAAAATTGGTTAAGAAATAAGAGAAAAATGATAGAGAGTTTGTAAACCAGGGTATTTCTCTCTTGTTCATGAACTGACGAAGAGAAGATGAAGGTGAAAAGAACAAGAATTCGTTCGCTCCTTTTATGTGCAACCTACCGACAAGTTCCTGATCCGGAAAAACTAATTCCGGTACTGAGATTTAATCAGTTCTAGACCATGGTACAGGCACGTAGTACGTGAACCGTATGTGTGCATATAAGGGCATGTTTGTTTTTCCTATATTTTGACTGGTCCAAAATAGGGGCGAGAGTTTGAAGCGAGACTCAACAAAACTCTCATGAGGAGTTCTTTTAAGAACTTATAAGAACAAATATCCCCTCACATCGTGACACCAAGAGAGAGTTTCCTTCCAACAACTCTTACAGTTTCTAGTGCTAACAGACTCCTAAGGGACTATCTTTATAAGACTATCAACAAACTTCAAGATACCCCAAGAAGATTTGTGTTTATGATTTCTCGCTTTCCAACTTATAAAAGACAGTTTCTGCAGATAGTTTATAGTACTACGAGGGGAACCTCTTTTGGTAAAAGAGGACATCCTAACTTCTTCATTCATGAAGAAAATAAAACTATCTTGATAGGGAGTTTCAGGAATTGAGAAAAAAAATTGATTCATGCTGTAAGGTGATATACTCAGATGACTGAGATTCAAACTCTTCTTGTAAAACATTTAGTTTGTTACAAATGATTGGTTTACAAAGAGGGGGAACATTGCTCTTACTGATTAACAAATCAATATCAACCTCAACATAAATATTATTCTTCATCACTTGATTTAGCCTGTCAAGAGATTCTTGTTCATTTTGGAGATATAAATCAATATCAGAAGATAAGCTTTCAAGTTTCTTTTCAATTCATGATAAGACTTCAAGGGATTTTAAACCTGGTGGAGGTTTGGATAGAATTTCTTTTACGGATTTAATTAAATCAGACATAGAAGAGAATTCTGAAATCCTGGATCTGGTGGTGCATATATTGAGATAGCACTTCTATCCATATACCTGGTGGAGGTTTGGATAGAATTTCTTTTACAGATTTAATTAAATCAGACATAGAAGAGAATTCTGAAATCCTGGATCTGGTGCATATATTGAGATAGCACTTCTATCCATATCATATCGCTACAAACACGGACTTCTAAGTTCTTTAATGTGTTTGCCTGCTCTGATACCAATTGAAAATGCGTGGGTCTAACAACCACACCCAACGATCCGCTTGGCAATCTGTGAGGTCTTACTCCAATACACTTTCTATAGAATCAACTAGACTGTCAGACTCAATCTAGAGTAAAGTATATCAAAGAATATTAATATCTCTAACTCTTAATTCAATCCGCAATCAGCAAATATAAATTTGCGAGCCCGATTGAATATAAGAGGAGTTACTTGAACGGTACCAAAGACCAATGTTCAAGTGCCAATAAATGTAAATCAATAGACAAAGGTTGGATATTCTAATTGATTGATCTTGACGCACAACCTGTGATATTTCAATTATATAACAAACTATAATATGGAAAAGAAATAACAAAGACACCAGAATTTTGTTAACGAGGAAACCGCAAATGCAGAAAAACCCCAGGACCTAGTCCAGTTTGAACACCACACTGTATTAAGCCACTACAGATTCTAGCCTACTACAAATTAACTTCGGAATGAACTGTAGTTGAACCCTAATCAACCTCACACTGATTTAAGGTACAATTATGCTCCTTACGTCTCCAAATCAAACAGAGCATTTAAGATATCTATATTCCAAGTATTAGTTCCAGGAACGATGAATTGATCGACAGTCTTTAAGTCGGTAGATCTAAACCTAGATGACACAAAATCAGACCTATTAGTTATCCATTTAAGATCCCATATAGGGATTAACTTTCCATCTCCAACCTCCCAACAATAGTTCTCATTAATAATTTGCAAACCATCATATACCTTTCAAAACCCATGAGCCATGCTTTATAGCATAAACAAGGGGATGCCTATTGGGAAAATATTAATGTTTCAATATCCTAACCCACGGAGCATCTAGTTCACATAACATTCTCCAAGCAAGATTCACAAGAAGATCTACATTCACATAACTTTCTACAGTTTGTTTTTTATTCCAATAAAAAATTCCTCTGAATATTATCAAGCCTATTTGTAAGCCTTTTTGGCATAGGAAATACATCTAACTAATGAAAAGCTAACATTCCTAGTACCGCTTGTGTCATAACTGTTCTAGCGGGTTGGTTAAGGTGCTTACTCTTCCAAGTTGCTAACCTATAATGGAATTTATCCCGTAGGATCCCAAAAATTTCCATCTTATTCCTCTGGATTAACAAGGGAACACCAAAATTCTATCAGGGCTAATCTCTTAATCCTAAAGTATTTGCAATATGAACTTTAATCGCGTTATCCAATTTAGGATTAAAAGTTATCATAGTCTTATCAAAATTAATTGACTATCCAAAATACTTACTGAAATCTTTAATTACATTGGCTAAATTTTTTGCACCCTTATAACTAGCTATAGTGAAGATGAGACAGTCATCAAAAAAAAATATGTGACTTATTGTTGGACTGTCTCTAGTCATCTTGATTCCCTGAATATCATCTACACACTCAGCATTAATAATAAGCCTAGATAAATCTTCCATACATATAATAAAAAAATAAGGCGACAAAAGGTCTCCTTGTCTCGGACCCCTTGTAGGGTAAAACATTTCACCGGAAGACCCATTCAAAAGCACAAACATTGAAACCATGGACACACAAGCATAAATCATTTTACACCAATCCTCATGAAAATCTAGCTTTCTAAGAAAATTATTCAAGAAATCCTACTTAATATTATTAAAAGCGTTTGACATGTCAAGCTTAATAGTTATAGGACCTTTATTCTTGGTTTGACACTTCCTCATGCTAGCAACTACCTCATGGCAAGCACTATATTGTTTATAATCTGCCTAGAAGATAAAAATGCTACTTGTTGAGGACTTATGGACTTGTCCATTGCCTTCTTAATCCTACTAGCCAAGCGTTTACTACTAATTTTATATGACACATTACTTAGGCTTATAGGTCTAAAATCAGTTGCATGCTTGGGACAACTAGATTTAGGATTTAAGGAAATAAAACTATGATTCATTTGCTTTAGGAGATGTTTCGAATGAAAGAAATCCTGCACTACCTTAACGGTGTCTTCACCTACCACATCCCATATTTCCTGGTAAAACCAGGTGGAAAACCATGAGGACCTGGCGAGGTCCAAGGTTGCATTTGGAAAACTATTTGTTTGACCTCACTTGCAGTCGGTGTACTAAGAATATCTTCAACAGAAGTACGAGACATAACATTACCAAACAAACGATTAGGACTCGGAGGATTATTAGTACAACAAAATGTTGTCTTTGTCAGTCAGCCACACACCTATCTCAGACTGAATAGAATCAATTTGAGTTCATCCTTTTTAAAATTTCACTTTATCATAGAGATACTTAGTGTTTCTATCAATATACGAGAGAATTTTATCCTTAGCTTTTTGCATATAGAACTCTTGTTGCACATCATACCAATATTTAAGTTTATCTTCAAGCTCTCTTATACTAGGAAAATTCATGTCAACACTATGGTACTCATTATAGCTAACTGATTTTGAACTAGCTTCAATTGAGTCTATATGTTACCAAAATTGTTTAAGTTTTAGTTCCTAAGTAAATACTTAACATTCGTTGGAGACCTAATAAATAATCCTAAAAGCATGGGAACCTCTATGTTGAGATGATAATTCCAGTTAGCACTTATGATGTCCTTACAAGAATCATTCAAGAACCAACATTTATTAAACTTATAAGGTTTTGTACTATTTTTTTCGTACTTAGTACTAACTTATAAAATAGGACAGCGGTCACTCCCTAACACAAGCAGATGATATACAATACAGTTACGAAAATAATCAAACCATCTAGCATTACCCACACCTCTATCAATTTTTTTTTAAAAGCATCATCCCTTTTATTGGACCAGGTGAAGGGATTCCCAGAGAAAACGATATCAGTCAAGTCAAGAAATTCAAGATGGTCTTTAACTTCATTAATTTGTGATTGGGATACTATATTAACTATTAGTTTTTATTCTTTCCTAACTATGAAGTTAAGCTCCCCTATGATAAGCCAGTGACATTGATATTTGCCAGAAAGTTTGGACAAGAAATTCCACTGCCTAGTAATACCAATATCATCCATAGTACCATATATACAAACCACAAAAAAATTCACTCCTAGCATCAAATTGGACTAGGAAGACATTAAAATTCCTATTGCAATCCACAATCTCAACAAAAATACCATCCTTTCACATCAAAAATTAACCACAAGACAATCCGACAGGATTCACAAGCCAATAATTTGGGTAGTTATACTAATTAGTGTACCTAATCATTTTTTGATCCTTGTTTTTAGTCTCAGTGAGAAAAATTATATTTGTATCATTAAATCTGACTAAATACCTTAGATGATATCTAGTACATTTATTGCCAAAGCACTGGACGTTCCAGTACAAAACCTTCATCTCTAAAGGTTTACAAATAGAGTGGACTAACTATGAAGATGAAGATTTGAGGCCTAACATTCAACCACAAAGAGGCGTGCCTGCAAGAAACTATGGACAAATGACTAATTACATTCAAAATCAGAATATGTATGACAGTTTAAGAGGAGATCTTAGAGTGAATCTTTGGGAAGAGTATGGATGAGCCGGTGGGAGTAATTATTAAGTTTGATGTTATTTATCGGTTTAAACATTTAATTGTTAATTTGTTTGTAGATTGTTTATTCAATATTAAGTAATTATTAAGTTTTATGTTATTTATCGGTTTAAACATTTAATTGTTAATTTGTTTGTAGATTGTTTATTCAATATTAAGTTAATGAGCTAACTTATTATTTGGTAAAATGCAATGATATTTCAAATTAAATCTAAAATTAATACATCAATTATCTAGAGGTACCACTACATCGAAATGATCACCCTCATCATCATCACCAACTTGGTTGTTATTAAATCTTGCTTGTTGTTTAATCGGTGCTTGTAGCCTGTCAAATTCGATTTGCCACGTATGTTTTTGTCGGGGGTTCATAATTGAAGTGTCATCTTGAAGAATGTTATACTTGTCATAGTCACTGACAAATTTTTCTTGAGAAAGATGACTTTTTTTTGTCTCCATGTTTTGAAATTTGCTGTCATCCGCTCTTTGCTTCTCGACGGTCTTCTGGTGTTCCATAAACTCTGTCATGTTAAAACTAAAAACGCATGGGATACCAAATACACCAAACTTTTTTGTTCGTAAACCTGTATATACTTAATACAATTGGAAGTAGACCAACTTAATGATCTTTGACAATGTATATATGAAGTTAATATCTCTACCTCCACTCAATAAGTATATGTATATAGATACAAGTGAAAAAACGAGGGTACCTAAATACACCAAAATATTTTAATTTATCCACCAATAAGTCCTCTTACCGAAAGTGATTTTCTATGGACAAAGTCGAGACAATACTACAAATCGATATTCACACATTGTGTGATCGTCCATGAATAAGAGATTGAGACAACACAACAATCAAAGTGCGATTACTTGATAATAGGTTCGAACTTAACCGACTCTATAGTATCACTATCAAGTAATACGGAGTTAACGTTTGTGTAATTTACTTTCAATTATAATAACAACAATTATAATTGCGGAAAGGAAAAATAAATGACACAACAAGAATTTGTTAACGAGGAAACCGGAAATGCACAAAAACCCTGGGACCTAGTCCAGAATTGAATACACTCAGAAATAAGCCGCTATACAAAATCTAAACCAACTTCATATAGTTGAGACCAAGAAACTAAACCTAATTCACTTAGTTTCTTCAGTATCCATGCGCTTCCGACATTCAATTAGTGTACGCACTGGAACAATTCCTTTGGATCGTATTCCAAACAGTAAAGGAACAACAAATTTGTTTGGTAACAACTCTATTGATTCTTTCAGATGAAGATATCTCAAATCATAAGCAAAGGCTCTTCCATTTAACAAATAAACTCCTTTGCCTGGTCAGAACAATCTATCCAACAACTAACGAAGTAGCATAGTTTAGATTTGCAATTAATCAATATAGAATCAAACAAGAAACTATAAGGTAATGTTAATCTTACACAACTAATCAATCGAAAAAAATCCGATTCTAGATGGATCCCAGACGATCAAGGTTTGTGCACACCCAAAGATATAGAAACCAAATAAGAAATCTTCTTTGTCTTCAAATCTTCTTTAATCTTGAATAAACACCTGCACAACACCACTTGAATCTCTTGTGATCAATCACGCACAGAACGGAGTTTGTTAACAATGGATTATCACAAGATATCTTTAGATCTACAAACATTTCTAAAGATTCCGTCGACACTCCGATCTAGTTTGAGTGAATCTTATATCAGAAGAGAAGATTATAAATATTAAATAACCTTGGTGCAATCAAAGTTTCACAACCGCTAGTCAATCAAATCAAATGAAAACTAAAATAAACTGCAATTATATAGTTTCCCACCAATGGTACTCGTAGATCTTCTTAATCCCACGGAAGACTTTAAACGAGCGGTAGTAAAAGATTTCGCCTAATTAGGGTACTTTCCTCTCTGAATAGACGGCTCCACCACAAACAACAAAAATATAAAGTTTGCCTGGATCTTAGGATAGTTTGCTAGAAATTCAAACTTAGGTATTTATAGACCAAGGATGTTTGGACACCAAGGAATTTCCAAAACCGAATATTCTCAAGATATGTAATAAATGCTCAAAATCGGTTTTCATAATTCCTAGAAATGATTTGTCCAATATTTCTGAAATCTCACAAGAAAATCTCCAATTAGTAAATGCACATTACAAAATTTTATTTTCCAGAGATATGCATTTAATTGCTGGTAATTAAAAGCATATAAAACTAACAACCTTAATTAAAAGATTCTTAATTTATTTCGGTCTGGGATCTCCTTGAGTTATTAAGGAATATCTTTGAATAATAAAAGATAAGAGTTATTGATCATGTTCAAAGTATGTTGACATCTTTTCTTTATAAATCCTTTTTCATATTTACAATCTTGGAATCGATTATACCACACTTCCAAACAAGTTTAGAATTGGTTCATCTATATTCCAAGACTACTATGTGATTGATAAAATATAAAATCACTAATCATGGGTTTACGGTTCTACCAAACACAAGGATCGGTTCTACCTTAATATGGTTACTGGGACCGGTTACATCAGTTACCATGATCGGTTATATCAATTACCAGGACCGGTTACCATATACTTATGGTATTACTTGTGATCGGTTACACAAGTCACTAGGATCGGTTACACCAATTACGAGGACCGGTTACGCCAATTACAAGGATCGATTACGTAACTCTTTTGTGATCGGTCACACCAATTACTAGGATCAGTCACACCAATTACCAATATCGATCATACCATCTTAGGTGATTACTTAGGATCGGTTACACTAATTAAAGTAATACCAATTCATAAGTCAGGCATTGTGATTAGTTATACCAAGATATATAAAAAGTTGTAGTCGGTTCTACTAACTCACACATATTGGTAATCCAAATATATGCAATGAATAACAATACCAATAAGCTTAGTGTTTATGGGTGAAAATGGTTTCTGCTGATTTTGGTAATTTCGAGTGTGTGTGGGTGAGAAACGAATTTAACCCTAATCAATGTACTGCAAGGGAGTACTTTAGATTCGAGAGATCAATATGTACAAGTCCGTCCTAAACCAAGAAATGGCCGTTCCAAACTTGATTCGGTCACAAAGTGGAGGAGAATGGGTTGGTTTTGGGGAGGAAAGCAAGGAAAGTGATGAGACCAGAATAGTCGATTATGGAAGAGTATTTGTGTTACGACTTGTATCAGAAAGTGGGAAGCTAACCAAAGGGAAAGCTAGCAAATGTTTTCTGAGTGGTGTATGCTCCTTTGAACTTGTTGTTTGGTGAAAATAGGTAAGACCTATTTATACAAGTCGAAGTGAAACGTACTCTGGTTTCATTAAGGAATGCAAAAGTGGGTGAGTAAATGGGAAGAGGTGGTAACGTTAACGCATGGAATTGATGTTCCATAAAATCGTTAAAGCATGGAATTGATGTTCCATAAAAATAACATTTCACCATTAACTCCCTATATTTACTAACCGCCTCATCCTTATGACACTTCCTTATGACGGGCGCAGTGTACGCCGCACGCTGTAAACCGCCAAACCAATACCCAAAAAGGATCCCCCAGTTTATGATATGTGTTGATGTCTCGAATGTTCTTATGGAAAACATATAGCATATTGTTGTTTTCTGGAAAGTCGAGCTTGGGAGACTTGCTAGCTTGGTGACCTTCGACGGTCGAGATTTTGCATCTTAAGAGGAAAGGTAGTCGTTGATCATCGCACGCTTTCCTTTGTTGGTAGACGCATAGGGAAGGCCATCATGGTGGCATGTCTAGGTCAGCATGCCATTGGCATAGAATGGTGGCGCGTCTAGGTTGGCATACCGTTGGAATGGCATGGTTTGGCGTGACCAAACTTAGGTTTTTGGGCCAAAGGTTACCATATGTTGTCTGGTAACCTTGGACGGCCAGGATTTGCTCCTAGGATTGAAGGGGTACCATTGATTATCGCACGCCTTCGTTTTGGTAGCCACGTAGGGAAGGCCAACATGGTGGCGCGTCTAGGTTGACATGGACAAACTTAGGTTTTCGGGACAAAGGTTACCATGTGTTGTCTGGTAACCTTGGATGGATAGTATTTGCTCATGAGATTGAAGGGGGACCATTGATTATCGTTTTGGTAGCCGCGTAGGAAAGGCCGACATGGTGGCGCGGATAGGTTGGGATGTTGTTGGCATGGCATGGTTTGGCGTGGCCAAACTTAGGTTTTCGGGCCAAAGGTTACCATGTGTTGTCTGGAAACCTTGGATGGCTAGGATTTTCTCCTGGGATTGAAGGGGGGCCGTTGATTGTCACACGCCTTCGTTTTTGGTATCCACGTAGGGAAGGCCAACATGGTGGCATGGCTAGGTGCGTTTGGCATGGTGGGGCCAAGGACTTGGCATGTCGTTGGCACATGGCGCGGCTAGCATGGCTAGGGCCAAGGAAAGGTGTGGTTTGGCTTGGCATGGCGGGGCCAAGGGTTTGGCATGTTGTTGGCACATGGTGCGGCTAGCATGGCTAGGGACAAGGCAAGGTGCGGTTTGGCTTGGCATGGTGGGGCCAAGGGTTTGGTATGTCGTTGGCACATGGTGCAGCTAGCATGGACGGGGCCAAGGCATGGTGCGATTTGGATTGGCATGATGGGGCCAAGGGCTTGGCATGCCGTTGGCACATGGTGCGACTAGCATGGCTAGGGCCAAGACAAGGTGCGGTTTTGCTTGGCATGGTGGGGCCAAGGGTTTAGCATGTCGTTGGCACATGGTGCGGCTACCATGGCTAGGGCCAAGGCAAGGGGAGGATTGGCTTGGCATGGTGGGGCCAAGGGTTTGGCATGGCCAAGATGGGACCGTGACCAAGATAGGGTTTTGGGTTAAAGGTTACTATGTATTGTCTGGTAACCTTGGACGACTAAGATTTGCGTCTTAGATAGAAAGATGGTCGTAGATTGTTGCAGGCCTTTGTTTTGACAACCAGCGTTGTGCATGGCGTGTTGAAATGGCAAGCATGGTTGGAATTCTTTAGAGAGAAGATGTGGCTGGCATGGTTTGCCATTGACACAGTGGTGCAGACATTATGGTTGGCATGCCTTGGCACGGTAGGTGTGGCTGACACGGTTTTCCATTGGCACAGGGGTGCGGCTATCATGGTTGGCATGCCTTGGCGCGGTAGGTGTGGCTGTCACGGTTTTCTATTGGCATAGGGGTGCGGCTATCATGGTTGGCATGCCTTGGCGCGATAGGCATGGATGGAACGGTTAGCCATTGGCATAGGTGGCATGAGAATTTGGGTTTTGGGATCTATTGGAACCCTAATCAGTAATTAATTAAAATAAAATGGTACCCTGGTGTTTTCTCGTAGACATATTAAAGGGTACAATAAATGCATTCATTGGAGCTATTATTACTCGAACCCTATGACGTCACTATCTTTTCTAGGGTTTTACAATTTTAACCCCAAGATAAAAACCACCATCAACATTAAGTCCCCTGCTTGGTTTGGAACATGGGCATTGTTGTGAGGTAAGAATAATATGGTGACAGACAAGGACGGAATCGAGACGTAAATCATGCAAAGATGGTCAGGAAAATCCGACTAACCTTTTTTCGAGAGGTGAAGAGAGTTTTTGATTCCCGTGTTGGCAGCCTTGCATAAATTATAATGGGATGCAGACTGTGGAGTGGTGAGACGAAGATTGCTGGCTTGTTCTGGCCGCACATCACCTCGACTGGGATATGGAACATCATGATGCTAACTTGGAGAATTTCTTGGTATTTGCAAGTCGCGGCGCGGACGGCTTGGAGAGGTAAAGCATGTGCGGGTGGATTGGAGAGGAAATGCATGCGCGGTTGGCTTGGCATGTGGGGCCAAGTCACGGGCGTCTTAGAGAGGCAAAGCATAGCGGACGACTTGGAACGTGGGGACAAGGGGTGGCGCGGTATTGGGAAGGCAAGCATGGTGGATGGCTTGATGTGTGGGGCCAAGGCATGGCGCGAATGGTTTCTGCGTGGTAATTGGTCTTTGCGGGACCGGTTTCCTCTTTTCCTTACTTATCTCAAATAGGAAATCCTTTCCTTGTTCAAACTCCCATGTACCACGCATATAAAAGGAGGGCCGGCTTCTCCTTTTGTTTTACGCCTATTTATTTATCCCAGCAGTGTGGTAGTGGTAAAGCAAAGCGGACAAACGAATCCCAGGTATGCCTTCCAATACCTCTTCTTTAACTTGCTTTCTCTTTTCTTTTGTGTTAGTGTAAACCCTATCTATAGGAGTACTTTTTCATAAACTTGTAGAAGTATTATTGGCGTGAACATGAGTTGTAGGTATGCTTTTCTTGAACTTGTAATAAAATTTAGGCGCGAATGTTGTAGTGGTGTTGGCCGCCTCAATTATTGTGCGAAGAAGGTGTGCACGAGGATTGTCATTCCCTTCCCATGAAAGAACTAGCTTTTAGGGTTTTCTCCTCTTTCTGGTGTGGCCGTGTGTATGATTTCCTTTGGGGGGGCGCCTATTCGGCCGGGAGCGAGTTTCCAGCTGCATGAAGTGGTGATGCAGAGTCTATCAGTCCATATTTCTTCGCATATGCACAAAATGACTTTGAAACCAATTGGTTTGCGTCTAGGATGGCTCTCTTATGTATGATAAAATATTTCCATGCGCTTTATGTAATAATCTCTACTCGTATTGTTCCATTGTAGTTGTCTCGGCGGTGAAAACATCGTAAGAGAATTTTCGTTAGGATGTCAAAAATTTCTATCGTACCGAAGGATGTGGGTAATTCCAAGCCAAGCATAGATGATAAATTCTTCACAACATCCGTTACAATTAGAAAAAATCATCCCAAGTATGTGTCGATCCTCCTGACTGGTTCGGAAAGTGAAGGAGAGGCCCAGTCGGTTCGTCCGGGTAGTGTAATAAGGTTTTGTATTCAGAGAAAAGAGTACCATGCTTTTCCCATTGACTTTAAGACCAATGTAAGCCCATTTACTCCCTTTGAGAAATGGATGCGATTCATGTTGAGCCAGGAATGTGTAAAGGCCAGCTTGACCAAGGCGTAGATTATTAATGATGTCGCGGCTTCCGCAGTTCTTCAAATTAGGAAAGATATTCCAGGCTTGGTTACTTTTATTTCCAGATGGTGTCCAGACACTCATACGACTATATGCAGGTGGAGTGAAATGACCATCTCCTTGGAGAGCGTGGCTGTATTGCTGAACCTTCCCATAATTAGAAACCTTGATGTTAGGTTGTCTGTGGATGAATAAGAAATGCATGCCGCCCTGGTTGCAAAATCAAAAGGATTCGTTCGAAAAGGAAACGAGATGAAGTGCTTCTATGATTGGTGGGTGTTTCAGTGGTTTCCTGATGAGTTGGAGTCGAATCAGAAAAATAGTACGCTTCATGCCGCGATGTTCTTGTCTCTTTGGTTATCCAGAGATATTTTTGATGATGGCTCCGGTAAAAAGGAGATAAGGCAGGAACTTATCAAGTTTGCCATAAAATTGGCAAAAGACGTCGTTCTCCCTATCGGCGGTTTGTTTATTGGTTCTCTGTACGCACACTTGGATCAGCTGATCTCGGATATGCGCGCTTCGAACGGCTATATGAAAGTGGATTCATACATTCATGCCGCCTTTATTCAGGTGTGGCTGTGGGAGCATTTCGAAAAGTACACCCCAAAACCGTTGGCTATACTTCCCGAGTCTTTGGGGTGGCTCCAGGATACTGCGCTGGTCGAATAGGCGCCCAAAGATTGGCTCGAACCTGGTTGATTTTCTTGACAACTCGTACACGGTTAAGTATCGTTCATGGGATCCATTGCATGCGTCCATAACTCAGATCAGTACTTTTTCTCCTGCTCCGAACATGTCTTTGTCTTCTGATAAAGAGGATTTGAGTGTTGGAGAGATGGTGTTCATGAGAAGCTGCACGCCCAGTCATGTGCTGTCTTTATTCCGAGGATCTTGCAAAGCAATCTCTTACAACATCGATAAAGCGGCTCGGCATATGGGTTTTGACCAAGGGGTCCCACTTGTTCGTTATCCGTTTGTTCTAGAAATCTCGTTGTCAACTATTCTGGATGCTAGTGTTCATGTATCGGGTAAAAGTCTCCCTTTTCTGCTTGCGGAACGAAATGCATCAACAACCTCCAAGTATAACATATTTTGGCAGGATGAATTTCTCATTATCCATGTATTCATGAATGATGTGGTAGAAAACAGTCGCGGTAAGCTTTCTCCTGCGGTTTTAGCGGAACATCCACTGCTGAGGGATCCTAAGCAAAAATCCGTTAGAGAGAATGCAGATAGTCCCAAATTGAAGGAGCGAAGATCTAAAAGCCGTGCTGGTGGTTTTCAGTCGGGTCTGATGGCTAATCCGACTTTTAGTTCTTCCAATATGCGAGTACGTATAAATTTCTTCCTGACTTAGTCAGATTACGTATGTCTTTGTATCATTTCTGAGTGTTCGTTCTTGTGCCTTACCCAGGGTCTTAGCAGCGTGAACGCCTTCACTAAACTTGCACGTAGTCAGAAAACTGCACCTCTTGAGACGGAAGGCACCGATGTTGAGCCTACCCATGGCGAAGGGGAATCCGAGAAGGATGAAAGTTCAGAGTCCAGAGATCGCGAGAGTAGTTCTTCCGATAGCAGTGCTGAATCTTCCTTTAGTCGGTCTGAAAGCGAATCAGTGAGTCTTCTCCATGCTCTTCTTCTTTCTTCTTTCTTTCTTCCATTTTTTAAGAGTGTCTAAGCCGTGATATCACAGAGCGAATCCAGTTCTGAAGATGAACTTGAGAAGGAAACTGGTGAAGACACGGCTTTGTCTCTAGCCGTGTCAGCCAAGCCTGGTAGCTTTGAAACAGAGGCCAATCAAGATGGAAGTCTTGTTGTGACTCAGACAACAGAGATTGCATCATGTGAATGTTGGCGCAATTGCTGCTAGTGAATGATTGTTCCAGAGGGACTTTGACTTATCCTGGGGCTATCTACTCGGCCTGAGAAAGCAGCTTATCTGTGGAGTTTCCTGACTATGTCCAGGCGAATCTCAGTGATTTGATCAGGTCTAGCCCTCGGAGTAGCTGGTTCGAGGAAAAGAGCATTCTCTGTTGTTACACCAGATGACCCAGTTGAATGGTCATCGACATACGTGACAGTAACGAAATAACGGAAAAACGCATGACTGAAAGGCAGAGTGGCTCTCGCCTCTTGTTCCTAGATTGATTCCTTTGACATTCTATTGGATTTGCTAATAGAGAAAGTGGAGATTCAACTGATGGGTTTGGAGATCCTGAAAGAAGAGGTGGTGATATTAAGGGAGACGGGTTCGTTCGAACAAATAAAGATTATTATATTATGATAAAAGTTGATTTCTTCCATTGAGATCTTCTCTTCTTCGAAGATGAATTTTGTTATTAGGAATCCTTTTCCAGTAACTGATGCAGTCGCAGGTGCCACCTTTGTTCCTCCATACCTGGTTCCTTATCGGGATCACGTTTTGATTTGGGGATTTAGTGTGCCTGCTAAACATGAGGCGTTATACACCAAGATATGGTAAATCTACAATCATATTGCCACAACCAAGAAAATTACTAGTCGATACGCGATGGTCAAGCGTGTGGAGGAAGCCTTGTCTTCGATTGAAGACATGCACAACGTGACTGGTCACACAGTTTCTGAGGATGTAATCTCAAGCTAGAGGTTTCATCGCGTTATGTGCATGAAATTCGAGTTCAATTCTCCTTGGTTCGTTGAAGGTTTCTCTGAATTTGAAAAGTTCGAGTTCAATGCTTCTTCCGCAGACATGGTGAAAAAGCAGGAAGCAGAATTCAAAAAATTGTGCAGGCAGCTGAAGTTACAAAGGGCAGCTCTCTAGAGCACGAGGGGGGCCTTGATAAAAGGAGCAAGCCGTTTTTGGAAAACTTTCCTTGAATACATTTATGTCTTTTGAGCTTCTTATTTTTAGGTTTTTTTTTTGAAAGGCGAATGAAATGCCTAGTTTATGGTTTTGATTTTCTGGATTTTTTGGGTTGATAGACAAGTTTACCTATGAGGGTTTTGAATTATTCTTTTGGGAATGAATCGTTTAGGAATGAATTGTTTTGGAAATGATGTTGTCTTAGTTATAATTGAAAGTGTTGCCGGCATCCTAGGAAAACCATGGAACCTTGTGTTTGGTAGATGACATGGGGTGGAACAGAACATCACAATTGGTTTTTTTTTATTCCCATGAAAACTTGAAAAGGTAAACCACGCATCTTGTCTAGGTAAGACTTACTTGGTTTTTTAGGTCTCGTGATGAAAAGGAAACCTTCCGGGTGCACAACCGAGTTTTATGGGAAGCACATCCGTGATTGTGGAAAGTCCCCAGTCGTTACTGAGTTGCCTGCTAACCGAGTCGATGATTATCGGGTGGATCATTTGCTTCAATTTTTTGGTAAGTCCCAAGTCATCCCTTGTCGTGTCATGACTGACAATCGAGTCGTCTGGAAACTGAGTTGTCGATACCTGATCGGATTGCCTGCTTCTACCATCTTGATGTTTGGGCCGAAGCATGAGATCGATGGTCGAAAATTGGCATTGTAACCGAAAGATCAATATCCCATTGTGGTCGCCAATTTTTTGTGGGTGAAAATGGTTTCTGCTAATTTCGGGTGTGTGTGGGTGAGAAACGAATTTAAACCTTAAATAATGTACTGCAAGGGAGTACTTTAGATTCGAGAGATCAATCTTTACAAGTCCGGCCTAAACCAAGAAATGGTCGTTACAAACTTGCTTCGGTCACGAAGTGGAGGAGAATGGGTTTGTTTTGGGGAGGGAAGCAAGGAAAGTGATGAGACCAGAATAGTCAATTCTGGAAGAGTAGTTGTGTTACGACTTGTATCAGAAAGTGGGAAGCTAACCAAAGGGAAAGCTAGCAAATTTTTTCTGAGTGGTGTATGCTCCTCTAAACCTGTTCTTAGGTGGAAGTAGATAAGACCTATTTATACAAGTCGAAGTGAAACGTACTCAGGTCTCATTAAGGAATGGAAAAATGGGTGAGTAAATGGGAGGAGGTGGTAACGTTAACGCATGGAATTGATATTCCATAAAACCGTTAATGCATGGAATTGATGTTCCATAAAAAGAACGTTTCACCATTAACTCCCTGTATTTACTAACCGCCTCATCCTTATGACGGGCGTAGTGTACGCCGCATGCTATAAACCGCCAAACCAATACCAAAAGAGGATCCCCCAGTTTGTGATATGTGTTGATGTCTCGAATGTTCTTGTGGAAAACATGAAGCATATTGTTGTTGCCTGGAAAGTCGAGCTTGGGAGACTTGCTAGATTGGTAACCTTCGACGGTCGAGATTTTGCATCTTCAGAGGAAATGTAGCCGTTGATCATCGCATGCTTTCGTTTGTTGGTGGCCGTATAGGGAAGGCCAGCATGTTGGTACGGCTAAGTTGGCATGGCATCGTGGCGCGACTAGGTTGGCATGCCGTTGGCATGGCCAAACTTAGGTTTTCGGGCCAAAGGTTACCATGTGTTGTCTGGTAACTTTGGATGGCTAGGATTTTCTCCTGGGATCGAAGGGGGACCGTTGATTGTCGCACGCCTTCGTTTTGGTAGCCGCGTAGGGAAGTCCAGCATGGTGGCGTGGCTAGGTTGGCATGCCGTTTGCATGGCATGGTTTGGCGTGGCCAAACTTAGGTCTTCGGGACAAATGTTACCATGTGTTGTCTGGTCACCTTGGATGGCTAGGATTTGCTCCAGGGATTGAAGGGGGACCGTTGATTGTCGCACGCCTTCGCTTTGGTAGCCGCATAGGGAAGGCCAGCATGGTGGCGCGGCTAGGTTTGCATGGAATGGTTTGGCGTGGCCAAACTTAGGTTTTCAGGACAAAGGTTACCATGTGTTGTCTGGTAACCTTGGATGGCTAGGATTTTCTCCTGGGATTGAAGGGGACCGTTGATTGTCACACGCCTTCATTTTGGTAGACGCGTAGGTATGGCCAGCATGGTGGTGTGGCTAGGTACGTTTGACATGGTGGGGCCAAGGGCTTGGCATGCCATTGGCACATGGCGCGGCTAGCATGGCTAGGGCCAAGGAAAGGTGTTGTTTGGCTTGGCATGGTGGGTCCAAGGGTTTGGCATGTCGTTGGCACATGGTGCGGCTAGCATGGCTAGGTGTTAAGTGCATATTTTTCATATATTTAGTGTCGAATCCATGCTAGTAATTGTTATATATTCTTGCGAATTATTGTATATTACTCTTGTTTTCTCTTATTTATATTTTGCTAGGAGAATCGTCCAAAAGAAGTGAATTTGCACGTAATTGTGCAATAAAAGAAGTTAGCTAAAAGCAGAGAAGGGTCAAAAACCAAGTGGAACACATTCGAACCTTGGAGTCTTTGATATCATCTCGAAAAGGACGAGAATACGAATCAAATGGCGAAACAATGGGGTCAATCTGATGTCATATGAAGAAGTTATGGGCGAAACGAGAAGCTAAGCCTGTAGGTTCCTCAGAACTGACAGTACAATTGGAGAGAAGTATAAAACTGAACCGTCAGTCTCGCAAGACTGACAGTTGAAAGAAATTTGTTAAAGTCACTTCTCCGTCAGATCAGGGCACCGTCATCTTCTCCATCGACTTTAACAGGGAAGAAATATCGGCCGGGACTGCTGCGGCAGTTGGAATGATGGAAGGTACTTTGAAAGTGGATTTTGGATGCTGCCATTGCCAGCGAAGGATAAGGAGCCTGTGGTGATTCTTGGTGATGGAAGAAGGTGAACTGAGATGTAGCTGGTGATTGATACGAGGCCGAGAATGGAGTTGATAGCCAACGGCAACAACGATGGAAGATTAATGCTGGTAAGGTTGAGACTCGAGCCTGAGAAGATTAGAGAATTTGTTTGATCATTTTTCCATGATTGAAATGAGCTCGGGACTGCTCTTTCTTAATGCTGGTAGTGACAAGGGTTTTGTGCTGTGGTTGATGGTGAAGACATGAATGGTTGGCAATAGCGATTGATTTTGGCAGTGATGGGAGGAAGCTTAAACAGATGAGATGATGGTGGATTAGTGTTGTAGTTCATGGTGGTGGTTGACTGATGGTTTGTTGTTGTGATCATCTCAAGATTACAGAGAGGACAGGTTGCTGCTGTTAATGGAAGTGACAGTAATGATCATGGTGGAGAAGATGGCTGTCAGGGACAATACAGAGAAGTAGTGTTATTGAAGATGGTGATGCTCAGCATTAATGGAAGGTGTCTCGTTCAATCTTCCAGGAAGACGGTGATTGAATGAGACTTGATAGTCATGGACGATGAAGCTGAGATGCATGGCAGTGAGATGAAGTGGTGGTTGGCTGGTGATGATGTTCGAAGAAGTACGATGGCAGCATGACAGAGATACATCTAAGAAATGGAGAGTTGATCTCTTTGGTATCCGGTAGTGGTTTGCTGCCATGGATGTGATATATAGGGAAGAGATGAAACTGGATAATGAAGAGTTGGATCTCGAGTTCAACTGAGGAGTGTTAGCAAAGAGGAATCTCGAGAATGATCATGGCTATGAAGCTTGGGTGTGCTGTGGAAGATGATTTTAACCGAGTCTGAAGCGGGGGCGAGAAAAGTTATGGGATATATTACGGCTGGGAAGTTTTAGCCGCAATACTTTAGAGAAAATAAGAGAAAACATCCAGGAGAAGTCATGGACAGGAAGTCCCACCGTAGTAAGAGGAGAAGAAAATAGGATGTCAGTTCTATGGAACTGACAAGCTAAATACTATATGGGCTGGACTTCTCAGGTTTGAATATGGCCCATTTGGCTATTTAACAACTTATTCACACGGCCAGACTTTGGGACGTGACTAATTTTATGGAATCCGGCTAGGTTTTGGCAACCAGTTTCGCAAGGGATTCGGCGCACGGGGTCTTCTACAATTTGGAGACTATATAAGAGATACTTCTTAACCTAATAAATAATATCTCTACTTCTCATAACACTTTTGTTCTTCATAAAAACCTAGGGTTTACCCCTTTAGGGGGAAACCAGGAAACGGTGTAAGCATGAGAGGCTAAACGTTTGTTGATTGAGGATGAATTCAATGTTCTAGCATGAAGCTCTATTATTATACAAGTTGTTCGGAGTTTTAATCATCTTATCGTTTGTCTTTACCATATTTGATCTTCATGAGTGATTATTGGATTGATTTGGAGTGCACCCTAGATTGATCTATTAATTATTCTATTGCTAGTATTGGGTTAGGAGATAAGTAATCGTCGAATAATTCATACACAAGTAGAAATCACGAGACCTTGCAGAGGGATTCTGTGTAGAAATTGCGAGTGAAGATAACACCACTGGGATCAACCTAATTCATAAATCCTAAAGCGTTCGATTGTATTACACCTTGTGTGAGCTACTACTTGGTGGTTCGTTGAATAGAATCTGATATTGGAGAGCTTTTGTATCCGTGGTAAAAGGAGTTTTGGGGATAGCACTGAGCTAGCTGATATTCTACGGTTGGTGATGAATGGTTCTTACGAAGATAGATAAGTATACTAATCCAGTTATCGCTTGGTAACGGCGAAGTATTCATTGATCACCTCTTTCTTTTATTTGTTATTCTTTTTATTTTACTTTAAACCAATCCCCCTTGTCTTTTATTATTTTTCCGAACTAAATAACATATCAATTACACTGCTCTTCGTGGGAACGAACTTGACTTCCATTATATTACCAGTTAATTAGTGGAAAATATCTTGATTAATTTGTTGTGGTTACGACACGCATCAAATTTTGGCGCCGTTGCCGGAGAGCGGTTGCTAATTGATTTTTTATTTGGTTATCTTGTTTTTGTTTTTGATTTTCTATTTCTTGTGAGTCGTCATGTTTCCTTACGGAAATAACATGTACGGAGCACAAGATCAGATATATGACAGTGGTAATCAATATGGATCTTAATCTCATTCTTATAACAACTACCAACCATCCCATGGGTATAATCAAAACCAATCTTTTGGCTATGATCAATATCCCACGGAACCTTATGGATATTCTCATACATGTCAACAACCTTATGATGGGCATGTAAGTGAACAATCACAAGGATATAAGGATAGTTATGTTTCTGATCAATTTTTTTCTAGTAATGTGTAGATGACAGAGAGTTTTGAACTCAAAACTTATGATAGTGTAACCAAACCCACTCATATTGCTCATATTTCACCTATTCAAAGGGAAGAGTTGCGGTCTAGGTACTCTATTGTGAGTAATGATAGAAAACGTGTAAATATCAGAAAACTTTATAAGAGATACAATCAACTGGAAGAAGATGGAGCATCATAGGTGACTCTTCAAGAAATTGAAAGGGCCATAAAATTGGAATTCCAGTATCATTGGGATAGAGAAGATTATAAGAGATACAAGAAACTTTTAGAAAGTTCACGCAATAATGGTAAAGTTATTCCATCTCTAAGCCCAAGCTCGTTGAGTAATTCATTTCGGCTTATTTAATCATGTTCGTTTTAAGAATTCTGTCGTAGCGGAATGTTCAGAAATTCATTTAGGAAGGTCAAACCGTTGATTTAACCTAATTTGAAAGCCACCGGAATAAAAACACATTTTGGTTCTCAAATAAAAATACTAACACCGTTCAAGTCTTAAGATTAATTAATAAGAAACGATTTCAACCCCAAATTGTAAAAATGAAAACAGACCAAGATGGATTACTAGAATTTTACAGGCTTCATGCGAGTTCCAAAATTTATCGGATGTTATCCGGATAAAATATATACTGTAAATCCTATTATACCTAAATTATTCGGGATTTTTAAATGAGTTGAGTATCCTTTGACCACAGTCAAACGTGTAGTTGACCAGAACTGCAGAAAATCAAAACTGTACCATTCTGTTTTATAAAAATTATATAAAATCACACATAACTCAAAATTAGATGAGGTTTGTCATTTTAGAAAGATAAAAGATATATATGGATTTTCTAAGCAGACACTAAGGTCTAAAAACTAATGTATAATAGTTTTAAAATAGGATATTTATGAGATATTTAAAATAGTCGGATAATTTCTGGCTTTAACAATGGTACACAGAATTAAGTTAAAAATACATATACTACTTAGAAAATTCTATAATTTTCAGAAAATGTCCCTTAAGATGTTTTACATTTGTTTCAAAAAGAATCAAATCAAAACCTATTAAAACTTTAAAATGATAAACAGTCAACTCAACATCATACAATATTTTACAGCTTTGAATCTAAGACTAATTACATCTTTGAACAAGAAATTACGCATAAAGAACAAATTTAAGGATCTAAAATTATTCTCTAGGCTCCACGTTGATCAATTCCTTAGAATACGTCAAATCTGGAATTTTTGTCATAATACGACGTGAGTTGTGACACTCAATAAGCAAGGAAGCAACAAAACATTTTATGCAATATCTTTTAATTTCTTTTCAAAATAAGTTGCATGATTAACACCACCACAAACATATGGAAACACCACATCCATATAAATTAATAAATTCAATCAATCCACTCGCCCAAGGGAGACCCACGTGGGTTTAGGAAACAAAAACCGTTTCCAAGGATATCTCGTATCCCGTCATAAATAATCTTTAAGAATCACATTCTATGGACATCATCCCAACATTCATAATCATGCTCACAACATCGATTATCATCCATATATTAATGGAAACTTGCAAACATAAATTTAATTAAAAGAAACTTAAAGAAAAAAAGAGTTTTAGATTGTGTTGCGCCTACCTCAAACGTTAGCAATATGAACATGAATCCGAAATCTCCAATTAACGGATGCTAAAGGATCCTCTAACTATCTTGGTTGTTTCATATGATATAAAAATAACTTCAAGCCTATAGTATATTTCTTTTATTTTATTTTAGTTGTAACCTAAGCACTGATTAGAAGAAATGTTCTTCTTCCTTCCACGACTAAAGCAACTCCTCTTTGTTTGATATTTATAGTCAAACTTTTAATAAGACCCTAAATAATTACCAACTAATGACCTCGTGACACTTAGTACCAAAAACATATCCTAAGCTCATCTGATGACAACCAATTGGGTCAAAATCTTCTTTTACATAAACTTTTGACTGAACTTTAGAAATTTTAACAATTCTTTTCTCCTTTATCCGATGCTACATTTCCACTACTACTACTTTGGCCTATATCTTTAAACTCAGCTCACACTCATTTTGTAGTCAAGGAAAAAACGACCCGTTCCCACCCATAAAAGATTCCCATGCGTGACAAAACAAAAGCATAGAAAACAGGAAAGCAGCTTTTGATAAATGGGAAACACAATTATTATACTTAAAATAATTATTAAACTAAGGCAAGCTTAAATAAAGAAAGATAGATGGGAAACACAATTATTAAACTTCTGATCATTACTTATTGGTGGACATGTGAGGGTGGGAAACAAACTTACTAATCAAAAGAATTAGGAAGTAACTCATGGCTAAACTCATCGTTTAAGAACTAACTCATGGATCCGCCACTCATGGCCTTTTTATTTTTATTTATTAACTCATGAGGAATTTCGTTAAATACTTTTAACACGAAGTGGTGGACATCTTGATTATTACTCTCACCGAAATTCATAATTTTTGGAGTTGTAAAAGTATTTTATTAGTATTATACGAAAAACAGTGAAAGAACAAAACTAACATTTTATTGAGCTGAAGTATCGATATTGATATTTCATAAGATACCTTAATCCAATCATCTTCAAATTTCAGGGGAGCATTTATAACACATGTATTTATCTCATATCAATATTGTACAGAACACCAACGTTTCAAATGAAAGATAATGATTTTATACGATCCTTCTAAAATCTGGGCAGATTACTTCATTTTAAAACAAATATTCACAGTAAATTCATAATAATTTTATATTTAGCAATCCCAACGCACAATTAAAGATAACACATAGATCTACAACTTTTATCAGGACCTAAAATCATTTTGATATCATCAAGATTACCTAAACACTGTCAAGAACATACAAAGAGAAAATGTACAGAAATTTCAGAAATCAACATCCAAGTTCAAAACGGTGAATCTGTGGTGAAGTATTCTCAAAATTTAACTAGAGATACCTAAGCATGTTATCTATCAATATTAAAAGGCCGATCATCAATTAACTTCATAGTTTTAAATCAATAAATTACTGAGACCAAATTGAAGAGAAAGGGTTTCACATTCTAACTATCAATTGTTACAAACTCCTGTTGATTTTCTTTATCCTTATTCTTCAAAAATCTCTACCTCCATCTCCTTCTTTTTCTCCTAGCCTTTCTTTTCCAAATATCTCAAGCCTTTTGGTTTTCTAATCTCTAAATTCTCTCTCCAAAAAAATCTAACATAAAACTTATACTACTAATAATAAATTGCCTTCTCATATTCTATTCATTTTATTTACTTAATAGAATATATTAGGTGACTCTATTTCTACCCAACTCCTAGTCTTTCTAGTTCAAACAACCCACCTAGGCTAAGGCTAAGGCTAAGGCTAAGGCTAAGGCTAAGGCTAAGGCTAAGGCTAAGGCTAAGGGATAACAATCTAAGCACAAGGTTAACCAATCCAGGTATAACCCGACCCGAAACCGTAACTAAAAATACCGGGTATTACATTCTACCACCCTTAAAAGAAATTTTGTCCCGAAATTTAGAATATGCTTATCATCTCAAAATTCAGCATAAAATAAAGAAAATAATAAATAACAAAACAATCCAGCACACAACTAGTTATTCGCATGAATTTCTCAAAAGCAAGTATACAACCTAAAACACGAAACGAGTAATTGACCAATCAAACCAAACAAGCATGCATAGCAGCATACCACAAAAACATTTTATTCTATGGTTCCATTCAAGATCTAAAGCCTAGAGGTCTGATACCAATTTGTGATGCCCCGATTTTCGAAACCCGGAGTGCCACGTGGATGCCATATCCGAGGCCCGGCTACTAAGCCCAAGCTCATTGAGTAATTCATTTCGGCTTATTTAATCATGTTCGTTTTAAGAATTCTGTCGCAGCGGAATGCTCAGAAATTCATTTAGGAAGGTCAAACAGTTGATTTAACCTAATTTGAAAGTCATCGGAAGAAAAACACATTTTGGTTCTCAAATAAAAATACTAACACCGTTCAAGTCTTAAGATTAATTAATAAGAAATGATTTAAACCCCAAATTGTAAAACTGAAAACAGACCAAGGTGGATTACTAAAATTTTACAGGCTTCATGCGAGTTCCAAAATTTATCGGATGTTATACGGATAAAATATATACTGTAAATACTATTATACCTAAATTATTCGGGATTTTTAAATGAGTTGAGTATCCTTTGACCACAGTCAAACATGTAGTTGACCAGAACTGTAGAAAATCAAAACTGTACCATTCTGTTTTATAAAAATTATATAAAATCACACATAACTCAAATTTGGATGAGGTTTATCATTTTAGAAAGATAAAAGATAGATATGGATTTTCTCAGCAGACACTAAGGTCTAAAAACTAATGTATCATAGTTTTAAAATAGGATATTTATGAGATATTTAAAACAGTCGGATAATTTCTGGATTTAACAATGGTACAAAGAATTATGCTAAAACTATGTATACTACTTAGAAAATTCTATAACTTTCAGAAAATGTCCCTTAAGATGTTTTACATTTGTTTCAAAAAGAATCAAATCAAAACCTATTAAAAATTTAAAATGATAAACAGTCAACTCAACATCATACAATATTTTACAGCTTTGAATCTAAGACTAATTACATCTTTGAACAAGAAATTACGCATAAAGAACAAATTTAAGGATCTAAAATTATTCTCTAGGCTCCACGTTGATCAATTCCTTGTCATGCGTCAAATATGGAATTTTTGTCATAATACGACGTGAGTTGTGACACTCAGTAGGCAAGGAAGCAACAAAATATTTTATGCAATATCTTTTAATTTCTTTTCAAAATAAGTTGCATGGTTAACACCACCACAAAAATATGGAAACACCACATCTATATACATTAATAAATTCAATCAATCCGCTCGCCCAAGGGAGCCCCACGTGGGTTTAGGAAACAAAAACCGTTTCCAAGGATATCTCGTATCCCGTCATAAATAATCTTTAAGAATCATATTCTATGGACCGCAGCCCAACATTCATAATCATGCTCACAACATCGATTATCATCCATATATTAATGGAAACTTGCAAACATAAATTTAATTAAAAGAAACTTAAATAAAAGAAGAGTTTTAGATTGTGTTGCGCCTACCTCAAACGTTAGCAATATGAACATGAATCTGAAATCTCCAATTAACGGATGCTAAAGGATCCTCTAACTATCTAGGTTGTTTCATATGATATAAAAATAACTTCAAGCCTATAGTATATTTCTTTTATTTTATTTATGTTGTAACCTAAGCACTGATTAGAAGAAATGTTCTTCTTCCTTCCACGACTAAAGCAACTCCTCTTTGTTTGATATTTATAGTCAAACTTTTAATAAGACCCTAAATAATTACCAACTAATGACCTCGTGACACTTAGTACCAAAAACATATCCTAATCTCATCTGATGACAACCAATTGGGTCAAAATCTTCTTTTACATAAACTTTTGACTGAACTTTAGAAACTTTAACAATTCTTTTCTCCTTTATCCGACGCTACATTTCCACTACTACTACTTTGGCCTATATCTTTAAACTCAGCTCAAACTCATTTTGTAGTCAAGGAAAAAGCGACCCGTTCCCACCCATAAAAGATTCCCGTGCGTGACAAAACAAAAGCATAGAAAACAGGAAAGCAGCTTTTGATAAATGGGAAACACAATTATTATACTTAAAATAATTATTAAACTAAGGCAAGCTTAAATAAAGAAAGATATATGGGAAACACAATTATTAAACTTCTGATCATTACTTATTGGTGGACATGTGAGGGTGGGAAACAAACTTACTAATCAAAAGAATTAGGAAGTAACTCATGGCTTAACTCATCGTTTAAGAACTAACTCATGGATCCGCCACTCATGGCCTTTTTATTTTTATTTATTAACTCATGAGGAATTTCGTTAAATACTTTTAGCACGAAGTGGTGGACATCTTGATTATTACTCTCACCGAATTTCATAATTGTTGGAGTTGTAAAAGTATTTTATTAGTATTATACGAAAAATAGTGAAAGAACAAAACTAACATTTTATTGAGCTGAAGTATCGATATTGATGTTTCATAAGATACCTTAATCCAATCATCTTCAAATTTCAGGGGAGCATTTATAATACATGTATTTATCTCATATCAATATTTTACAGAACACCAACGTTTCAAATGAAAGATAATGATTTTATACGATCCTTCTAAAATCTGGGCAGATTACTTCATTTTAAAAAACATATTCACAGTAAATTCATAATAATTTTATATTTAGCAATCCCAACGCACAATTAAAGATAACACATAGATCTACAACTTTTATCAGGACCTAAAATCATTTTGATATCATCAAGATTACCTAAACACTATCAAGAACAGACAAAGAGAAAATGTACAGAAATTTCAGAAATCAACATCCAAGTTCAAAACGGTGAATCTGTGGTGAAGTATTCTCAAAATTTAACTAGAGATACCTAAGCATGTTATCTATCAATATTAAAAGGCCGATCATCAATTAACTTCATAGTTTTAAATCAATAAATTACTGAGACCAAATTGAAGAGAAAGGGTTTCACATTCTACCTATCAATTGTTACAAACTCCTCTTGATTTTCTTTATCCTTATTCTTCAAAAATCTCTACCTCCATCTCCTTCTTTTTCTCCTAGCCTTTCTTTTCCAAATATCTCAAGCCTTTTGGTTTTCTAATCTCTAAATTCTCTCTCCAAAAAAATCTAACATAAAACTTATACTACTAATAATAAATTGCCTTCTCATATTCTATTCATTTTATTTACTTAATAGAATATATTAGGTGACTCTATTTCTACCCAACTCCTAGTCTTTCTAGTTCAAACAACCCACCTAGGCTAAGGCTAAGGCTAAGGCTAAGGCTAAGGCTAAGGCTAAGGCTAAGGGATAACAATCTAAGCACAAGGTTAACCAATCCAGGTATAACCCGACCCGAAACCGTAACTAAAAATACCGGGTATTACATTCTACCACCCTTAAAAGAAATTTTGTCCCGAAATTTAGAATATGCTTATCATCTCAAAATTCAGCATAAAATAAAGAAAATAATAAATAACAAAACAGTCCAGCACACAACTAGTTATTCGCATGAATTTCTCAAAAGCAAGTATACAACCTAAAACACGAAACGAGTAATTGACCAATCAAACCAAACAAGCATGCATAGCAGCATACCACAAAAACATTTTATTCTACGGTCCCATTCAAGATCTAAAGCCTAGAGCTCTGATACCAATTTGTGATGCCCCGATTTTCGAAACCCGGAGTGCCACGTGGATGCCATATCCGAGGCCCGGCTACTAAGTCCAAGCTCATTGAGTAATTCATTTCGGCTTATTTAATCATGTTCGTTTTAAGAATTTTATGTCGCAACGGAATGCTCAGAAATTCATTTAGGAAGGTCAAACCGTTGATTTAACCTAATTTGAAAGCCATCGGAAGAAAAACACATTTTGGTTCTCAAATAAAAATACTAACACCGTTCAAGTCTTTAGATTAATTAATAAGAAATGATTTAAACCCCAAATTGTAAAACTGAAAACAGACCAAGGTGGATTACTAAAATTTTACAGGCTTCATGCGAGTTCCAAAATTTATCGGATGTTATACGGATAAAATATATACTGTAAATACTATTATACCTAAATTATTCGGGATTTTTAAATGAGTTGAGTATCCTTTGACCACAGTCAAACATGTAGTTGACCAGAACTGTAGAAAATCAAAACTGTACCATTCTGTTTTATAAAAATTATATAAAATCACACATAACTCAAATTTGGATGAGGTTTATCATTTTAGAAAGATAAAAGATAGATATGGATTTTCTCAGCAGACACTACGGTCTAAAAACTAATGTATCATAGTTTTAAAATAGGATATTTATGAGATATTTAAAACAGTCGGATAATTTCTGGATTTAACAATGGTACAAAGAATTATGCTAAAACTATGTATACTACTTAGAAAATTCTATAACTTTCAGAAAATGTCCCTTAAGATGTTTTACATTTGTTTCAAAAAGAATCAAATCAAAACCTATTAAAAATTTAAAATGATAAACAGTCAACTCAACATCATACAATATTTTACAGCTTTGAATCTAAGACTAATTACATCTTTGAACAAGAAATTACGCATAAAGAACAAATTTAAGGATCTAAAATTATTCTCTAGGCTCCACGTTGATCAATTCCTTGTCATGCGTCAAATATGGAATTTTTGTCATAATACGACGTGAGTTGTGACACTCAGTAGGCAAGGAAGCAACAAAATATTTTATGCAATATCTTTTAATTTCTTTTCAAAATAAGTTGCATGGTTAACACCACCACAAAAATATGGAAACACCACATCTATATACATTAATAAATTCAATCAATCCGCCTCCCAAGGGAGCCCCACGTGGGTTTAGGAAACAAAAACCGTTTCCAAGGATATCTCGTATCCCGTCATAAATAATCTTTAAGAATCATATTCTATGGACCGCAGCCCAACATTCATAATCATGCTCACAACATCGATTATCATCCATATATTAATGGAAACTTGCAAACATAAATTTAATTAAAAGAAACTTAAATAAAAGAAGAGTTTTAGATTGTGTTGCTCTACCTCAAATGTTAGCAATATGAACATGAATCTGAAATCTCCAATTAACGGATGCTAAAGGATCCTCTAACTATCTAGGTTGTTTCATATGATATAAAAATAACTTCAAGCCTATAGTATATTTCTTTTATTTTATTTATGTTGTAACCTAAGCAATCGATTAGAAGAAATGTTCTTCTTCCTTCCACGACTAAAGCAACTCCTCTTTGTTTGATATTTATAGTCAAACTTTTAATAAGACCCTAAATAATTACCAACTAATGACCTCGTGACACTTAGTACCAAAAACATTTCCTAATCTCATCTGATGACAACCAATTGGGTCAAAATCTTCTTTTACATAAACTTTTGACTGAACTTTAGAAACTTTAACAATTCTTTTCTCCTTTATCCGACGCTACATTTCCACTACTACTACTTTGGCCTATATCTTTAAACTCAGCTCAAACTCATTTTGTAGTCAAGGAAAAAGCGACCCGTTCCCACCCATAAAAGATTCCCATGCGTGACAAAACAAAAGCATAGAAAACAGGAAAGCAGCTTTTGATAAATGGGAAACACAATTATTATACTTAAAATAATTATTAAACTAAGGCAAGCTTAAATAAAGAAAGATATATGGGAAACACAATTATTAAACTTCTGATCATTACTTATTGGTGGACATGTGAGGGTGGGAACAAACTTACTAATCAAAAGAATTAGGAAGTAACTCATGGCTTAACTCATCGTTTAAGAACTAACTCATGGATCCGCCACTCATGGCCTTTTTATTTTTATTTATTAACTCATGAGGAATTTCGTTAAATACTTTTAGGACGAAGTGGTGGACATCTTGATTATTACTCTCACCGAATTTCATAATTGTTGGAGTTGTAAAAGTATTTTATTAGTATTATACGAAAAACAGTGAAAGAACAAAACTAACATTTTATTGAGCTGAAGTATCGATATTGATGTTTCATAAGATACCTTAATCCAATCATCTTCAAATTTCATAGGAGCATTTATAATACATGTATTTATCTCATATCAATATTTTACAGAACACCAACGTTTCAAATGAAAGATAATGATTTTATACGATCCTTCTAAAATCTGGGCAGATTACTTCATTTTAAAAAACATATTCACAGTAAATTCATAATAATTTTATATTTAGCAATCCCAACGCACAATTAAAGATAACACATAGATCTACAACTTTTATCAGGACCTAAAATCATTTTGATATCATCAAGATTACCTAAACACTGTCAAGAACAGACAAAGAGAAAATGTACAGAAATTTCAAATCAACATCCAAGTTCAAAAAACGGTGAATCTGTGGTGAAGTATTCTCAAAATTTAACTAGAGATACCTAAGCATGTTATCTATCAATATTAAAAGGCCGATCATCAATTAACTTCATAGTTTTAAATCAATAAATTACTGAGACCAAATTGAAGAGAAAGGGTTTCACATTCTACCTATCAATTGTTACAAACTCCTCTTGATTTTCTTTATCCTTATTCTTCAAAAATCTCTACCTCCATCTCCTTCTTTTTCTCCTAGCCTTTCTTTTCCAAATATCTCAAGCCTTTTGGTTTTCTAATCTCTAAATTCTCTCTCCAAAAAAATCTAACATAAAACTTATACTACTAATAATAAATTGCCTTCTCATATTCTATTCATTTTATTTACTTAATAGAATATATTAGGTGACTCTATTTCTACCCAACTCCTAGTCTTTCTAGTTCAAACAACCCACCTAGGCTAAGGCTAAGGCTAAGGGATAACAATCTAAGCACAAGGTTAACCAATCCAGGTATAACCCGACCCGAAACCGTAACTAAAAATACCGGGTATTACATTCTACCACCCTTAAAAGAAATTTTGTCCCGAAATTTAGAATATGCTTATCATCTCAAAATTCAGCATAAAATAAAGAAAATAATAAATAACAAAACAATCCAGCACACAACTAGTTATTCGCATGAATTTCTCAAAAGCAAGTATACAACCTAAAACACGAAACGAGTAATTGACCAATCAAACCAAACAAGCATGCATAGCAACATACCACAAAAACATTTTATTCTACGGTCCCATTCAAGATCTAAAGCCTAGAGCTCTGATACCAATTTGTGATGCCCCGATTTTCGAAACCCGGAGTGCCACGTGGATGCCATATCCGAGGCCCGGCTACTAAGTCCAAGCTCATTGAGTAATTCATTTAGGCTTATTTAATCATGTTCGTTTTAAGAATTCTGTCGCAGCGGAATGCTCAGAAATTCATTTAGGAAGGTCAAACCGTTGATTTAACCTAATTTGAAAGCCATCGGAAGAAAAACACATTTTGGTTCTCAAATAAAAATACTAACACCGTTCAAGTCTTTAGATTAATTAATAAGAAATGATTTAAACCCCAAATTGTAAAACTGAAAACAGACCAAGGTGGATTACTAAAATTTTACAGGCTTCATGCGAGTTCCAAAATTTATCGGATGTTATACGGATAAAATATATACTGTAAATACTATTATACCTAAATTATTCGGGATTTTTAAATGAGTTGAGTATCCTTTGACCACAGTCAAACATGTAGTTGACCAGAACTGCAGAAAATCAAAACTGTACCATTCTGTTTTTTAAAAATTATATAAAATCACACATAACTCAAAATTGGATGAGGTTTGTCATTTTAGAAAGATAAAAGATAGATATGGATTTTCTCAGCAGACACTACGGTCTAAAAACTAATGTATCATAGTTTTAAAATAGGATATTTATGAGATATTTAAAACAGTCGGATAATTTCTGGATTTAACAATGGTACAAAGAATTATGCTAAAAATACGTATACTAATTATAAAATTCTATAACTTTCATAAAATGTCCCTTAAGATGTTTTACATTTGTTTCAAAAAGAATCAAATCAAAACCTATTAAAAATTTAAAATGATAAACAGTCAACTCAACATCATACAATATTTTACAGCTTTGAATCTAAGACTAATTACATCTTTGAACAAGAAATTACGCATAAAGAACAAATTTAAGGATCTAAAATTATTCTCTAGGCTCCACGTTGATCAATTCCTTGTCATGCGTCAAATCTGGAATTTTTGTCATAATACGACGTGAGTTGTGACACTCAAGAGGCAAGGAAGCAACAAAATATTTTATGCAATATCTTTTAATTTCTTTTCAAAATAAGTTGCATGGTTAACACCACCACAAAAATATGGAAACACCACATCTATATACATTAATAAATTCAATCAATCCGCTCGCCCAAGGGAGCCCCACGTGGGTTTAGGAAACAAAAACCGTTTCCAAGGATATCTCGTATCCCGTCATAAATAATCTTTAAGAATCATATTCTATGGACCGCAGCCCAACATTCATAATCATGCTCACAACATCGATTATCATCCATATATTAATGGAAACTTGCAAACATAAATTTAATTAAAAGAACCTTAAATAAAAGAAGAGTTTTAGATTGTGTTGCGCCTACCTCAAACGTTAGCAATATGAACATGAATCGAAATCTCCAATTAACGGATGCTAAAGGATCCTCTAACTATCTAGGTTGTTTCATATGATATAAAAATAACTTCAAGCCTATAGTATATTTCTTTTATTTTATTTATGTTGTAACCTAAGCACTGATTAGAAGAAATGTTCTTCTTCCTTCCACGACTAAAGCAACTCCTCTTTGTTTGATATTTATAGTCAAACTTTTAATAAGACCCTAAATAATTACCAACTAATGACCTCGTGACACTTAGTACCAAAAACATATCCTAATCTCATCTGATGACAACCAATTGGGTCAAAATCTTCTTTTACATAAACTTTTGACTGAACTTTAGAAACTTTAACAATTCTTTTCTCCTTTATCCGACGCTACATTTCCACTACTACTACTTTGGCCTATATCTTTAAACTCAGCTCAAACTCATTTTGTAGTCAAGGAAAAAGCGACCCGTTCCCACCCATAAAAGATTCCCGTGCGTGACAAAACAAAAGCATAGAAAACAGAAAGCGGCTTTTGATAAATGGGAAACACAATTATTATACTTAAAATAATTATTAAACTAAGGCAAGCTTAAATAAAGAAAGATATATGGGAAACACAATTATTAAACTTCTGATCATTACTTATTGGTGGACATGTGAGGGTGGGAAACAAACTTACTAATCAAAAGAATTAGGAAGTAACTCATGGCTTAACTCATCGTTTAAGAACTAACTCATGGATCCGCCACTCATGGCCTTTTTATTTTTATTTATTAACTCATGAGGAATTTCGTTAAATACTTTTAGGACGAAGTGGTGGACATCTTGATTATTACTCTCACCGAATTTCATAATTGTTGGAGTTGTAAAAGTATTTTATTAGTATTATACGAAAAACAGTGAAAGAACAAAACTAACATTTTATTGAGCTGAAGTATCGATATTGATGTTTCATAAGATACCTTAATCCAATCATCTTCAAATTTCAGAGGAGCATTTATAATACATGTATTTATCTCATATCAATATTTTACAGAACACCAACGTTTCAAATGAAAGATAATGATTTTATACGATCCTTCTAAAATCAAGAAGATTACTTCATTTTAAAAAACATATTCACAGTAAATTCATAATAATTTTATATTTAGCAATCCCAACGCACAATTAAAGATAACACATAGATCTACAACTTTTATCAGGACCTAAAATCATTTTGATATCATCAAGATTACCTAAACACTGTCAAGAACAGACAAAGAGAAAATGTACAGAAATTTCAGAAATCAACATCCAAGTTCAAAACGGTGAATCTGTGGTGAAGTATTCTCAAAATTTAACTAGAGATGCCTAAGCATGTTATCTATCAATATTAAAAGGCCGATCATCAATTAACTTCATAGTTTTAAATCAATAAATTACTGAGACCAAATTGAAGAGAAAGGGTTTCACATTCTACCTATTAATTGTTACAAACTCCTCTTGATTTTCTTTATCCTTATTCTTCAAAAATCTCTACCTCCATCTCCTTCTTTTTCTCCTAGCCTTTCTTTTCCAAATATCTCAAGCCTTTTGGTTTTCTAATCTCTAAATTCTCTCTCCAAAAAAATCTAACATAAAACTTATACTACTAATAATAAATTGCCTTCTCATATTCTATTCATTTTATTTACTTAATAGAATATATTAGGTGACTCTATTTCTACCCAACTCCTAGTCTTTCTAGTTCAAACAACCCACCTAGGCTAAGGCTAAGGCTAAGGCTAAGGGATAACAATCTAAGCACAAGGTTAACCAATCCAGGTATAACCCGACCCGAAACCGTAACTAAAAATACCGGGTATTACATTCTACCACCCTTAAAAGAAATTTTGTCCCGAAATTTAGAATATGCTTATCATCTCAAAATTCAGCATAAAATAAAGAAAATAATAAATAACAAAACAGTCCAGCACACAACTAGTTATTCGCATGAATTTCTCAAAAGCAAGTATACAACCTAAAACACGAAACGAGTAATTGACCAATCAAACCAAACAAGCATGCATAGCAGCATACCACAAAAACATTTTATTCTACGGTCCCATTCAAGATCTAAAGCCTAGAGCTCTGATACCAATTTGTGATGCCCCGATTTTCGAAACCCGGAGTGCCACGTGGATGCCATATCCGAGGCCCGGCTACTAAGTCCAAGCTCATTGAGTAATTCATTTCGGCTTATTTAATCATGTTCGTTTTAAGAATTCTGTCGCAGCGGAATGCTCAGAAATTCATTTAGGAAGGTCAAACCGTTGATTTAACCTAATTTGAAAGCCATCGGAAGAAAAACACATTTTGGTTCTCAAATAAAAATACTAACACCGTTCAAGTCTTTAGATTAATTAATAAGAAATGATTTAAACCCCAAATTGTAAAACTGAAAACAGACCAAGGTGGATTACTAAAATTTTACAGGCTTCATGCGAGTTCCAAAATTTATCGGATGTTATACGGATAAAATATATACTGTAAATACTATTATACCTAAATTATTCGGGATTTTTAAATGAGTTGAGTATCCTTTGACCACAGTCAAACATGTAGTTGACCAGAATCGTAGAAAATCAAAACTGTACCATTCTGTTTTATAAAAATTATATAAAATCACACATAACTCAAATTTGGATGAGGTTTATCATTTTAGAAAGATAAAAGATAGATATGGATTTTCTCAGCAGACACTACGGTCTAAAAAACTAATGTATCATAGTTTTAAAATAGGATATTTATGAGATATTTAAAACAATCGGATAATTTACTGGATTTAACAATGGTACAAAGAATTATGCTAAAACTATGTATACTACTTAGAAAATTCTATAACTTTCAGAAAATGTCCCTTAAGATGTTTTACATTTGTTTCAAAAAGAATCAAATCAAAACCTATTAAAAATTTAAAATGATAAACAGTCAACTCAACATCATACAATATTTTACAGCTTTGAATCTAAGACTAATTACATCTTTGAACAAGAAATTACGCATAAAGAACAAATTTAAGGATCTAAAATTATTCTCTAGGCTCCACGTTGATCAATTCCTTGTCATGCGTCAAATATGGAATTTTTGTCATAATACGACGTGAGTTGTGACACTCGATGAGGCAAGGAAGCAACAAAATATTTTATGCAATATCTTTTAATTTCTTTTCAAAATAAGTTTCATGGTTAACACCACCACAAACATATGGAAACACCACATCCATATACATTAATAAATTCAATCAATCCGCTCGCCCAAGGGAGCCCCACGTGGGTTTAGGAAACAAAACCGTTTCCAAGGATATCTCGTATCCCGTCATAAATAATCTTTAAGAATCATATTCTATGGACTGACCCAACATTCATAATCATGATCACAACATCAATTATCATCCATATATTAATGGAAACTTGCAAACATAAATTTAATTAAAAGAAACTTAAATAAAAGAAGAGTTTTAGATTGTGTTGCACCTACCTCAAACGTTAGCAATATGAACATGAATCTGAAATCTCCAATTAACGGATGCTAAAGGATCCTCTAACTATCTAGGTTGTTTCATATGATATAAAAATAACTTCAAGCCTATAGTATATTTCTTTTATTTTATTTATGTTGTAACCTAAGCAATCGATTAGAAGAAATGTTCTTCTTCCTTCCACGACTAAAGCAACTCCTCTTTGTTTGATATTTATAGTCAAACTTTTAATAAGACCCTAAATAATTACCAACTAATGACCTCGTGACACTTAGTACCAAAAACATATCCTAATCTCATCTGATGACAACCAATTGGGTCAAAATCTTCTTTTACATAAACTTTTGACTGAACTTTAGAAACTTTAACAATTCTTTTCTCCTTTATCCGACGCTACATTTCCACTACTACTACTTTGGCCTATATCTTTAAACTCCGCTCAAACTCATTTTGTAGTCAAGGAAAAAGCGACCCGTTCCCACCCATAAAAGATTCCCGTGCGTGACAAAACAAAAGCATAGAAAACAGAAAGAAAGCGACTTTTGATAAATGGGAAACACAATTATTATACTTAAAATAATTATTAAACTAAGGCAAGCTTAAATAAAGAAAGATATATGGGAAACACAATTATTAAACTTCTGATCATTACTTATTGGTGGACATGTGAGGGTGGGAAACAAACTTACTAATCAAAAGAATTAGGAAGTAACTCATGGCTTAACTCATCGTTTAAGAACTAACTCATGGATCCGCCACTCATGGCCTTTTTATTTTTATTTATTAACTCATGAGGAATTTCGTTAAATACTTTTAGCACGAAGTGGTGGACATCTTGATTATTACTCTCACCGAATTTCATAATTGTTGGAGTTGTAAAAGTATTTTATTAGTATTATACTGAAAAACAAAAATGAAAGAACAAAACTAACATTTTATTGAGTCAAGTATCGATATTGATGTTTCATAAGATACCTTAATCCAATCATCTTCAAATTTCAGAGGAGCATTTATAATACATGTATTTATCTCATATCAATATTTTACAGAACACCAACGTTTCAAATGAAAGATAATGATTTTATACGATCCTTCTAAAATCAAAGAGATTACTTCATTTTAAAAAAATATTCACAATAAATTCATAATAATTTTATATTTAGCAATCCCAACGCACAATTAAAGATAACACATAGATCTACAACTTTTTATCAGACCTAAAATCATTTTGATATCATCAAGATTACCTAAACACCGTCAAGAACAGAGACAAAGAGAAATGTACAGAAATTTCAGAAATCAACATCCAAGTTCAAAACGGTGAATCTGTGGTGAAGTATTCTCAAAATTTAACTAGAGATGCCTAAGCATGTTATCTATCAATATTAAAAGGCCGATCATCAATTAACTTCATAGTTTTAAATCAATAAATTACTGAGACCAAATTGAAGAGAAAGGGTTTCACATTCTACCTATCAATTGTTACAAACTCCTCTTGATTTTCTTTATCCTTATTCTTCAAAAACCTCTACCTCCATCTCCTTCTTTTTCTCCTAGCCTTTCTTTTCCAAATATCTCAAGCCTTTTGGTTTTCTAATCTCTAAATTCTCTCTCCAAAAAAATCTAACATAAAACTTATACTACTAATAATAAATTGCCTTCTCATATTCTATTCATTTTATTTACTTAATTGAATATATTAGGTGACTCTATTTCTACCCAACTCCTAGTCTTTCTAGTTCAAACAACCCACCTAGGCTAAGGCTAAGGCTAAGGCTAAGGCTAAGGCTAAGGCTAAGGCTAAGGCTAAGGCTAAGGCTAAGGGATAACAAACTAAGCACAAGGTTAACCAATCCAGGTATAACCCGACCCGAAACCGTAACTAAAAATACCAGGTATTACATTCTACCACCCTTAAAAGAAATTTTGTCCCGAAATTTAGAATATGCTTATCATCTCAAAATTCAGCATAAAATAAAGAAAATAATAAATAACAAAACAGTCCAAGACACAACTAGTTATTCGTGCATGAATTTCTCAAAAGCAAGTATACAACCTAAAACACGAAACGAGTAATTGACCAATCAAACCAAACAAGCATGCATAGCAACATACCACAAAAACATTTTATTCTACGGTCCCATTCAAGATCTAAAGCCTAGAGCTCTGATACCAATTTGTGATGCCCCGATTTTCGAAACCCGGAGTGCCACGTGGATGCCATATCCGAGGCCCGGCTACTAAGTCCAAGCTCATTGAGTAATTCATTTCGGCTTATTTAATCATGTTCGTTTTAAGAATTCTGTCGCAGCGGAATGCTCAGAAATTCATTTAGGAAGGTCAAACCGTTGATTTAACCTAATTTGAAAGCCATCGGAAGAAAAACACATTTTGGTTCTCAAATAAAAATACTAACACCTGTTCAAGTCTTTAGATTAATTAATAAGAAATGATTTAAACCCCAAATTGTAAAACTGAAAACAGACCAAGGTGGATTACTAAAATTTTACAGGCTTCATGCGAGTTCCAAAATTTATCGGATGTTATACGGATAAAATATATACTGTAAATACTATTATAACTAAATTATTCGGGATTTTTAAATGAGTTGAGTATCCTTTGACCACAGTCAAACATGTAGTTGACCAGAACTGTAGAAAATCAAAACTGTACCATTCTGTTTTATAAAAATTATATAAAATCACACATAACTCAAATTTGGATGAGGTTTATCATTTTAGAAACATAAAAGATAGATATGGATTTTCTCAGCAGACACTACGGTCTAAAAACTAATGTATCATAGTTTTAAAATAGGATATTTATGAGATATTTAAAACAGTCGGATAATTTCTGGATTTAACAATGGTACAAAGAATTATGCTAAAACTATGTATACTACTTAGAAAATTCTATAACTTTCAGAAAATGTCCCTTAAGATGTTTTACATTTGTTTCAAAAAGAATCAAATCAAAACCTATTAAAAATTTAAAATGATAAACAGTCAACTCAACATCATACAATATTTTACAGCTTTGAATCTAAGACTAATTACATCTTTGAACAAGAAATTACGCATAAAGAACAAATTTAAGGATCTAAAATTATTCTCTAGGCTCCACGTTGATCAATTCCTTGTCATGCGTCAAATATGGAATTTTTGTCATAATACGACGTGAGTTGTGACACTCGATGAGGGCAAGGAAGCAACAAAATATTGTATGCAATATCTTTTAATTTCTTTTCAAAATAAGTTGCATGGTTAACACCACCACAAAAATATGGAAACACCACATCTATATACATTAATAAATTCAATCAATCCGCTCGCCCAAGGAGCCCCACGTGGGTTTAGGAAACAAAAACCGTTTCCAAGGATATCTCGTATCCCGTCATAAATAATCTTTAAGAATCATATTCTATGGACCGCAGCCCAACATTCATAATCATGCTCACAACATCGATTATCATCCATATATTAATGGAAACTTGCAAACATAAATTTAATTAATAGAAACTTAAATAAAAGAAGAGTTTTAGATTGTGTTGCGCCTACCTCAAACGTTAGCAATATGAACATGAATCTGAAATCTCCAATTAACGGATGCTAAAGGATCCTCTAACTATCTAGGTTGTTTCATATGATATAAAAATAACTTCAAGCCTATAGTATATTTCTTTTATTTTATTTATGTTGTAACCTAAGCACTGATTAGAAGAAATGTTCTTCTTCCTTCCACGACTAAAGCAACTCCTCTTTGTTTGATATTTATAGTCAAACTTTTAATAAGACCCTAAATAATTACCAACTAATGACCTCGTGACACTTAGTACCAAAAACATATCCTAATCTCATCTGATGACAACCAATTGGGTCAAAATCTTCTTTTACATAAACTTTTGACTTAACTTTAGAAACTTTAACAATTCTTTTATCCTTTATCCGACGCTACATTTCCACTACTACTACTTTGGCCTATATCTTTAAACTCAGCTCAAACTCATTTTGTAGTCAAGGAAAAAAAAGACCCGTTCCCACCCATAAAAGATTCCCGTGCATGACAAAACAAAAGCATAGAAAACAGGAAAGCAGCTTTTGATAAATGGGAAACACAATTATTATACTTAAAATAATTATTAAACTAAGGCAAGCTTAAATAAAGAAAGATATATGGGAAACACAATTATTAAACTTCTGATCATTACTTATTGGTGGACATGTGAGGGTGGGAAACAAACTTACTAATCAAAAGAATTAGGAAGTAATTCATGGCTTAACTCATCGTTTAAGAACTAACTCATGGATCCGCCACTCATGGCCTTTTTATTTTTATTTATTAACTCATGAGGAATTTCGTTAAATACTTTTAGCACGAAGTGGTGGACATCTTGATTATTACTCTCACCGAATTTCATAATTGTTGGAGTTGTAAAAGTATTTTATTAGTATTATACGAAAACAGTGAAAGAACAAAACTAACATTTTATTGAGTCAAGTATCGATATTGATGTTTCATAAGATACCTTAATCCAATCATCTTCAAATTTCAGGGGAGCATTTATAATACATGTATTTATCTCATATCAATATTTTACAGAACACCAACGTTTCAAATGAAAGATAATGATTTTATACGATCCTTCTAAAATCGGGCAGATTACTTCATTTTAAAAAACATATTCACAGTAAATTCATAATAATTTTATATTTAGCAATCCCAACGCACAATTAAAGATAACACATAGATCTACAACTTTTATCAGGACCTAAAATCATTTTGATATCATCAAGATTACCTAAACACTGTCAAGAACAGACAAAGAGAAAATGTACAGAAATTTCAGAAATCAACATCCAAGTTCAAAACGGTGAATCTGTGGTGAAGTATTCTCAAAATTTAACTAGAGATACCTAAGCATGTTATATATCAATATTAAAAGGCCGATCATCAATTAACTTCATAGTTTTAAATCAATAAATTACTGAGACCAAATTGAAGAGAAAGGGTTTCACATTCTACCTATCAATTGTTACAAACTCCTCTTGATTTTCTTTATCCTTATTCTTCAAAAATCTCTACCTCCATCTCCTTCTTTTTCTCCTAGCCTTTCTTTTCCAAATATCTCAAGCCTTTTGGTTTTCTAATCTCTAAATTCTCTCTCCAAAAAATCTAACATAAAACTTATACTACTAATAATAAATTGCCTTCTCATATTCTATTCATTTTATTTACTTAATAGAATATATTAGGTGACTCTATTTCTACCCAACTCCTAGTCTTTCTAGTTCAAACAACCCACCTAGGCTAAGGCTAAGGCTAAGGCTAAGGCTAAGGGATAACAATCTAAGCACAAGGTTAACCAATCCAGGTATAACCCGACCCGAAACCGTAACTAAAAATACCGAGTATTACATTCTACCACCCTTAAAAGAAATTTTGTCCCGAAATTTAGAATATGCTTATCATCTCAAAATTTAGCATAAAAATAAAGAAAATAATAAATAACAAAACAGTCCAGCACACAACTAGTTATTCGCATGAATTTCTCAAAAGCAAGTATACAACCTAAAACACGAAACGAGTAATTGACCCATCAAACCAAACAAGCATGCATAGCAACATACCACAAAAACATTTTATTCTAAGGTCCCATTCAAGATCTAAATCCTAGAGCTCTGATACCAATTTGTGACGCCCCGATTTTCATAATCAGGAGTGCCACGTGGATTCCATAGCCGAGGCCCGTCTACTAAGCCCAAGCTCGTTGAGTAATTCAGTTCGGCTTATTTAATCATGTTCGTTTTAAGAATTCAGCCAAACGGAATGCTCATAAATTCATTTAGGAAGGTCAAACCGTTGATTTAACCTAATTTGAAAGCCATCGGAAGAAAAACACATTTTGGTTCTCAAATAAAAATACTAACACCGTTCAAGTCTTAAGATTAATTAATAAGAAATGATTTCAACCCCAAATTGTAAAAATGAAAATGTACCAAGGTGGATTACTAAAATTTTACAGGCTTCATGCGAGTTCCAAAACTTATCGGATGTTATACGGATAAAATATATACTGTAAATACTACTATACCTAAATTATTCGGGATTTTTAAATGAGTTGAGTATCCTTTGACCACAGTCAAACATGTAGTTGACCAGAATCTGAGAAAATCAAAACTGTACCATTCTGTTTTATAAAAATTATATAAAATCACACATAACTCAAATTTGGATGAGGTTTATCATTTTCGAAAGATAAAAGATAGATATGGATTTTCTCAGCAGACACTATGGTCTAAAAACTAATGTATCATAGTTTTAAAATAGGATATTTATGAGATATTTAAAACAGTCGGATAATTTCTGGATTTAACAATGGTACAAAGAATTATGCTAAAAATATGTATACTACTTAGAAAATTCTATAACTTTCAGAAAATGTCCCTTAAGATGTTTTATATTTGTTTCAAAAAGAATCAAATCAAAACCTATTAAAAATTTAAAATGATAAACAGTCAACTCAACATCATACAATATTTTACAGCTTTGAATCTAAGACTAATTACATCTTTGAACAAGAAATTACGCATAAAGAACAAATTTAAGGATCTAAAATTATTCTCTAGGCTCCACGTTGATCAATTCCTTGTCATGCGTCAAATATGGAATTTTTGTCATAATACGACGTGAGTTGTGACACTCAAAGAGGCAAGGAAGCAACAAAATATTTTATGCAATATCTTTTAATTTCTTTTCAAAATAAGTTGCATGGTTAACACCACCACAAACATATGGAAACACCACATCTATATACATTAATAAATTCAATCAATCCGCTCGCCCAAGGGAGCCCCACGTGGGTTTAGGAAACAAAAACCGTTTCCAAGGATATCTCGTATCCCGTCATAAATAATCTTTAAGAATCACATTCTATGGACCGCAGCCCAACATTCATAATCATGCTCACAACATCGATTATCATCCATATATTAATGGAAACTTGCAAACATAAATTTAATTAAAAGAAACTTAAATAAAAGAAGAGTTTTAGATTGTGTTGCGCCTACCTCAAACGTTAGCAATATGAACATGAATCTGAAATCTCCAATTAACGGATGCTAAAGGATCCTCTAACTATCTAGGTTGTTTCATATGATATAAAAATAACTTCAAGCCTATAGTATATTTATTTTATTTTATTTATGTTGTAACCTAAGCACTGATTAGAAGAAATGTTCTTCTTCCTTCCACGATTAATGCAACTCCTCTTTGTTTGATATTTATAGTCAAACTTTTAATAAGACCCTAAATAATTACCAACTAATGACCTCGTGACACTTAGTACCAAAAACATATCCTAATCTCATCTGATGACAACCAATTGGGTCAAAATCTTCTTTTACATAAACTTTTGACTGAACTTTAAAAACTTTAACAATTCTTTTCTCCTTTATCCGACGCTACATTTCCACTACTACTACTTTGGCCTATATCTTTAAACTCAGCTCAAACTCATTTTGTAGTCAAGGAAAAAGCGACCCGTTCCCACCCATAAAAGATTCCCGTGCGTGACAAAACAAAAGCATAGAAAACAGGAAAGCAGCTTTTGATAAATGGGAAACACAATTATTATACTTAAAATAATTATTAAACTAAGGCAAGCTTAAATAAATAAAGATAGATGGGAAACACAATTATTAAACTTCTGATCATTACTTATTGGTGGACATGTGAGGGTGGGAAACAAACTTACTAATCAAAAGAATTAGGAAGTAACTCATGGCTTAACTCATCGTTTAAGAACTAACTCATGGATCCGCCACTCATGGCCTTTTTATTTTTATTTATTAACTCATGAGAAATTTCGTTAAATACTTTTAACACGAAGTGATGGACATCTTGATTATTACTCTCACCGAATTTCATAATTTTTGGAGTTGTAAAAGTATTTTATTAGTATTATACGAAAAACAGTGAAAGAACAAAACTAACATTTTATTGAGCTGAAGTATGGAATTTGATGTTTCATAAGATACCTTAATCCGATCGTCTTCAAATTTCAGGGGAGCATTTATAACACATGTATTTATCTCATATCAATATTTTACAGAACACCAACGTTTCAAATGAAAGATAATGATTTTATACGATCCTTCTAAAATCAAGCAGATTACTTCATTTTAAAAAAATATTCACAAGAATTCATAATAATTTTATATTTAGCAAACCCAACGCACAATTAAAGATAACACATAGATCTACAACTTTTATCAGGACCTAAAATCATTTTGATATCATCAAGATTACCTAAACACAGTCAAGAACAGACAAAAATGAAAAATGTACAAAATTTCGAAATCAACATCCAAGTTCAAAAAACGGTGAATCTGTGGTGAAGTATTCTCAAAATTTAACTAGAGATACCTAAGCATGTTATCTATCAATATTAAAAGGCCGATCATCAATTAACTTCATAGTTTTAAATCAATAAATTACTGAGACCAAATTGAAGAGAAAGGGTTTCACATTCTACCTCTCAATTGTTACAAACTCCTCTTGATTTTCTTTATCCTTATTCTTCAAAAATCTCTACCTCCATCTCCTTCTTTTTCTCCTAGCCTTTCTTTTCCAAATATCTCAAGCCTTTTGGTTTTCTAATCTCTAAATTCTCTCTCCAAAAAAATCTAACATAAAACTTATACTACTAATAACAAATTTCCTTCTCATATTCTATTCATTTTATTTACTTAATAGAATATATTAGGTGACTCTATTTCTACCCAACTCCTAGTCTTTCTAGTTCAAACAACCCACCTAGGCTAAGGCTAAGGCTAAGGCTAAGGCTAAGGCTAAGGCTAAGGGATAACAATCTAAGCACAAGGTTAACCGATCCAGGTATAACCCGACCCGAAACCGTAACTAAAAATACCGAGTATTACATTCTACCACCCTTAAAAGAAATTTTGTCCCGAAATTTAGAATATGCTTATCATCTCAAAATTTAGCATAAAATAAAGAAAATAATAAATAACAAAACAATCCAAAGACACAACTAGTTATTCGCATGAATTTCTCAAAAGCAAGTATACAACCTAAAACACGAAACGAGTAATTGACCCATCAAACCAAACAAGCATGCATAGCAACATACCACAAAAACATTTTATTCTAAGGTCCCATTCAAGATCTAAATCCTAGAGCTCTGATACCAATTTGTGATGCCCCGATTTTCGAAACCCGGAGTGCCATGTGGATTCCATATCCGAGGCCCGGCTTCTAAGCCCAAGCTCATTGAGTAATTCATTTCGGCTTATTTAATCATGTTCGTTTTAAGAATTCTGTCGCAACGGAATGCTCAGAAATTCATTTAGGAAGGTCAAACCGTTGATTTAACCTAATTTGAAAGCCATCGGAAGAAAAACACATTTTGGTTCTCAAATAAAAATACTAACACCGTTCAAGTCTTAAGATTAATTAATAAGAAATGATTTCAACCCCAAATTGTAAAAATGAAAACAGACCAAGGTGGATTACTAAAATTTTACAGGCTTCATGCGAGTTCCAAAACTTATCGGATGTTATACGGATAAAATATATACTGTAAATACTATTATACCTAAATTATTCGGGATTTTTAAATGAGTTGAGTATCCTTTGACCACAGTCAAACATGTAGTTGACCAGAACTGTAGAAAATCAAAACTGTACCATTTTTTTATAAAAATTATATAAAATCACACATAACTCAAATTTGGATGAGGTTTATCATTTTAGAAAGATAAAAGATAGATATGGATTTTCTCAGCAGACACTATGGTCTAAAAACTAATGTATCATAGTTTTAAAATAGGATATTTATGAGATATTTAAAACAGTCGGATAATTTCTGGATTTAACAATGGTACAAAGAATTATGCTAAAAATATGTATACTACTTAGAAAATTCTATAACTTTCAGAAAATGTCCCTTAAGATGTTTTATATTTGTTTCAAAAAGAATCAAATCAAAACCTATTAAAAATTTAAAATGATAAACAGTCAACTCAACATCATACAATATTTTACAAACTTTGAATCTAAGACTAATTACATCTTTGAACAAGAAATTACGCATAAAGAACAAATTTAAGGATCTAAAATTATTCTCTAGGCTCCACGTTGATCAATTCCTTGTCATGCGTCAAATATGGAATTTTTGTCATAATACGACGTGAGTTGTGACACTCGAGAGGCAAGGAAGCAACAAAATATTTTATGCAATATCTTTTAATTTCTTTTCAAAATAAGTTGCATGGTTAACACCACCACAAACATATGGAAACACCACATCTATATACATTAATAAATTCAATCAATCCGCTCGCCCAAGGGAGCCCCACGTGGGTTTAGGAAACAAAAACCGCTTCCAAGGATATCTCGTATCCCGTCATAAATAATCTTTAAGAATCACATTCTATGGACCGCATGAACCAACATTCATAATCATGCTCACAACATCGATTATCATCCATATATTAATGGAAACTTGCAAACATAAATTTAATTAAAAGAAACTTAAATAAAAGAAGAGTTTTAGATTGTGTTGCGCCTACCTCAAACGTTAGCAATATGAACATGAATCAAAATCTCCAATTAACGGATGCTAAAGGATCCTCTAACTATCTAGGTTGTTTCATATGATATAAAAATAACTTCAAGCCTATAGTATATTTATTTTATTTTATTTATGTTGTAACCTAAGCACTGATTAGAAGAAATGTTCTTCTTCCTTCCACGACTAAAGCAACTCCTCTTTGTTTGATATTTATAGTCAAACTTTTAATAAGACCCTAAATAATTACCAACTAATGACCTCGTGACACTTAGTACCAAAAACATATCCTAATCTCATCTGATGACAACCAATTGGGTCAAAATCTTCTTTTACATAAACTTTTGACTGAACTTTAGAAACTTTAACAATTCTTTTCTCCTTTATCCGACGCTACATTTCCACTACTACTACTTTGGCCCATATCTTTAAACTCAGCTCAAACTCATTTTGTAGTCAAGGAAAAAGTGACCCGTTCCCACCCATAAAAGATTCCCGTGCGTGACAAAACAAAAGCATAGAAAACAGGAAAGCAGCTTTTGATAAATGGGAAACACAATTATTATACTTAAAATAATTATTAAACTAAGGCAAGCTTAAATAAAGAAAGATAGATGGGAAACACAATTATTAAACTTCTGATCATTACTTATTGGTGGACATGTGAGGGTGGGAAACAAACTTACTAATCAAAAGAATTAGGAAGTAACTCATGACTTAACTCATCGTTTAAGAACTAACTCATGGATCCGCCACTCATGGCCTTTTTATTTTTATTTATTAACTCATGAGAAATTTCGTTAAATAATTTTAACACGAAGTGGTGGACATCTTGATTATTACTCTCTCCGAATTTCATAATTTTTGGAGTTGTAAAAGTATTTTATTAGTATTATACGAAAAACAGTGAAAGAACAAAACTAACATTTTATTGAGCTGAAGTATGGAATTTGATGTTTCATAAGATACCTTAATCCGATCGTCTTCAAATTTCAGGGGAGCATTTATAACACATGTATTTATCTCATATCAATATTTTACAGAACACCAACGTTTCAAATGAAAGATAATGATTTTATACGATCCTTCTAAAATCTGGGCAGATTACTTCATTTAAAAAAAAATATTCACAGTAAATTCATAATAATTTTATATTTAGCAAACCCAACGCACAAATAAAGATAACACATAGATCTACAACTTTTATCAGGACCTAAAGTCATTTTGATATCATCAAGATTACCTAAACACTGTCAAGAACAGACAAACAGAAAATGTACAGAAATTTCAGAAATCAACATCCAAGTTCAAAACGGTGAATCTGTGGTGAAGTATTCTCAAAATTTAACTAGAGATACCTAAGCATGTTATCTATCAATATTAAAAGGCCGATCATCAATTAACTTCATAGTTTTAAATCAATAAATTACTGAGACCAAATTGAAGAGAAATTGTTTCACATTCTACCTCTCAATTGTTACAAACTCCTCTTGATTTTCTTTATCCTTATTCTTCAAAAATCTCTACCTCCATCTCCTTCTTTTTCTCCTAGCCTTTCTTTTCCAAATATCTCAAGCCTTTTGGTTTTCTAATCTCTAAATTCTCTCTCCAAAAAAATCTAACATAAAACTTATACTACTAATAATAAATTGACTTCTCATATTCTATTCATTTTATTTACTTAATAGAATATATTAGGTGACTCTATTTCTACCCAACTCCTAGTCTTTCTAGTTCAAAAAACCCACCTAGGCTAAGGCTAAGGCTAAGGCTAAGGCTAAGGGATAACAATCTAAGCACAAGGTTAACCAATCCAGGTATAACCGACCCGAAACCGTAACTAAAAATACCGAGTATTACATTCTACCACCCTTAAAAGAAATTTTGTCCCGAAATTTAGAATATGCTTATCATCTCAAAATTTAGCATAAAATAAAGAAAATAATAAATAACAAAACAGTCCAGCACACAACTAGTTATTCGCATGAATTTCTCAAAAGCAAGTATACAACCTAAAACACGAAACGAGTAATTGACCCATCAAACCAAACAAGCATGCATAGCAACATACCACAAAAACATTTTATTCTAAGGTCCCATTCAAGATCTAAATCCTAGAGCTCTGATACCAATTTGTGATGCCCCGATTTTCGAAACCCGGAGTGCCACGTGGATTCCATATCCGAGGCCCGGCTTCTAAGCCCAAGCTCATTGAGTAATTCATTTCGGCTTATTTAATCATGTTCGTTTTAAGAATTCTGTCGCAAATCTTAATGCTCGAGAAATTCATTTAGGAAGGTCAAACCGTTGATTTAACCTAATTTGAAAGCCATCGGAAGAAAAACACATTTTGGTTCTCAAATAAAAATACTAACACCGTTCAAGTCTTAAGATTAATTAATAAGAAATGATTTCAACCCCAAATTGTAAAAATGAAAACAGACCAAGGTGGATTACTAAAATTTTACAGGCTTCATGCGAGTTCCAAAACTTATCGGATGTTATACGGATAAAATATATACTGTAAATACTATTATACCTAAATTATTCGGGATTTTTAAATGAGTTGAGTATCCTTTGACCACAGTCAAACATGTAGTTGACCAGAACTGTAGAAAATCAAAACTGTACCATTCTGTTTTATAAAAATTATATAAAATCACACATAACTCAAATTTGGATGAGGTTTATCATTTTCGAAAGATAAAAGATAGATATGGATTTTCTCAGCAGACACTATGGTCTAAAAACTAATGTATCATAGTTTTAAAATAGGATATTTATGAGATATTTAAAACAGTCGGATAATTTCTGGATTTAACAATGGTACAAAGAATTATGCTAAAAATATGTATACTACTTAGAAAATTCTATAACTTTCAGAAAATGTCCCTTAAGATGTTTTATATTTGTTTCAAAAAGAATCAAATCAAAACCTATTAAAAATTTAAAATGATAAACAGTCAACTCAACATCATACAATATTTTACAAACTTTGAATCTAAGACTAATTACATCTTTGAACAAGAAATTACGCATAAAGAACAAATTTAAGGATCTAAAATTATTCTCTAGGCTCCACGTTGATCAATTCCTTGTCATGCGTCAAATCTGGAATTTTTGTCATAATACGACGTGAGTTGTGACACTCAGTAGGCAAGGAAGCAACAAAACATTTTATGCAATATCTTTTAATTTCTTTTCAAAATAAGTTGCATGGTTAACACCACCACAAACATATGGAAACACCACATCTATATACATTAATAAATTCAATCAATCCGCTCGCCCAAGGGAGCCCCACGTGGGTTTAGGAAACAAAAACCGCTTCCAAGGATATCTCGTATCCCGTCATAAATAATCTTTAAGAATCACATTCTATGGACCGCAGCCCAACATTCATAATCATGCTCACAACATCGATTATCATCCATATATTAATGGAAACTTGCAAACATAAATTTAATTAAAAGAAACTTAAATAAAAGAAGAGTTTTAGATTGTGTTGCTTTACCTCAAACGTTAGCAATATGAACATGAATCTGAAATCTCCAATTAACGGATGCTAAAGGATCCTCTAACTATCTAGGTTGTTTCATATGATATAAAAATAACTTCAAGCCTATAGTATATTTCTTTTCTTTTATTTTTGTTGTAACCTAAGCACTGATTAGAAGAAATGTTCTTCTTCCTTCCACGACTAAAGCAACTCCTCTTTGTTTGATATTTATAGTCAAACTTTTAATAAGACCCTAAATAATTACCAACTAATGACCTCGTGACACTTAGTACCAAAAACATATCCTAATCTCATCTGATGACAACCAATTGGGTCAAAATCTTCTTTTACATAAACTTTTGACTGAACTTTAGAAACTTTAACATTTCTTTTCTCCTTTATTCGACGCTACATTTCCACTACTACTACTTTGGCCTATATCTTTAAACTCAGCTCAAACTCATTTTGTAGTCAAGGAAAAAGTGACCCGTTCCCACCCATAAAAGATTCCCATGCGTGACAAAACAAAAGCATAGAAAACAGGAAAGCAGCTTTTGATAAATGGGAAACACAATTATTATACTTAAAATAATTATTAAACTAAGGCAAGCTTAAATAAATAAAGATAGATGGGAAACACAATTATTAAACTTCTGATCATTACTTATTGGTGGACATGTGAGGGTGGGAAACAAACTTACTTATCAAAAGAATTAGGAAGTAACTCATGGCTCAACTCATCGTTTAAGAACTAACTCATGGATCCGCCACTCATGGCATTTTTATTTTTATTTATTAACTCATGAGAAATTTTGTTAAATACTTTTAACACGAAGTGGTGGACATCTTGATTATTACTCTCACCGAATTTCATAATTTTTGGAGTTGTAAAAGTATTTTATTAGTATTATACTTAAAAATGTTGAAAGAACAAAACTAACATTTTATTGAGCTGAAGTATGGAATTTGATGTTTCATAAGATACCTTAATCCGATCGTCTTCAAATTTCAGGGGAGCATTTATAACACATGTATTTATCTCATATCAATATTTTACAGAACACCAACGTTTCAAATGAAAGATAATGATTTTATACGATCTTTCTAAAATCTGGGCAGATTACTTCATTTTAAAAAAAATATTCACAGTAAATTCATAATAATTTTATATTTAGCAAACCCAACTGATGAAGGGAGATTTATGGAGAAAAAATATATTATTTTATTATTATTATTTGTATTTTATTAATGATATTTTTAGTAGAAAAATAATTAAAATTCGGATTTATTAATTAGGGTTAATTTAGAATAATCTAGAAGCTTATTTTAAGAGTTTTAATAAGTTAGGAAAGTTACCTAAAGGTAGTAGATACCTTGGGAAATAAGTTTTTGATATTTCTGTTAAGTTTAGGGTTTGTTTAGGGGGAGTTATCTATATAAGGAGCTCCAAAAACGAAAATTGTAAGATTTTTTGGAATATTAAAATTATGTTTTGATGTTAAACTTTGTTTAACTTTATCTTGATTTTTATTTATAGTCGGGTTCATCCTGAGGTCTAAATAATCATCATATCCATAGTTGTGATTCTTCGGAGTTACGAGGTCTGGATTATCTTTGTTCATAGTCGTTATTCGTAAGAATAATTCGAGGTCTGAACAATTTCTATCGGTTACTTTTTTCAATTTTTGTTCCGCTGCGATAATTATCATCTAAAACGCTTTCGAACTGCATCACCAACGCACAATTAAAGATAACACATAGATCTACAACTTTTATCAGGACCTAAAGTCATTTTGATATCATCAAGATTACCTAAACACTGTCAAGAACAGACAAAGAGAAAATGTACAGAAATTTTAGAAATCAACATCCAAGTTCAAAACGGTGAATCTGTGGTGAAGTATTCTCAAAATTTAACTAGAGATACCTAAGCATGTTATCTATCAATATTAAAAGGCCGATCATCAATTAACTTCATAGTTTTAAATCAATAAATTACTGAGACCAAATTGAAGAGAAAGGGTTTCACATTCTACCTCTCAATTGTTACAAACTCCTCTTGATTTTCTTTATCCTTATTCTTCAAAAATCTCTACCTCCATCTCCTTCTTTTTCTCCTAGCCTTTCTTTTCCAAATATCTCAAGCCTTTTGGTTTTCTAATCTCTAAATTCTCTCTCCAAAAAAATCTAACATAAAACTTATACTACTAATAATAAATTGCCTTCTCATATTCTATTCATTTTATTTACTTAATAGAATATATTAGGTGACTCTATTTCTACCCAACTCCTAGTCTTTCTAGTTCAAACAACCCACCTAGGCTAAGGCTAAGGCTAAGGCTAAGGCTAAGGCTAAGGCTAAGGCTAAGGCTAAGGCTAAGGCTAAGGCTAAGGCTAAGGCTAAGGGATAACAATCTAAGCACAAGGTTAACCAATCCAGGTATAACCCGACCCGAAACCGTAACTAAAAATACCGAGTATTACATTCTACCACCCTTAAAAGAAATTTTGTCCCGAAATTTAGAATATGCTTATCATCTCAAAATTTAGCATAAAATAAAGAAAATAATAAATAACAAAACAGTCCAGCACACAACTAGTTATTCGCATGAATTTCTCAAAAGCAAGTATACAACCTAAAACACGAAACGAGTAATTGACCAATCAAACCAAACAAGCATGCATAGCAACATACCACAAAAACATTTTATTCTAAGGTCCCATTCAAGATCTAAAGCCTAGAGCTCTGATACCAATTTGTGATGCCCCGATTTTCGACACCCGGAGTGCCACGTGGATTCCATATCCGAGGCCCGGCTTCTAAGCCCAAGCTCATTGAGTAATTCATTTCGGCTTATTTAATCATGTTCGTTTTAAGAATTCTGTCGCAACGGAATGCTCAGAAATTCATTTAGGAAGGTCAAACCGTTGATTTAACCTAATTTGAAAGCCATCGGAAGAAAAACACATTTTGGTTCTCAAATAAAAATACTAACACCGTTCAAGTCTTAAGATTAATTAATAAGAAATGATTTCAACCCCAAATTGTAAAACTGAAAACAGACCAAGGTGGATTACTAAAATTTTACAGGCTTCATGCGAGTTCCAAAACTTATCGGATGTTATACAGGATAAAATATATACTGTAAATACTATTATACCTAAATTATTCGGGATTTTTAAATGAGTTGAGTATCCTTTGACCACAGTCAAACATGTAGTTGACCAGAACTGTAGAAAATCAAAACTGTACCATTCTGTTTTATAAAAATTATATAAAATCACACATAACTCAAATTTGGATGAGGTTTATCATTTTAGAAATATAAAATATAGATATGGATTTTCTCAGCAGACACAACGGTCTAAAAACTAATGTATCATAGTTTTAAAATAGGATATTTATGAGATATTTATGAGATATTTAAAACTGTCGGATAATTTCTGGATTTAACAATGGTACAAAGAATTATGCTAAAAATATGTATACTACTTAGAAAATTCTATAACTTTCAGAAAATGTCCCTTAAGATGTTTTACATTTGTTTCAAAAACAATCAAATCAAAACCTATTAAAAATTTAAAATGATAAACAGTCAACTCAACATCATACAATATTTTACAGCTTTGAATCTAAGACTAATTACATCTTTGAACAAGAAATTACGCATAAAGAACAAATTTAAGGATCTAAAATTATTCTCTAGGCTCCACGTTGATCAATTCCTTGTCATGCGTCAAATCTGGAATTTTGTCATAATACGACGTGAGTTGTGACACTCAGTAGGCAAGGAAGCAACAAAACATTTTATGCAATATCTTTTAATTTCTTTTCAAAATAACTTGCATGGTTAACACCACCACAAACATATGGAAACACCACATCCATATACATTAAAAAATTCAATCAATCCGCTCGTCCAAGGGAGCCCCACGTGGGTTTAGGAAACAAAAACCGTTTCCAAGGATATCTCGTATCCCGTCATAAATAATCTTTAAGAATCACATTCTATGGACCGCAGCCCAACATTCATAATCATGCTCACAACATCGATTATCATCCATATATTAATGGAAACTTACAAACATAAATTTAATTAAAAGAAACTTAAATAAAAGAAGAGTTTTAGATTTTGTTGCGCCTACCTCAAACGTTAGCAATATGAACACGAATCCGAAATCTCCAATTAACGGATGCTAAAGGATCCTCTAACTATCTTGGTTGTTTCATATGATATAAAAATAACTTCAAGCCTATAGTATATTTCTTTTATTTTATTTTTTTTGTAATTAACCTAAGCACTGATTAAAAGAAATGTTCTTCTTCCTTCCCCGACTAAAGCAACTCCTCTTTGTTTGATATTTATAGTCAAACTTTTAATAAGACCCTAAATAATTACCAACTAATGACCTCGTGACACTTAGTACCAAAAACATATCCTAAGCTCATCTGATGACAACCAATTGGGTCAAAATCTTCTTTTACATAAACTTTTGACTGAACTTTAGAAACTTTAACAATTCTTTTCTCCTTTTTCCGACGCTACATTTCCACTACTACTACTTTGGCATGTATCTTTAAACTCAGCTCAAACTCGTTTTGTAGTCAAGGAAAAAACGACCCGTTCCCACCCATAAAAGATTCCCAGGCGTGACAAAACAAAAGCATAGAAAACAGGAAAGAAGCTTTTGATAAATGGGAGACACAATTATTATATTTAAAATAATTATTAAACTAAGACAAGCTTAAATAAATAAAGATAGATGGGAAACACAATTATTAAACTTCTGATCATTACTTGTTGGTGGACATGTGAGGGTGGGAAACACACTTACTAAACAAAAGAATTAGGAAGTAACTCATGGTTTAAGAACTAACTCATGGATCCGCCACTCATGGCCTTTTTATTTTTATTTATTAACTCATGAGTAATTTCATTAAATACTTTTAACATGAAGTGATGGACATCTTGAGTATTACTCCCACCGAATTTCATAATTGTTGGACTTATAAAAGTATTTTATTAGTATTATACGAAAACAGTAAAAGAACAAAACTAACATTTTGTTGAGCTGAAGTATCGAATTTGATGTTTCATAAGATACCTTAATCCGATCATCTTCAAATTTTAGGGGAGCATTTCTAACTCATGTATCTATGTCATATCAAAATTTTACAGAAAACCAAAGGTTCAAATGAATGATAATGATTTTATACGATCCTTCTAAAATCTGGGCAGATTACTTCATTTTAACAAAATATTCACAGTAAATTCATAATAATTTTATATTTAACAAACCCAACGAACAATCAATAACCTAAACACCCAACCACATCTCTCACACCACGTCGAGAGTTGCAAAAACCTCCTCTTCCATTGGCCGTTCAACGAAACCCTCGCTCCTAATTGGCCGAAATCAAAGTTAGCCCCCTTACATTTCGTGATCGTTAATTTTTAATAGAATATGAAATCTGGACCTTTGGATTAGCCGCAAAATCTACAAATATCTTTTGGGGAGGGCCCAGATGATTTTTTTTATGGGAAAAAAAATGAGAATTTCCATGTAAAAGAAAAATCAACATAGATAAGTTTTTTTACGAGATTTACATAAAAAAAGGGTTTCACGAGATTCTTTAATGAGCAATTAATGGAAAAAAAATCTTAAAAGATCTTTAAGGTAATTGTTGAAACATTCTCTTTTTAGAAAAAATCCAAGAATTTCCATATCAGAAGAAAAAATCAAGGGCCCGGAGGATTTTTTTTTTTTTTTTAGAAAAAAAAACGAGAATTTCCATGTAAAAGGAAAATCAAGATAAGTTTTTTACGAGATTTACATAAAAAAAAGGTTTTTACGAGATTCTTTCATGAGCAATTAATGGAAAAGAAATCTTGGAAAAAATTTAGGCTAATTGTGGAAACATTTTATTTTTACAAAAGATCCCAGAATTTCCATATCAAAAGAAAAATCAATTAATGGATTAATCTAATATTGGGCAATTCTATAATTGGCATTTAGTGCTATGTTTACATCCAATTCTATAAAAATCGAAAACATATACGGGCTACGGGGAAGATCTTCTAAATCTTCTGGAATTGTGAATGCGAGAAATATATCCATATTTTTGTCTAACTAGCGAATGGGATTTCTCCTCCCTCTCCCTGTTTATTCTGAGTTACCCGAATTCGATGGCCAAGCTTCATTTAATGAATTTTCTCTCCGCCTCTGTGAATTCATTGCCCATCTTCTCTTCGGTTTTTTATCTTCCGTAACGCCGCACAAATGCTTCACCCTCTCATCTCCCTCTGTAAACACCAGGAATGCTACAATCTCTGGCTTGAACTCTTCCTTTTTCCCCTCTTATCTTCCTCTGCAACATATTAGGGAATTTCAATCAAACCCTAAGAATGAATTACCTTCTCATCTCCCTCATATTGAATCATGAATGTATTGGAAGATTTCAAGGTAGATTATAGAATCTCTCTTCTGGATTTGCTTCAGCGAAGGTTTGAATCACCCGTTCTGGTAGCATTTGCTTTTGCGAATCCAGAACTCTCTCCATCAATTTGTTCAGCAATAATTAGGTTTTGTATTCTTTTTTTTCTTTTTTTAACTCCTCAGATTGCTTTTAAATTAGGATTTGTATTGCTTAAGCTGAAATTTGATTTTTTTCGACTGCGGTTTGTTTATAAAAGAGGTGATCTTTTGGGATTTTGTAGGCTAGAATTTTCTATTCTCTAATACGTCGTGTTTCGCAAAATTTATGGTTATTAAAAAGAACAATCTTATTTTTTTTCTTATAATGTTTGCAGGGTACAATTTCAAGTGACCATCAAAAAGCTCAAATCCAGCACCATCTGTAAGAGTAGTTATATCTGAGAAAAAAAAAAGGTTCTTTTATTCTATTTCAGGTGCGTATCATCATTTGGTATCATTGTGTTCGAAAATAACATCGGTTTTTTCAATTTGTTATTTGTTATTTTTTTTAATTACCTTTGCATAATTGCGTATGTGATTTGTCGCTAGATTGCAATGGTTCTGTAATGTTTACATTCCGTTTTATTCTTTAAATTGGTTGTATTTTGTATCTGCTGATGAGAATTGTATGTGATTTTTCATTGATTTGGTTTCCTATAACCCTACAATTGTTGAATTGGATATGATACGCACAATAACCAAAACATGGTAGGTCAAGTTTATTGTTTTTACATGCTTGACAAAATGTCTAAAACAAAGCACGATATAGCTATCATGTTTCCTTGACCAATTGCATGCATCATTTGGTCTTTATCACTATTAATAAAATTCCGTTTATCTAATTTAACTCGAAACTGCCTCATTCATTCCCCGTTTATTAATTCTTTCATATCTAATTGTTTTTCTTTTTCTTATTGTAATTAGCTCCAAAACAAACCATTCGAAATGGCATCTCAGGTTGCATGATGATCACACTGAGAGAAGGTAGAATCATTATCCACATAGAACAGCTACAAGGATTTGCACTATGTAACGGCACATCTCTAGGAATGAATTATCCTTTCCATTCTCTCTTCATCACCAGAGGGAAGTTTCAATCGATCTTAGGATGCCTTTTCATTCCCTCTTCGACAACTGAAAGTATTCCCAATTCAATTTTTTTGCGACTTTACAAAGGTGAAACGCTCATCCCAGCATTAATTGGATTCTCTCTATAAAATTTCTAATCCCAATTGAGAACAACATCCATTCCACCAGTTGAACATGTAAGTTTTATCTCATTCCATGCTTCCAATTACATATTCTGCCCATCGTGCTTTCCATTTCTTTCATGAATATTTGATTCATTTTATATTTTTTAATTGCTATGATAATATTGTTCTATGGTTTTAGATTTTCCCTTTTTGATGTTACTTTAGCCATTCAAGAACATAATAATTCAATAGGTCTACAGTGTATGGCTTAATCCTATGTTTCAATTAGGTATATGATGAAATTACATTTACTGCCAAAAGTATAGTAGAAATGGCATCACAGATGAATTGCAAACCCCAAAAGGTATCATCCTCAACTACCCAGGACAACTTAAAGAGTTCGATACTGTTCGGGTTATTAGGAAATGTGAAAAGTTGGAATTTATAGCCACCGACGTTACCAGTGTCAATGTCGATATGGTTATTGTTGATGAGCTGGTAGTGATTCCCCTATTTCCATAAAATTTAAATATACAACTTCAATTATGTTGGACTAACACTTTCGCTGATATAGGGAGGCGGGAGCTGAGTTACATGCCCCTGTCTCCACTTTTATCTCTCTTGAAATTTGGTTCTTACCTTTCTGACTACCCAATTTATTTACATTTAAAAATTAAGTTATTCTTTATGATATCATTTGTTTTTTTATATCAGTCTTTGTATAGCTTATGCATGGCCACTATTTGAAGCTTTGGTATTCCTTTAACACTAGACATAATTTTATCGGTTTCATATAACAGCGACCAGTATTGGGTTTGATTGGTATTCCTCAAATAGTTTTACTGATTATGTAGATCAATTGTTATTTATTCTTCAGATATCTGGAGCGCAACTCCAGTTTTCAGAAAGTTAGATCATTTGCCTCGGTGACAGTTCAAGGGGTTACATGCCCTCAACGATGGAAAATCATGCGCCCTACGTAATAGTCAGAGTCACTAGGAAATGAGAGGAGCTGGACTATTGGTCTACCAACAAAGTTACTTGTGAATATGGTTATTATCGAGGAGTAGGTACCAATAAGGCATTTCATCTCATTTTTCTGTGTTTTATAAATATTAACCTTGAAAATTTCAAGCACTCACCAATTTGCTTATACAGGGAATAGAGTTACACTCTATGGTTCCAAAGAATCTCTGGAACTTTGATAAGGAAATCCGAGAGGATAGTTTGTGCTTCATGGACAAATTACATTTAACCACTGTAAAAACCAAATTACATCCATCAAGCAGCAGAAAGAAATAGGGCATTCTTCAAGTGGAACACAGACATCACTGCTTTGGATGCTTATTCTGTGTCCTTTATTCCCTACTAATTCTTCTTCACCAAGTTTGAGGACTTTGAATCGAAGCTTCAGATCCTATATCTTACAGGTAAACTGTGTTACATAAGTGTTGTTTACATTGTTGTTTACCGTTACGATTTTCTTAGTTGTCCAACGTGTTAAATGCAGATGTTGTGGGTTTCTTAAAAACATCACCAACGTCCGGATGCTTCAGAGGCCCGATGCCAGCCTTGCCAAATGCGTGAACTCACAATTGAGAATTCCAGGTATACATTATCGGTCATTAACATCGTAATGTTTGAAAGTTCGCTGCCACAACAGATAACTCTTTGGGGTTTCGCTGTTAATCAGATTGGTTCGACCCAATTGACTCTGATTCCAACCCAGAGTCGGTATTGGTAGGCGTATGCTCCACTTTCGTGAAGAGCTATCGAGGTATCGTTATCTATCAAAGTTGCTTATCCATTCTTAACCTTGATGTTTATTGAGGCATTTTTCTGAGAGGAACTCAAAATATTTTTGAATTTTGAATGATAGATTGTCTTTGTTAGTTTCGTTTTTCTTTGCTTAAAATTAAGCGCCCTTGTAGAAATTTTTTCTGGTATTGAAAACCTGAAAGAACATTATATATACTATTGTCCGGTGTAGGTGTTATTGCTTTGTATCATTTTCTGCGTTGATAATTACAACTAAAATATACAATGAATCTATTGTTTTGTTAATCTGTAGTCTAATTATTTTCTGTTTTTCTTTATTCCACACATTGACTTGGCGTAAAAAGGCTGTACTGAACGTATTCATTGTGCTTGATAGTATTCATTTTGTATATTAACCTTTAGTTGAAGTAAAAAATAGAATTTACTATTGTTATACATGTTTATAGAAGCTTTCGTCTTTGATAATGAGACTTATTGAGTATAAATGCTCATTTTGGTCAAAGCACGTCACTTTTTAATGTTGAGGAGATCAGTGAGCTACGCATCACACCAAGAAGACTTCTCCAGTGTGTTTCTCAGGAAAGGTATGTAGTCATCTTTTATTGAGTTGTACATTGAGCAAGATCCATTGTTAATAGTGTGACTATTTTTCCACTATTATTTCAGTGGAAACGTTCACAATATTGACGACAAAAGCGTCATTAGGCTATTAATTTCGTCAAGAGGCTATTAATTTTATTTCGCATAATCTGACATTTGTATTCCCTATATAGATTGGCATATAGGGATGCTCAACTGTTGAGGTACATATTTTTTTGGTCATACTCTATTTTTTATTTGTCTGATAATTTCCACACATAATTTTTGTATACTACTTGGAATATGTAAATGCCCGCAGAAAAAGTTAAAAGATGATGTGAATGGGGCTCTTAAGAAGCTTTGCATGGGCTAAATGGTGTTGTCCTATGATTGAACAATATAGTCATGTTTCATGGATCTAAATGGAGTTAGACCGCAAAGGAACACCAAAAAGGTTAGCACTGCTGGAACGGATGGTTCTCTATTTTGATATGAATTGCAAAGTGTATAATCCCAACCCATAAATGTTAAATAACTCTTTTATGTTTTGCTTAGCAATTTGGGCAGAGATATAGATTGATGTATAAGTAGATAAGTTGATAGAAAACACCACTTTAAACGCTTTTCCGAGTCTTCATATTATGCATATTGTTTTACCATGCATGTATCATTTGGTTTTGTGCTAATTCTTTCAAAATGTATTGTAGTTGAACTGTTTGGATTACACTTACTGAAAATCCACTTAATATATCTTTTTGTATATTAAGCTTTACGTATCAATCTGCTTTCCCTCTATTTTGCAAGCTCAAATTATTTTGCCATCATAGAGCAGGTAATGAAAAACTAATTTGCTTATAACTTCTAATGCTTGGAAAAGTATCTCAAACAGAGTATAAATCTTAAAAACAGTGCCATGTAGGAAATTGACTTATAGATACTATTAGACTCTCAGTTGGTAGGTTTGATTTTGATGTTTTAGCTTAGTAAATTAACTTGGAGTGAACATAAAGATGGAAAATGGACCGAACTTTGGATGATACTCCTGTTTAAAAAGTAAAACTTTGAATGCTCATTGTGGCCTGTATATCTTCTTTCCGTAAATCCATTTTATCATTTACACGCTTATTATATATAAACTGAGTATTCTTTTCCCTGACATTATTGATTGAGCTGGTTACCTTCAAGTACAGGTGATATGTGGTAAGGTTCCGAAGGTGACATAGTTCACTTCGGTGCCAACTCAAAAGCTATGGTCATAATAGTGATCAATGTGATAAGCTCCGAAATATAGCTTTGCTAAACCATCTAAAACTGATAAAGTTCGATTTACGTGATGTAGTATCTTTCGCACACTATCAAGAAGCAATCAGAATGCAAACATGGTCTCCAATACAAACTCCACAATCTGCATTATGTGCAAGAAATTAAAGTTAGCTGGTTCTTTATATTGTCCAGGTAACTTTTAGTTGATCTCAGTCTAGAATATCAGGTTGACAGGTTGCAAGCAAGTTGGAGTTTGAATTATCTCTTTCTATCAGAATTCAGCATTTGCAGGTTCTCTTGATAACTTTACTTCATCAATATTGTTCTTAGTTTATCAATAAAGTTGATAACTTTATTAGTTTTGCAGGTTCTCCTGATAACTTAAAGTTGTTCTCTTGATAACTTTATTAGTTATTCTCTTGAACCATTCAAACTGGACTGGCAGTACTGTGAATAAATCAAGACGATGATGTCCCACGAATGCATCAGACTTCTTGGTTTGTTTACTACGGCTGGTTGTCTTAATGTCAGTAACCAATTTTTCCACTAAAGTGTAAGCAAATTGTTATCTTTTTGTATGTGTTCCTCCTACTTAATGATTCGCTGTTTGGGGTCTTTAAGAAAGATATTAAAAACAGAGATGGGTATACCAGATGCACCTCATGACGTCGATGATATATATTTTCAATGAAATCATGTATAGAATATCAGATTAATGAATTGATGAATTTGCGAATATGTTCAGTAAGTCTTGAATATTGAGACATGAGGAGTAAAGTTCTATTTTTCAGTCAAATGAAATTGCAATGGTGTAAGAAAGCTTATTTGGAAGATTTCCGATGAAAAATATGGCAAAGCTATTTGGAAAGTGTGGAGATTTCCATTAGGTCGTAAAGTTTCCCTTCGATAGTCAGTGAAGTTGAGGGTATTACATTTTAGGTTAGAGATTTACATCAGGTAAGAAAGTTTCCCTTCCGGAGTTGGACAATGAAGTTGATAGTATTTGTCCATGATAGGGACATGATATAGTAGCAAATGTTGAAAATTTTAAGTGTTGTCATGATAAAAAAAGATTATTGGTAGCTGCCTGACAGGCATACATAAGGGCGAAGCGCTCACTGCAGTAGAAAGGGTGTGGATACTGAAAGATGCTAAATAGTAGTAAACATTAAATAGTAAGTAAATAGGTCTGCCATTGCGAGTGTTAGAAAAATTTCTTCTTACAGAACTGTCGTGCGTGAGTAAATGTAGTCATCAGATCGGTTATTTGATGAAGAATTTTGATAATGTCTTATGTAATGTAATGTAATCATGTTAACGCTCTCTCAGTCCAACTTTGTGGAGTCAATGGGTCATGTGGATTTTTATTTTATTCCTTTGTGCAGCACTTCCCTTGGTTTTCAAACTGGTAAAATAAATAAATAGGAAATGATAGCCACGTGCGTTCTTACACTTTGACTCTCTGTGGACTTTAGATTATGATCAAGAAATATGTCATTAGACTCTCTGATTGTAGTTACTACAAGTGCTTGAAGTGTCTAAACAAGTGATGCTGCTCAGATATTTGGATTTCAATATCCATCTCTAGGTAATTATCAGATTTGGTCCATGGGAAGCCCTAAAAAAATCCCAAATTGAAGAGGTTGACGTAGTGAAGACCTGAGCATTACATACTCTCTGCCAGGGACGGTACTGGGGGTGGCTTAGGGGTGCTCCAGCCACCCCCAAATCTCTAAAAGTCACCAAAAACTCATATTTTCATGTGTATCTTTTGTAGAAAAAAATGAATAGACCCCCTAGTAATTTTATGTTTAGCCTATAATGTTTGTATTAGCCCACCTAGAATTTGGATCCTGCTTCAGTCGCTACCCTCTGCTATGAAGAGAGCCCCAAAATCTTCTGTCTAGAGCTGGATTTTTCGGCCAGTCAGATGTCTTATTCTTATCTTGGAAGACAATGGTCGCTTTATGGAAGATCATCTCATCGATGTCAGCACCAAGGAACCAGTCCGACTGAAAAATCTGTTTTAATTAAAAAAACTAATGGTCTTAAATTTTCTTCGTCTCTTATAATGGCTTGATCTTAACTTGCATAAGTTTAATTGCGATGGCTCGCAATTAGTTTTGATTCCAAGTTTTTACTTTGATGCATGATCCAATTTTACCACTTTCACATTTCTTTACACCTTATTCTCATTTTTGCCTCTTAGTACTTATCACCTCTCTAATTAACTCTAACTTTCGGGGTCTCAGCCTTCATTACCATTTTGACACTCACTGTAAAACGCAAGATCGACAAAGGTTTAATATGCATGAAGTTACAGAGAAAGTTTGATCGAGTAATGACTTTGAAGGAGATATACAAAAGGAGATTACATTGAGAAGTATTTGAATTTCATCTCCATTTTTTTGTTAAAATTTTATAATGTGTCTACCAAATCCTCTTTACGGAGGGAAATGGAAGAAGCAAACGAAAAAATGTCATAAGCATGCTTCCATAGATTCTGGGAAGTAGGCCAAGATGATGGGTTGTCAATATTGGAAGAGGAGCAATATATTTTCATTCGGACAGCCCAAGAAACAGAAGTATAACAAAAAAAATCCAACACGCCTGTGAATTCAGATGTCCAAGATATTGGTGCGGCGAATTGGTGCGGCAAAGCAACTATTAAATCGTAGAATTAATGTTAAATTTAGAGATGATTGAGAGCCATATGGAGGAGTTAAAACTCATAAAAGAAAATGACTGACGTATCTGGGGAATAAAATAAACAGATCCCATGATTTATAAGGGAGTTGTCGGTGACACTTAATTACCACATTTGTGTCACATTACACGATTAATTAGCAAATTATGGCGAATATGAATCTTTTAAAAATTTAATCAGTGTGACAGTGTTGGCTTCTTTTGTTCATTTGTGTTTAATAAGTATACGAGTTGCAACAATGATATTGCCTTCATTTACAAGAGTTGTTTGTTTATCGGTTTAAAACACCTAACCTACATGTCCAATCCAACTATGATCTAGAAGTCTGATGGCTTTTGTTTTGCCATGGCGTCCAGTAGAGGTTTAAAGCGTGCCGACACAAGCCATTAAGAGGTCAGACCACCGTGCTATCTGTCGTGTTGTGCCATGCCAGAAATCAAGGCGTGTCTTGTGTCATGTTTGAGAACGTGATATGTCGTGCTATGATGTGCCTGGCACATTTATTTTACATTTTTTGAAATAAATATATTCAACATATTTGGATATTATATGTGTTATTGAAATTATTTGACACATCGAAGATAAAATGCCAAAAAATGGTTAAAATAAACACTCATTTGTGAAATATACAAAAAAAAAATGTGTGGTGTTGTATCATATTCTATACATGTTAGGAAGTGATGTGCCACCTGCTTATCCATGCCACGTGGATTGCTACAGTGCTGATTATCCTGGACCAGAACAACACATTGAGCTAACGTGTTGTGTTGTGCAGGGCAACCCACGTGTTGTGCTGGGCGGTGCCCGTCCTGGCAGACAACGACCCAATTTGTTCATAGAAAACGACCATATAGATGTATTACAAGAGGATCCAAGCATGAGCATGAGTAAATAAAACAATTAAGATATGTTCATTTCCCTTTCCAACATAGAAGACATTCAGATAATGAGGTGCATCTAAACATATTTGAGCGCGGTTATCCTTCACATAATCTCTCAAATCAAGTACCAGTTGTATATGCAGGATTGACTACTAGTATTAAGAAAATAAATAATAATGCAAAATGTAAACTAAGACAAAATAGGATTAATCATCTGGGATTAGTCCCGTTAGGCAAGAGTCTGACTTTCAAGTAGGAGGTCATCGGATTGAGTCTCCACTCAAGAAATTGGAGATTTCATGGAATACTCTTCTTACATAAATACTTATAACTTTATTATGGGAATGGGTTGGGTCTGCTCATGCGAGTAGGCTCAGTATCTTCGGCTTCCAAGGTATGCCAAGTTACAAAAGAAAAGGAAATGTTCAAATTCATCGGTTAATATATTTGTCATTCTCCTTAAAATTGAGAAGAGTTAAAGACGCTAATCTCTCACTCAAGGATAAATGATCGCGATATAAAATTTCCTTTATACAAGGGATGGATTAATTTCATGAGCTAAAATATTGGTTCCCAATATTGATTGTCTTTTAAAAGCACACAAAAATTACAGAAAATTATAGATTCTTGACATAATCAGTGAAAATATATGTTGAAATTCTGAAATTAAATTGTATGTTGGATTATCAAAACTTATTCAATTAATGGTTTTGTCTCAACACTCCAAACGGGACTGGGTGCGGGGTGAAGCCCCACCACAAAAAAGGGGGAAACATCATCGTTCCCGGTGCGTAATAATAATTATCACGAAAAATTGAAACTGATACTGCCGCACGTGATGTTGTTATACAAAGCCACAGTGGGATTTCTAAAAGGGATAATGATGGGATTAATCTGACCACTACATGGGAATATATGACCGCCCAACTAAGTGATTCTACTCTGAAAAATGATGGGGATAGTCGAATAATAATAATAACTTCGACAATTGTTGAGCAGTTTCAAGGTATGTGTAACATTCAAATTAAATTAAGGTTAACGACATACTTTAACATAGATTGAAAGGCATATGAAAGTACAACATTTCTTAAAACAAATTAAAAAATTAAAAAATTTAGTTTGAGATTTATATTGAGAATAATACAAATGATCACAGGATAGATCTTTCGACGGTCCTGTAAAGCTATACGAGTATACATAAATCTCAATAGACCAGATTTGGAAATTTATAAGGAAAATGTACGTTATGAGAAACACATGTTTGAATTGATCAACTTAATATGTAATAAATTATTGATGCTTTTAACCCTGATATGTTGGCGTCATGAAATATATACCATTAGAATAACTATGTCTTTTAGGAATTCCAAACCAAGCAAAGGAAGAATTGATGTTTGGAAATCGTAAAACACTCGAAGAACTAAAAATGTTACATGACAAGGACAAGTTTATGGTGAGATCTGAAAAAGTGATTCAATTTAAATTATACTTCATTGCAAAAAAAAATATTGTATAAAAGAGTCAAATGCAATGTAGGGAGCAACCTTTAACGTTAAATGAACCATTATTGGAATTGAGGAAAGATCCCCATGGTATGATATGGCATGTCCGGGACGCAAAGAAAAACATGTCTACATGAAAGATGAGCCATAAGTAATGTGCGGTCATAGTAAATGCACAAACACGACGATAACAAGTAGGAATATTAAGTCATAAAAGTTCATATATTTCTTATTACATGTAACAAAAACAAAATTTTGCAAAACTAACACGTGTCTTTTGGCAGTTATATTCTACAATTAATAGTAAATAGCAGTAACAATAGCGGTATATTTACCGCAGTGAGACAAATATCTGAAGTGGTCATATATAACATTAGAGTAACAAAAATGATGGCATTTTCAATAGTGGATGTAAAGGTAACCCTGATATCTTAAATAAGAAAAATTTACTGAAAGAAAAATAAAGAAATAACATCTTAGGAAATGATTTTCTTTTGCAAAATAAAATTTGCTAGATTGCGTAGAAGAAACATTAACTGCAATAGGGAAACCAATGGTCTTTAGATTCATGCTTGAGGAAATGAACTTCATCTATCTCAGTCTAACTACACATGGCATATTTCATTATGATAATGCTTTAGAGAAAACATACATATTGAACAAAAATGAAAGCTAACTACATGCAATATTATTTCAGACATACCATTATAAATAATTAACATGGAATTCAATCACACCGATTGAAACACAAATAATAAAAATATATGTTATGAGGGGTATAAATAAAATTGGAGAACAATAAGTATATCCATACAGATCATCAGGACAAGGTCTCTACAAAAAAAAATAACTGATGAAGTATTTGTTCCTAAAAGAAAAAAACTCCAGACACCTACTAACAAAGACCTGATAAACCTAAGAATGTACAAGACTATAGAAAGTGACGATGACATGCCAATATTAATATAACTGGATGAACATGATGATAAAGTGGAAGAGATTATGGAAAGCGATCCTGACATGCCACCATTGGTCGAGATTGATGAAGAAGGTAATGAAGTGTTTACTTATTATTAGAGATTATAGATAGTATGAATATTTATTTTTGGGCACACTTCGTTTGAAACACATTATAATTCTCCGACACTATAATGTTAAATTTTTTAAACCTAAAAACCATCGTTATATTGAACTAAATGTTACCATGGATAACCAATTACTCAAACTTTTATCATTGATGCAAATCTTTTAACTATTTCTACCTTGCCCATCTTGGGTGAGGTATAGACTACAATATTCACTGGTGGCTTAAACGGTATATAAGAACAAAAGGATAGTAGACTACTCTGGCCTATTGAATTGTATCATGAGACTAAAATAGATTGTTGAAATTCCCATAGGAGTTATAAATTGGAGTTCAAACTTATTTAGCCAACGCATATTGAGTTAATGAATTTATCAATTTGAATACATAATGGAATTACATGTTGTATCTCGGTAAGATATTCATATATGAACGGAATAATAGTTGTATATATAAGTTTAGGATGTGTTTGATAACACAGAAAAAAATAATTCCATGGAATCAGTATCCTGAAAGAGACAAGGAAAGACTTTTCATGGAATCCATGGTTTAAAACATACTTTAGACTTCATTTTTTGTAATGGGCTCACAATTTTATGGACATAAATTTGTAATCGAATAGTGGAAAACAAGTTATTTCAATGGAAAGATGGTTAATTCCATGCTATTAAATCCTATTGAACACATCCTTAATTATCTAAAATCCAAAATTTAGGGAATAAACTTTTATTATTTTTTTCATTACATACCTACAGGGTATCAGAGTTTCCTATACCTTTCAAAAGTCAAACTAATCAAAGACTATGAGAAAACAAAATCTTGCATTTGACCAAGTGCATTACATGGTTACATATAAGCATATGATTACTAAGTACATGGGAGTGGAAATTTTAAACTGAATGGATGCAAATCTTATAATTGATAGTGCTACCATGGTGTTCTTTCTTAGGGACCAGTTCCCATCTTGGATAAGGCTTATTAAGTTGTATCATGGAATTATGCTTATATAGTAATTCAAACACCACCAACAAACATGTAATATTGATAAGGTGCTTCGGAAAACCGAATCAATTATATTGAAATATCGACATAAATAAAGCTATCTAAGTCATGCCACTACATGCAAATTTCGTTATTTTTATTTTCTTTTTCATTCCACACATCTACATGTGGTATATATATATATATATCTTCCAAAACTTTTACAGATAAAGTCGTTGGATATGACAATTTGTTAATAAAAAAGTTGTTGGAAAAAAAAGTGTAAATACATGTTCAAATGCAAATAAATATAGCCATCCATATAAAATTTAATTATTTTAAATCCAAAATTGATGGAGTCAATTTATTTTTAATTATTTTAATATCCTCTGACGAAATTAATACATGGATTTAGGTTTATAATACTGAATTTAAATTATCAAATTATTAGATACTTAAAGGGTATCAGAGTTCCCTTTCCGTTTGAGAAGTCAAACTGAAAAACCTAATGCATTTGACCAGCGGTTTCTCCCCGCCACACCAATCGGAAATTTCTACCAAACCCGGTGCGTAGCACGAGTTACATACTAATGCTTTCACTACCTTTTGTGTCGCCTGTGTGGTGAAAATCAGAAAGACCACTTGGATAATGATGTTTAAGTTATTTATAAAGTGATTTATATATAGGTTGTATCGTCGACGTACCAAAAACTTGCACAAGGAGAAAAATATTCAGAAATTGAAAAATGCATAAAAGAACGGACAAAAAGAGTGGCAAAAACTAAAAACAAACAAAATCTCCGATTCAAAATGATCAGAGAAGGGATATGCTCACGACAGTTATAGCAAGAATCGAAAGAACCTGAAATGCAATCAACAATAGGACTGGACAGGTGTATAACTTGGAGATGATTCTCATATATGCGGAGGTAAGACATCTTTAGCAAGGTATTATAGAAGTTATTATTTGTACGATGCTGGTAAAACAATGTAAACAGGGAAACTAGATTCATACTTGCAGTAAGCTAAAGGATATTCCTTACTTCAAGGACAAAATTAAAGATCAACAAATCATTCAAATCCAACATTTTAACCTACATACATACCATGGAGGATTGACCACTACCTGGCGCAACAAAAATCTGGGTGAATACATACACGAGCATTCTTCTTCTGACTGAAAAGGATCAACCAATACCAAGATACAAATTTGCGATATCAGATTTTACAACACTAAGAGAAAAGATAGATAATAAAACATATCTAATAGGTAATACCAAATGTTAAAATTCTTTTTAATAACCATAACACATAATTATATGTATATGTTAAGAATATTCAAAGTGAATAATTATTTTTTACGGATACTGCTGGGATACTAAGGGGTCTTTCAAAGAGTCGGATGAAACGTAAAAAAAAAATGAAACTGGTGCACCCGCACGTAATGTCCTGATACAAAGCCACAATGGAATTTCGATAAAAGTGACTATATGGGATAATCTGACCACCCAACTAAGTGATTATATGCTGGAAGATGATGCGGTTACTCGAATATTAATAATAACTTCAACAAATGTTGAGCAGTTTCAAGGTACATGTAACATTTGTATAAAATTGAGCTGAGTATCATATTTTAGCATAGATTGAGCTAAACATTGAGATAACAAATGTAACTGATCACATGGGAGATTTATTTGCGTTCCAGTAAAGTTACGAGAATTTACATAAATCTCGATGTACTGGATTCGAAAATTTATAAGGAAATGTACGTTATGATAATGCATGTTTGAATTAATCAACTTAATGTATAATAAAAAATTTATGATTTTAACACTGGCACATTGGCAACAGGAAATATACGTCGGTCGAAGAACTAAGTACTTCAAGAATTTCAAACCAGGCAAAGGAAAAATTGATGTTTGAAATTCGTATACCACTCAAAGAAGCACAAAAAAATATTACATGACGAGAAAAAGTTTATGGTGACATGTAAAAAGTAATTCCATTTAAATTATATTTCTCTACCTAAAATATCTTATGAATGAATCGAATGCAATGCAGGGCTCAATTTTTACCATAAAAGTAACGATAATTGGAATTCAGGAAGGATCTCCGTGGTACTTTATGGCATGTCCAGTATGTAGATAAAAACATGTGTACATGCATGGAATGAAAACCATGGTGCAGTACATGTATAGTCATGGTAAATGCACCAATGCCACAGTAATAAGTAAAAATATTAAACGATCAAAATTCATATGTATATATTATTACCATTAAATAAAATAAAAAATGCAAAACTAACTCATGCTTTCTGAAAGTTTACATTCTCAAACTAATAATATATGACGGAAACAACACTGGTGTAATTACAGTAATGGGATGAGTGGATAAAGTGTTTGTAGACAACATTAGAGTAACATAAATGATGTCATTGAAGCAGTAGATGTAAAGGTAACTAAAATGTCTTAATTAAGCAAAATTTTCGGTCAATGTAGCTCTTGAGTAATGATTTTCTTTTACAGAAAAACAGGGCATACTGCGTTGAACAAATAATAGATGCAATAGGGCAAACAATGGTCTTTAGACTCATTCTTGATGAAATTAGCTTCCTCTATCACAGTCTAACCTCACATGACATATTTAATTATGATGATTCTTTAGAGGAAGCATATCTATTGAATATAAAAGAAAAGGTAACTACATGCTAGCATTATTTCATATATACCAATACAAATTATGTAGAATTTAGTGAAACTGATTTGGTCACAAATAATAAAAATATATGTTTTTGCAGGATATAATATAATTGGAGACCAATCGTTAGGTCCATACAGATCACTAGATAAAGGTTTCTACGAAAAACAAACAATTGGTGATGTATTTATTCCTGACATAGAACAACTCCAAACACCTCCTGACAAGACCTGAAAAACAAAAGGAAGTACAGTGACATGTCGACATTGATACGGCTGGACGAACATGATAGCTGAAGTGGATGATATTGTGGAGAGGGATCCTGACATGCCACCATTGGTCGAGATAGATGAAGATGGCAATGAAGTGTTTACTTATTAGTAGAGATTATGGATAACATCATCATTTATTTTAAGACACACCGCTTTTGAAACATATTATTATTCTACTATAGTTTATTATTTAAATTTCTTTAAACCAAAAACCAATCGTGAAAATTTTGAAGTAAATGAATTCAAATTTTATAATTAAAAATACTATAATAATGTACTTTCTTGGGGACCATTGCGCATTTTTGATAAGGTTTGTTTAGCTTTTTCTGCGTTCATGTTCGCTTTATCCAGTTCTAGCTCGAGGAAACTAACAGTCAATCATGTATGTCTTATACCCTTTCCAAAAATGACCCAAAACAAAGAAATTTATTGTCTCCACAGATAACAGTTTTAACATAGTACCTTGAAGAGATCATAAACCAAAAGACTCTTCCCAATTTTTAAGATTCTAAATGACTTTCCAATATTCACACCACGCCTCAGCAACAAAAGGCCCTTATGTAGCAATTATATAAAAAGGTTTAGCTCTGTAACTGAGCAACACAGCTTAATGCCATCAGGCAAGTGACGGATAGACAATCAAAACAAAAGAAACTAAATTAAAGAAAATTAGCTTCCACTTAATACTATTCAGAAACAATTCCTTAAATTGTTGATAGAGACATATTAAGATGGATACTATTAATATAATTTTCATTCAGAGTATTTCAGAAAGCACTCCTCCACATAGTACACATATAGAAATAATTGGCACTTCAATATTAATGTCTGTATATTTGCATCTTCTTCCACAAATTTGATAAATCCAAATTTCAATTTCCTATGTTGTGATTAGAAAAAATTAAACATCATTCAAAAACCATAATACGTGTTACGACATACCTAAATTGCATGTATTAGATGAAATCCCCAATTCCAATAAACCCTAAAATAAATTTTGCACAAAACCAAAAACCATATTATAATTCAACGAAATTAAACAAACAACTACGAAATACAGTAAAGCGTGGAGGTGTGTTTGATGCATTGGCCCGTATAGACGATTTTTAATCTCGATAAGCTTCTTTGTCAACTGTAATGAAGAACAAACCCAACTTTGTCTTCAAATTTCCTCAAATCATGACAAAACATATTCAAAAGTTGATGTACCAGACGGCGTTGATTCGATTTCTCCCTCTATTTCTCTTAATTTTTTTTTTGTTCAAAAACAATTTCTATCGACTTTATTTACTTATGTTCTTTACAAATAACAAGGTTTTGTTCTCACTTTCTCTCGACGATAAATGGTGAAGAAAAAGGGCTTTTTGTTGTCACATGGATGATGCAGCACGTGTTGTGGATAAGTGCATTCACAATATAAAAGACCCACTAACAAAAATATGATTTGGGTTTGACCGGTCAACACATTATTGACTACTTAACTACAAGCAACATCCTTGAAATCCCTATTCCTACCAACATAAAAAATCGACCCATATCCAAAATTTAATACATTAATCGACTTCTTAAATCTTAACATAAATAAATAAGTTTATCAGTTTGTTCAATTGTAAATAAAAATTAATTTAATTATGGAATCAATTTATTTTCAATTATTTTAATATTTATCCATAAAACCAATACATTAACATGAACTTTTAATACTAAATTTGAACCATTGAATAATAGGACACTTAATGGGTATCAAAGTTTCCCATCTCTTTAAAAATAAAACTAATCACAAATTTTTCAAAAAAATTATTAATGCAATTTCCTACGGGTGCGGGGCGAAGCCCCGCCACGCTAAATTGGTTGATCCCATCGTCCCCGGTGCGTAGCACGGGTTAGACACTAGTTAAAGATAACACATAGATCTACAACTATTATCAAGACCTAAAATCGTTTTGATATCATCAAGATTACCTAAACACAGTCAAGTACAGACAAAGCGAAAGTGTACAGAAATTTCAGAAATCAACATCCAAGTTCAAACAAACATTTAACGGTGAATCTGTGGTGAAGTATTCTCAAAATTTAACTAGAGATACCTAAGCATGTTATCTATCAATATTATAAGGCCGATAATCAATTAACTTCATAGTTATAAATCAATAAATTAGTGAGACCAAATTGAAGAGAAAGGGTTTCACATTCTACCTCTCAATTGTTACAAACTCCTCTTGATTTTCTTTATCCTTATTCTCCAAAAATCTCTACCTCCATCTCCTTCTTTTTCTCCTAGCCTTTCTTTCCAAATATCTCAAGCCTTTTGGTTTTCTAATCTCTAAATTCTCTCTCCAAAAAAATCTAACATAAAACTTATACTACTAATAATAAATTGCCTTCTCAATTTCTATTCATTTTATTTACTTAATAGAATATATTCGGTGACTCTATTTCTACCCAACTCCTAGTCTTTCTAGTTCAAACAACCCACCTAGGCTAAGGCTAAGGAACAAAAATCTAAGCACAAGGTTAACCAATCCAGGTATAACCCGACCCGAAACCGTAACTAAAAATACCGGGTATTACATTCTACCACCCTTAAAAGAAATTTCGTCCCGAAATTTAGAATATGCTTATCATCTCAAAATTCAGCATAAAATAAAGAAAATAATAAATAACAAAACAATCCAACACACAACAAGTTATTCGGATGAATTTCTCAAAAGCAAGTATCCAACCTAAAACATGAAATGAGTAATTGACCAATCAAACCAAACAAGCATGCATAGCAACATACCACAAAAACATTTTATTCTACGGTCCCATTCAAGATCTAAAGCCTAGAGCTATGATACCAATTTGTGACGCCCCGATTTTCGTAACCCGGAGTGCCACATAGATGCCATAGCCGAGGCCCGACTACTAAGCCCAAGCTCGTTGAGTAATTCATTTCGGCTTATTTAATCATGTTCGTTTTAAGAATTCTGTCGCAGCGGAATGCTCAGAAATTCATTTAGGAAGGTCAAACCGTTGATTTATCCTAATTTGAAAGCCACCGGAAGAAAAACATATTTTGGTTCTCAAATAAAAATACTAACACCGTTCAAGTCTTAAAATGTTGCAGTGGAAATGTAGAGAAGGCAAAGAGGAAGAAGGTTTCTATTGATTAGCATTAACCCTATTACATAGCTATAGTATCCTTTATATACATGGAAAGGTAAAACCCTAACTATATAGATGGGCCGCACATATATGGGCCGTAAGCCCTACAACACTCCCCCTTGTGCGGTCCAATAGAACTTTATATGCAGTGCTTCACATATAGTGCTTCGAATGTAGTTCTTCAAATGTCGTCCTCTCCTTGATGACTTGCGCCGAAATCAATTGCCTCATTAAAACTTTGATAAGGAAAAACCCAGTGGGATAAAACCTTGGTAAAACTCTTCACATGTAGTACTTCACATGTTATCTCATAGTTTATATGTAGTTCGTCACATGCAATACGATCTTCAAAGATCGACGAGTCTAAGTTAATTGCCTCGTTAAAACTTCGTCAGGGAAACCCAAAGGGACAAAACCTAAACTAAAGAAAAAGAGTACAATATTAACTAAACTTAGAACATAGTTGGATGCGTATACGTTGCCTCATTAAAACCTTGACAAGGAAAACCCCGTGGGATAAAAACTTGACGAAGGGAAAAGAGTACAACGTGATAGATGCAAGTAAAGGTAACATGTTGCAAATGATCACTTTGCTCCGTTGAAGTTGACTAGTTACTTCACAACTTCTAAGGCAGAAAATCCACGTAGGAAAGACAATAGCCTTACCTAGGAAATTACATTCCCGGTGTTTGTTGTTGTCTCATTAAAAACCTTGCCGAGTAACAAAACTATGTGGAAAAAAGTAACCTCGGTGAAGGAAAAGAGTTCAACACACAATTAGATGCTCCCCCTGATATCAGACAATTTTCATTAGTCTAATGCAGTCAGAAGAAGTTTATCACACTTTACTTTGGTGACTTGAATGTTTATAATACCTTGTTGTTGATTCTGGAAGTTACATTACTTAACATACTATCGCGTTTCATTTATTTGATTCAGATATTTTCAGTAATATCAACGCGATCTTTATGTCTGCAACGTTCAACATACTTGATGTTTTTAAGTGTTGTCTCGCTAAAAACCTTGTCGAGTAACAAAACCCTTTGGGGAAAAACTATTCTTGATCGAAGGGAAAAAGAGTACAACATAGCTTCAATTTCGAAGTAAATTATGTCGACATCATATCCTTAGATCCTCCCCCTGATGTCGGTATCTCCCCCTGATTACTTTCAGAGTTGTTCTAGACAGTTCCTTTAGTCATGTATTTTTCGAAACTGAATATTGGTAATGACTTAGAAAAATAATCTACCATATCCCCCTCTGATTATTTTCGTTGGAGAAAAGATTATTGTTCCTTCATAATCAACAACTTTTGGATTGCACTTTCATTAGCATTCCTTTTAATGTCTTTGTTGGGATAAAACAAATTTATGTCAATGGTTACTTTTAAGTACATGATTACATTCACTATACCATTCCAATGACGTTGCGTTGGCGCGGAGCTATATCTAGCTAACAAGTTCCCTGAGGATGTAAAATTTAATCGAGTACATTATTATACTAAGTACAACAATGCGTCTATTGTACATATATATGGGAATTTCATCTCCCAACACATTTTTGTCCTATTCCTTTGGACGAAATGGTTACTTACTTACATTTGAACCTCGACTAATCATGGGAGTGCTATCAGGATGCATGTCTTTGTTAAATTTCCTAAAAATTTTAGACATATGCAAACTGGTGGAATAATATACCACAAGCTCAGTATTCGATCGAGCTTTACCTAGATTTTTCATCTCAAATTCGGATTTTAAATAGCCTTTAAGGTCTCTTATTACATCAAGAGTACACATCATGTCTGTACCATCAACATAAATAGCCACAATTCCAAATCAGGAACTTTTTTATGAACACGCAAGGAAAAATAACTTACTTGTCTATCCCCTCCAAATCAAATAGTCACTTAGACGGGTATACCACTTCCGCCTGATTGTTTCAATCTCTAAGTAAATGTTCTATCTAATTGTAAACGCACTCTGTGGTTTAGAGTTACTTGATTTGGGAAACAAAAGTCTATCAAGCACTTTTGTAAATATCTTCTATCTCTTGATTCTTTCAGAGATATGTAACAACCACATACATATGCTGCATTTCAAGTCCTTTTGAAATTACCAAGCTAACTAAGTAGCGGAACACTATAAAGTTCATTACAAGAGAACAATTCCAGGTCTTTCTGAGAAACCTCGCGCCACAAGGCGAGTCTTTATACTTTAAGACTGCTTTTTTCTCATTATGCTTTGTGACAAATTAATCATGTATGTCCAATAGGCTTTACACTTGGTTGGTTAGCACTACCACACCAAATACCTGTATATTTGTCAAAGAACCAAGTTCTACCTGGATTGTGTAGGCCAAATATGCTATTTATTTGAAATTAATCAAAATAAAGCATGGTTCGATCTCATTTTGCTCTACTTATGGAGCAACTATTTATGGATTATATCATCAATGTGCACGCATGATCCTTCCATTGACTCATGTGCATTCTCATAATCCGTCAGGATTTCATTGTTCTCTAGAATCATTTAAAACTTCGGAGCGTCCTCCAGTTTGATTCATGGACATATTCAGAGACAAATCTTATGAGATGATTTCTGATGATATAAATAAGTTGTGCCTTACTCACCTACTTCCTTTCTAGGTGAGGATTGATCGAACGAAATGGTATCTCCAACTTCCTTTATGGAGCCACGGCCTCAACCACACTTCCACTGAGTGTAGTTGCAACACCTTAGTCTATGGTGTATATCCCGTATTGAGGATTTGTAATTTTGCAGGTAGGTTTACAGCCGGTATGTGTGATCTCATCACTTTAGCAACATCAGTGTACATTCTGAAAATCGAATATTCTTTATAACTTCACATTTACATTTGTGGAGTATAAGAATCAATATGAGACACATTGGGCACACACCACGACAATTCCTGTCGTTCCCTTACAAAATACTTTTTCGTATCTCCCCCTAACGACGGTAAGACTGTCTCATTAAAGTGATAACCCTCAAATCTAGCGGTAAGAGATCTCCTGCCAAAAGTTTTAAAATGCGGATAATTGTTGGGAACTCATTTCCAACATAACTACTTAACAGTTTTGAAGACCCATCATAGTACGATGTGGAGTCGTAATGGCACATATATAGCGCAACCAAAAATGTGTAAGCACACGAATGTCAGGCTTAAATCCAGTTACCAACTGGTACACATAAAAGGTTGACTAATATTGGGTTCTAAAACGAATTAAGTAAAGATGCATCAATATTGAATATTCCCCAAGCAGTTAAAGGTAGGTTTGTACGCATAACCATGCCTTAGGCACCATCTATAACCATTAATGATAGCCTTTGCGAGACCTTGGGGTATAGGATACTCTGCATTTGATCCTATTAAACATGCAATAACCATCAAGTTCTTTTGATGTACACTCGCTAGCATTTACAAGGGGTGGTGAGTCCTTACATGTAAAATATGTGCTAGTAGTTTTCCAAACGCAAATTTCTTTGGAGCTATAATTAGTCCAAAATGTCAAAATATTCACCAGATCCATCAGTCACATCAATGGTCCGCATTCTGCATGAATATTTTTCTAAATTTCACCTTGTTTTCTTTGTAATATGGAATTTTTTTTTTACCATTTGCATCTTAGGATGGTCTCGATCCTGTTTTACTGAAGACTTTGTAAAAATGAGTGATATGCTCTCTTACTTAAAAGCATAATGTGAGGGAGGAGGGGGGTTGTGCATCTAGTACTTTAGAAAACACTTATTGAAAGATATGTCATTACTTCAAGATTCATCAATATTGTTCCCATTTTTGTTCACTCAAATAAAGTGATGTTCGCATGAGTCCTTTCAAAACGATCATCATGTCATAACCAAAGTTGCTTTATGGTTATGCCCAAAGCCTGTGTGAGTCAATTTCCAACATTTCATCGTTGGAATAAATATGGGTTCAATAATCCAAATTAATACTATAGTGATTTACATTTCACTAAATTGACTCATTAGTCTCTCTAAAGTATGTTTCCTTCCAAACACTTTAGTGACTATAAAAGATGCAATCAATTACATTCTCATCATTTTGATGTTCCATATGATATCCATTTGCACGGGTTACTTGGGAATTCAACAAGGTGTGATTATCTCTTGGTACATCTAGAGATTTTGCTACGTCTTTGTTCTATCTTGAAAAAAAAAATAAGTAGTGTTGCGCTCGATAAGATAGTCAATTGGCCAGGCAAAGTTCTTGTTGCCATTAAAGTTGATGTGAAAATTGGTTGTTACTATGATACACATACACATTATATTGTATATACCAACACCTATGACCAGGTGCATTTCCAACTCTTTTATTTATGATGGGAGCTAGAATTACATTTCAGCTGATCCCATGTTCAATTGATACCTATACTTTGGTGTCATTACTGCTGGGATTTTTTTTTTTCATGATATATATGTCCCTTTTCACATGCTTTATATGAGTCGGTACATCTAACCCTCATTACTTTGGGGTTCTATCCATTTTCATTTTTGCTACATTTAGCTTAATTTGAGAAATTTCTTTATCTCATTAGGCCAAGAGAATCTCACTACACATGTCAACCAATTACTTTAGGTTGAATATATTACTACAAAAATAATAATAATTAATTCTCTTGTTGTCATACTTCAACATATACCGGTTCGTTAGTATTATGGATGAAGTAGAGAAATGAAAATTTTCCGACTCAAATAAATAAAAAAAAATAAGAGTTCTTCCACACAAAAAAAAAAGATTTGGAATACATGTGATTTTATTTGAACATATGTTTTGAAAATTCCAAGGAACATTCAAATTTTTGGGAAAATATCAAGTATCCAATAATGGTGCTCAAGTACTTCTAAGCCCCAAATGAATACATTGGAATTGAGTTAGTATAACCAATTAAACAAAATACACCATTCAACTATATCCAATATCATATTCAAGAGAACAAATAGCATTAAGACCAAAATTCTTAATGATTGAGATCAATAAAAATAATTTAAATTGACCGTTTTTATGCTATTGACTTATTTTAAGACAAAAATAAACCAAACTAGACATATTCTAAAAACAAATAAATAAGCCTAGCGAGTAAATAACCCTAGCATATAAAAACTCGCGGTATAGTTACATACCTCAAAATTTGGTTCCCATTGTATATAGGCAGAACCCATACGACCTTAGTCGCGCACGTCCCGAAAACGGAACTAAACTGGACAGTACAAGCTGGGCCGGAACTGCATGGGACAGAACAAGTTGGGCCGGAACTGGATGGGGCAGGACAGTACAAGCTGGATCGGAACGAGATGGGACGGGACAGACCACACTGGGCCGGAACTGGATGGGATAGGATAGGACAGAACAGAACAAGCTGGATCGGAACGGCTGTTCTTTTCCACTCTTTTTCCTTGATCCACATTCGCAGACACAAAACAGAAAAAAAAAAGTTTCCTTCCTCTTTCTTGATTCAAGAGATTCCCATTCATAAGCTCCGCATATATTTGATTAGTAAATACATACACAAAGATTAGTACACAGTACGGTACAACAAGGATCAGTCCAAATAATTCCTAATTACAGATATTACAAAGGATTAATCAATCAAAATAATCCCTAATTCATAATCAAATTAATTTTTCTTCTTCTATAAACGGATCAAATCAAAATAATCCCTAACTCATTCAAAATAATCCCTAATCAATTTTCACCCAAATTTAATAAACCCAATCAATCAATCCATTTACAACATAGATTTAATAAACCCAATTAATTTAGATATGTCAATACCCAAAACAGGGGAAGGGGAAAAAAATAAGAGAAAATTGATACAACTTATCTGATTTGACGATAACGATTCCATCGATCCCAACGTAGTGTATTTGATATCAACCCAAAAAAAAAATCCATTGCCGCGGGGTTAGAGCTCGTGGTGATAACGTGTTGCAGTGGAAATGTAGGGAAGGCAAAGAGGAAGAAGGTTTCTATTGATTAGCATTAACCCTATTACATATCTATAGTATCCTTTATATACATGGAAAGGTAAAACCCTAACTATAAAGATGGGCCGCACATATATGGGCCGTAAGCCCTACAACATAAAATTAATTATTAAGAAACGATTTCAACCCCAAATTATAAAACTGAAAACAGACCAATGTGGATTACTAGAATTTTACAGGCTTCATGCGAGTTCCAAAATTTATCGGATGTTATACGGATAAAATATATACTGTAAATAATATTATACCTAAATTATTCGGGATTTTTAAATGAGTTGAGTATCCTTTGACCATAGTCAAACGTGTAGTTGACCAGAACTACAGAAAATAAAAACTGTACCATTCTGTTTTAGAAAGACACATAACTCAAACTTGGATGAGGTTTGTCATTTTAGAAAGATAAAAGATAGATATGGATTTTCTCAGCAGACACTAAGGTCTAAAAACTAATGTATAATAGTTTTAAAATAGGATATTTATGAGATATTTAAAACATTCGGATAATTTCTGGATTTAACAATGGTATAAAGAATTATGTTAAATATACGTATACTACTTATAAAATTCTATAATTTTCAGAAAATGTCCCTTAAGATGTTTTAAATTTGTTTCAAAAAGAATCAAATCAAAACCTATTAAAAATTTATAATGATAAACAGTCAACTCAACATCTTACAATATTTTACAGCTTTGAATCTAAGACTAATTACATCTTTGAACAAGAAATTACGCATAAAGAACAAATTTAAGGATCTAAAATTATTATCTATGCTCCACGTTGATCAATTCCTTGTCATGCGTCAAATCTGGAAATTTTGTCATAATACGACGTGAGTTGTGACACTCAGTAGGCTAGGAAGCAACAAAAATCTGGAATCTGCCTCTCAATTGTTACAAACTCCTCTTGATTTTCTTTATCCTTATTCTCCAAAAATCTCTACCTCCATCTCCTTCTTTTTCTCCTTGCCTTTCTTTTCCAAATATCTCAAGCCTTTTGGTTTTCTAATCTCTAAATTCTCTGTCCAAAAAAATCTAACATAAAACTTATACTACTAATAATAAATTGCCTTCTCATTTTCTATTCATTTTATTTACTTAATAGAATATATTATGTGACTCTATTTCTACCCAACTCCTAGTCTTTCTAGTTCAAACAACCCACCTAGGCTAAGGAACAACAATCTAAGCACAAGGTTAACCAATCCAGGTATAACCCGGCCCGAAATCGTAACTAAAAATACCGGGTATTGCATTCTACCACCCTTAAAAGAAATTTCGTCCCGAAATTTAGAATATGCTTATCATCTCAAAATTCAGCATAAAATAAAGAAAATAATAAATAACAAAACAATCCAGCACACAACTAGTTATTCGCATGAATTTCTCAAAAGCAAGTATACAACCTAAAACATGAAACGAGTAATTGACCAATCAAACCAAACAAGCATGCATAACAACATACAACAAAAACATTTTATTCTACGGTCCCGTTCAAGATCTAAAGCCTAGAGCTCTGATACCAATTTGTGACGGCCCGATTTTCGAAACCCGGAGTGCCACTTGGATGCCATAGCCGAGGCCCGGCTACTAAGCCCAAGCTCGTTGAGTAATTCATTTCAGCTTATTTGATCATGTTCGTTTTAAGAATTCTGTCGCAGCGGAATGCTCAGAAATTCATTTAGGAAGGTCCAACCGTTGATTTAACCTAATTTGAAAGCCACCGGAAGAAAAACAAATTTTGGTTCTCAAATAAAAATACTAACACCGTTCAATTTTATTGCATCGTCATTAACGAATCACTACAATGGGTTTACGCAAAACTTCAGTTATCTCTACCGAAGATTTGTGACTACTCCGTTTGATCAAGATCGAAATGGTACATAAATTTCAGTTCTATTAATATACTTATATCAGTTCTTTCTAACATTTAATATGTTTACGGATGTTTCAGGACTTGCTTATCAATGAGTTTTCTATAATGTCTTTGGTTCCTCACCATTTGGATCATTGACTTTTTGTGTTTATTAACCTTTCTGAGAAACCCAAGTTATTTCTATGTTTATGTCCGTAATAGTTTCTCAATCGATCTATCTGTCTCTTTTTTTTTTTTTTTTTTAGTGTAACGTCGAAAGTTGGAATCATTTTCTGAACCTAATGGAACTAGCATGGTGGGTTTCCTACGTGAGTCTCAAGAATGGGCGAATTAAACTCTTATTTGAATGCATGCTAAGAATGTAAACGGAGACAGAAATGGTGACTGACTGAGTATGTTCGAATATGTAATGAACTAAGAACGGCAGCTCTTGAAGCTTCTGAAAAGTGGTAAGAATTGGATCATTAACTGTATTTTCTCTTCGTATTTCTTTTACCTTCTTTCCCTTTCTTGGTGGTAGAAGCTATTGGTCGTCCATTTTCCAAATATTGGACTTTCAGATATCTTCTGTTTACAAAAGCATTAAGGGTGGAAAGCAATGTGGTTGATGTAACTATCATTTCCCCATGTATATATATGCATATATATATATTCCTGCTTTTTAGATAGCTTTTATCTTAACCGGTTAAAGTGATTGTTGATTTTATCCAATTCCTTCCAACAAAGAAAGTAAACTCAATGCCTGGCAGTAGTTTTCGTAATCTTCTTGATGGTTGTTGGCGGGTTGTTCTTTAAGCTATAAAGATGACATGCACACCAAGTTACTTCCTTTCGATTAATGTCTATGTATTACGCTTCCATCATGGTCTCATTTCTCGCTTTTCAGAAGTCTCATTATAAAGGCGGAGAGAAACAAAAGGCTCCGTAGCAATATCTAAGAACAACGTTTAGAAATGATTTGCAAGTCAAGCCAACGATCTATTATAATTGGGAATCAATGTACATTATGAAAGATTTCAGGAGCAACGTATAATTTTCATCTTCTTTTAGCAATTGGCAACAATCATATCTTCTTTTGGTTCAGTTAGTTAACTATTTTTTTCATCCCCTTAATGAACTAGCCCGTCCATTTGGACGGGTTTGCAGAACTTGTTTGTACATAATACCACAGTACTATGATTATAACTGGGCAATTCATCTCTTCTTGCAGGCAGACAATTGAATCCTACTCATCAGAGTTGAGTAAACTTGTCTTGACTCTCGTTGACTTGATGGGTAAGGCTCTACAAATGGAATCTGGGGTCCTGACAGAGTTGTTTGAAAGCGGGATACAACGAATGAGGATGAATTATTATCCTCCTTTTCCTCAACCAGAACAGGTCATCGGCTTAACACCACATTCAGATGTTGGCGGTTTGACGATCCTCCTTCAACTCAACGAAGTGGATGGTTTACAGATTAAAAAAGATAAAGTATGGGTTCCTATTAAACCTCTAGCTAATGCATTTGTAGTGAACGTTGGAGATGCTTTGGAGGTAAAAAGAGTTAATGAAATCGAATTATCCAAGTCTAGGAAAAATACTTGAGTTGAGTTTCTTTAATTCTTTGTTGCTTCCTTGATTAATTAATAAGAAACGATTTCAACCCCAAATTGTAAAACTGAAAACAGACCAAGGTGGATTACTAGAATTTTACAGGCTTCATGCGAGTTCCAAAATTTATCGGATGTTATACGGATAAAATATATACTGTAAATACTATTATACCTAAATTATTCGGGATTTTTAAATGAGTTGAGTATCTTTTGACCACAGTCAAACGTGTAGTTGACCAGAACTGCAGAAAATCAAAATTGTACCATTCTTTTTTATAAAAATTATATAAAATCACACATAACTCAAAATTGGATGAGGTTGTCATTTTAGAAAGATAAAAGATAGATATGGATTTTCTCAGCAGACACTAAGGTCTAAAAACTAATGTATCATAGTTTTAAAATAGGATATTTATGAGATATTTAAAATAGTCGGATAATTTCTGGATTTAACAACGATACAAAGAATTATGTTAAAAATACGTATACTACTTAGAAAATTATATAATGTTCATAAAATGTCCCTTAAGATGTTTTAAATTTGTTTCCAAAAGAATCAAATCAAAACCTATTAAAAATTTTAAATGATAAACAGTCAACTCAACATCATACAATATTTTACAGCTTTGAATCTAAGACTAATTACATATTTGAACAAGAAATTACGCATAAAGAACAAATTTAAGGATCTAAAATTATTCTCTATGCTCCGCGTTGATCAATTCCTTGTCATGCGTCAAATCTGGAATTTTTTTTATAATACGATGTGAGTTGTGATACTCGGTAGGCAAGGAAGCGACAAAAATATGGAATCTACCTCTCAATTGTTACAAACTCCTCTTGATTTTCTTTATCCTTATTCTCCAAAAATCTCTACCTCCATCTCCTTCTTTTTCTCCTAGCCTTTCTTTTCCAAATATCTCAAGCCTTTTGGTTTTCTAATCTCTAAATTATCTCTCCAAAAAAATCTAACATAAAACTTATACTACTAATAATAAATTGCCTTCTCATTTTCTATTCATTTAATTTACTTAATAGAATATATTAGGCAGGGGCGTAGCCAGCCCAGTGCAAGGGGGTGCACTTGCACCCCCTGCCCAACTGGCTACAAAGCCCAGTTCAAGCCTAATTAGAAAAAAAATTTAGTACCCAAGCCTATTTTTGCATTTTTGCACCCCCTAAAATTTTTTTTTTGCACCCCATAGCAAATTTTGCACCCCCTAAACCAGATTCTTGGCTACGCCCCTGATATTAGGTGACTCTATTTCTACCCAACTCCAAGTCTTTCTAGTTCAAACAACCCACCTAGGCTAAGGCTAAGGAACAAAACTCTAAGCACAAGGTTAACCAATCCAGGTATAACCCGACCCGAAACCGTAACTAAAAATACCGGGTATTACAGAAGAAGGTTTTGAAGTTCCCGAATTCTATGTTCTTTATCCACTTTCGAGTGTAGAAAGGACTAAGTGTGGGGGAAACTTCAATAAATTGATAGCTTTAATATTTATATTTTGTGCTAATGTTTTCATGAAGCTGTTATTAGAATTGCAGATTGTTGTCTGGGAGGACTACCAAATTTTCAGATTGTTGGTATATGGACGATAACAAAAAAGTCGGGCTGACGACTTTAAACCAAGCGCTAAATGGGAGGCAACCCATAGGTTTTGTATCTTAAACCCTTTTATTTTTTGTTTTTATTGTTTTCATATCATATTTGCATCCCCATGTTTAATTTCATTGAGTCCGTAATCTATCTTAGAAGAGAATTATGACGAATACCTTTTCGTCAGAAAATTCAGACTGCACGTAGTTCAGTCTAGAGACCATAACTGTCACAACGTTTATTGAAACACTGTGAAATGTTGACACTGTGTAGAAAACACGTAGATGAACAACTTTTGTGAAATGTTGTTTTTCCAAATTCCTTACCAATTTGTACAGTTTTTGTGTTTTATCTGCTGTTACATCAGAATTCAGAATTTTCGGTTTTACACATTGAGGACAATGTGAAATTTAAGTGTGGGGGTGTCTTTTGCATATAGAGTTTTTAGCCTTTTTGAGTCAAAATTTTCAATTTCTTTGTATATATTTGAATAAAACCTCCAACTTGTAGAGATTTTAGAGTCACTAGCATACTTCTAGGTATGTTTACATACAGATTCTGACCGACATAACTGAACTTGGAAGTGTTAGGGAACTACATTCGGATTTCTTACGAATTGGAGTGTTAAATAATGGATTTAATCATGCCGGTGATGCAAATTAGGAGCAGAGAGTAATGCATTATTAGAGTTGCTGATCAATCATTAGTGGAGACTACCTATTTTCATATCAACCGAGGCACCAGACCAAATTTTCTTTGTAGCTGACTAAAGAGCTTTCTTTTGAGTGTGTGTCACCGTACGTTAATTCCGGGTAGAATGGTGAGCTACCCAACTTCACACCATTTTCAGCACTATTTTTGATCTCTTGAGTGCTAATTTTGTCAATCATGAGGGTGACGTCTATAGATGAAAGCCATCTTCATGTAGTTTGATTTGCAGTTAGCACCATTCTCTCTCTCTCGCCAATAACAGATCCATAGAAACCCTATCATCATCAACAAAGGGAGTGACATCAAAATCTACATGAAAAGTTGAAGACGTTTGAGGTTTATAAGCAACATTACAAATAAGATCAAATTTTATATTCTAGTAAAGCAACATATACATGAGCGGATTTTTATATACCATGTTGAAGACTTACATATAAGGAGCGGAATTCAATATCTAAGTATGAAGACTTATTTACAAGAGCGAAGAAAATCAAAAGATGAGAATTATTGAAGTTTATGATACGAAGACAATACAAGTTATGAAGAACAAAGTGGTAAAGTACTTCTTTCATGGCCATGTCATTTTAATTTCGTTATCATTTTTGTAATTGCAATCTTTTTGTCAAAAAAAAAAAAAACAAAAAAAAAGAAGAGAAAATACAAAAAGATTTGCATTTAGGTTGTTATTTATTTAATAAGGCCATGAGGAAGAAAAATATATTCATAAGTATCAATCAACAAGGAAATTGAGGAAAAGAGTTACAAATTGTCAAAGTTTTACGAAGTTCAAGAGTTTATCATCAACAGTTGAAGACCAAAGACGAAGAAGATGAGCTGAAGACTACGTTTCTATTGGATGCTATGAGAGTGGTGCTTTCATCATTGCAATCAGATGTGAAGGTGGTAAGTACTCTCATCCTTGCTATAGTGGTTGATTTCCTTTCTTAGAGATCATCAGAAAGATATCTTTATTTTCCACGATTTTGTGGAGTCTCCAGAAATAATTCGGAAGGTTTCCTTCCCACCATTCAACATGTGTCGGATTCTCTCTTCATTTCTACCTGCACACATGTGAGACCCATAAAAAAGCCGTCTTATTGAGTGTAATTATCATAAAATACTTTTAAGTGAGGCAGAAGTCGAGGCGAAATGCTTATTGATCGCTCTCAAACACGCGTTTCTCTCATTATGGTGTGGTTATTTCTCACTCAAGATTTAAGAATGAATATGTTTTTTGGTATTTCTAACTTCTTATTACTAGCATGCAGAAACTCTATGTCCTCATAGCTCTTTGGATGCTTGGGAAGCTGGAACGCTTTGAAGTTGGAATAGGTTTTGTGGGTATACCTCTCGTAAGCCCTCACGAGACTATAACTCGTCCACTAGGGATACCTAGGGGTTTAAAGTCATGTTATTCATGCTAAGAGTAACCGTATCCTCGACGATATGGAGTTGTTGTATTTTAGATAGTTTGCTCGAGGACTAGCAAAAGCCAAGTGTGGGGGAATTTGTTAAGTGCATATATTTAGTGTCGAATCCATGCTAGTAATTGCTATATATTCTTTCGAATTATTGTATATTACTCTTGTTTTCTCTTATTTATGTTTTGCTAGGAGAATCGTCCAAAAGAAGTGAATTTGCACGTAATTGTGCAATATAAGAAGTTAGCTAAAAGCAGAGAAGGGTCAAAAACCAGGTGGAACAAGTTCGAACCTTGGAGTCTTTGATATCATCTCGAAGAGGATGAGAATATGAATCCAATGGCGAAAGAATGGGGTCAATTTGATGTCATATGAAGAAGTTATGGGCGAAACGAAAAGCTAAGCCTATCGGTTTCTCAGAACTGACAGTACAATTGGAGAGAAGTATAAAACTGAACCATCAGTCTCACAAGACTGACAGTTGAAAGGAATTTGTTAAAGGCACCTCTCCGTCAGATCAGGGCACCGTTATCTTCTTCATCGACTTTAACAGGGAAGAAATATCGGTCGGGACTGCTGCGGCTGTTGGAATGATTGAAGGTACTTTGGAAGTGGATTTTGGATGCTGTCATTGCCAGCGAAGGATAAAAGAGCCTCTGGTGATTCTCGGTGATGGAAGAATGTGAACTGAGATGTAGCTGGTGATTGATACGAGGCCGTGAATGGAGTTGATAGCCAACGACAACAATGATGAAAGATTAATACTGGTAAGGTTGAGACTCGAGCCTGAGAAGATCAGAGAATTAGTTTGACAGTTTTGCCATGATTGAAATGTGCTCGGGACTGCTCTTTTTTAATGATGGTAGTGACAAGGGTTTTGTGATGTGGTTGATGGTGGAGACATGAATGGTTGGCAGTAGCGATTTATTTTGGCAGTGATGGGAAGAAGCTTAAACAGATGAGATGATGGTGGATTGGTGTTGTAGTTCATGGTGGTGGTTGACTGATGGTTTGTTGTTGTTCAAGCTTCCTGGAAGACGATGATTGAATGAGCCTTGGTAGTCGTGGACGATGAAGCTGAGATGCATGGCAGTGAGATGAAGTGGTGGTTGGTTGGTGATGATGTTCAAAGAAGTACGATGGCAGCATGACAGAGATACATCGAAGCAATGGAGAGTTGATCTCGTAGGTATCCGGTAGTGGTTTGCTTCCATGGATATGATATATAGGGAAGAGATGAAACTGGAGAATGAAGAGTTGGAGCTCGAGTTCAGCTGAGGAGTGTTAGCAAAGAGGAATCTCGAGAATGATCATGGCTATGTAGTTTGGGTGTGCTCTGGAAGATGAGTTTAACCGAGTCTGAAGCGGGGGCGAGAAAAGTTACGGGAGATATTACGGCTGGGAAGTTTTAGCCACAATACTTTAGAGAAAACATCCAGGAGAAGTCACGGACAGGAAGTCCCAGCCGTAGTAAGAGGATAAGAAAATAGGATGTCAGTTCCATGGAACTGACAAGCTAAATACTATATGGGCTTGACTTCTCAGCTTTGCATGCGGCCCATTTGGCTATTTAACAACTTATTCACACGGCTAGACTTTTGGACGTGACTAATTTTATGGAATCCGGCTAGGTTTGGCAACCAGTTTCGCATGGGATTCGACGCACGGGGTCTTCTACAATTTGGAGACTATATAAGAGATGCTTCTTAACCTAATAAATAATATCTCTACTTCTCATAACACTTTTGTTCTTCATAAAAACCTAGGGTTTACCCCTTTAGGGGGAAACCAGGAAACAGTATAAGCATGAGAGGCTAAACTTTTGTTGATTGAGGATGAATTCAATATTCTAGCGTGAAGCTCTATTATTATACAAGTTTTTCGGAGTTTTAATCATCTTATTGTTTGTCTTTACAATATTTGATCTTCATGAGTGATTATTGGATTGATTTGGAGTGCACGCAAGATTGATTTATTAATTATTCTATTGCTAGTGTTGGGTTAGGAGATATGTAATCGTCGAATAATTCATACACAAGTAGAAATCGCGAGACCTTGCAGAGAGATTCTATGGAGAAATTGTGAGTGAAGATAACACCAGCAAGTGGACCTAATTGAGCTAAGAGTTTAACTACTGGGATCAACCTAATTCATAAATCCTAAAGTGTTCGATTGGATTACACCTTGAGTGAGCCACTACTTGGTGGTTCGTTGAATAAAATCTGATATTGGAGAGCTTCAGTATCCGTGGTAAAAGGAGTTTTGGGGATAGCACTGAGCTAGCTGTTATTCTACGGTTGGTGATGAATGGTTCTTACAAAGATAGATAAGTATACTAATCCATTTATCGCTTGGTAACAGCGAAGGATTCCTTGATCACCTCTTTTTTTTATTTTTTATTCTTTTTATTTTACTTTAAACCAATCCCCCTTGTCTTTTATTATTTTTCCGAACTAAATAACATATCAATTACACTGCTCTTCGTGGGAACGAACTTGACTTCCATTATATTACCAGTTAATTAGTGGAAAATATCTTGATTAATTTGTTGTGGTTACCACACGCATCACTAGGGCCAAGGCAAGGTGCGGTTTGGCTTGGCATGCCGTTGGCACATGGTGCAGCTAGCATGGCTAGGGCCAAAACAAGGTGCGATTTGTCTTGGCATGGTGGGGCCAAGGGTTTGGCATGGTGAGGCCAAGGGTTTGGCATGCCGTTGGCACATGGTGCGGCTAGCATGGCTAGGGCCAAGGAAATGTGCGGTTTGGCTTGGCATGGTGGGGCCAAGGGTTTGGCATGGACAAGCTGGGACCGTGACCAAGCTAGGGTTTTGGGTTAAAGGTTACCATGCGTTGTCTGGTAATCTTGGATGGCTAATATTTGCATCTTAGATGGAAAGATGGCCGTAGATTGTTGCAGGCCTTTGGTTTGACAACCAGCGTTGTGCATGGCGTATTGAAACGGCAAGCATGGTTGGCATGCTTTAGCGAAAAGATGTGGCTGGCATGGTTTTCCATTTGCACAGTGGTGCAGCCAGCATGGTTGGCATGCCTTGGCACGGTAGGTGTGGCTGGCACGGTTTTCCATTGGCACAGGGGTATGGCTAGCATGGTTGGCATGCCTTGGTGCGGTAGGCGTAGCTGGCATGGTTTTCCATTAGCACAGGTGGCGTGAGAATTAGGGTTTTGGTCTATCGGAACCCTAATCAATAATTAATTAAGAAAAAGGGTACTCTGGTGTTTTCTCGAAGACATATTAAAGGGTACTGTAGGTACCGAATATCACAAGGCATTAACTTACGAACATCGTGACAAATATAAGAGGGAAGAGTTACAAAACAATACGAAGATAGAGGAAGCACAGGGAAGTATGAAGATTTGCGAATATGGAATAATCGTACGAAGATGTGTTGCGATACTTCGCAACACATATACAACTGTACAAAGTTCATTATAAATAGGAGTTCAAATGTAAAATTCAGGAGGTTCTTTTAGTGAGTATTAGAAATTATCTTAGGAAAGAGAATAGAGAAAGTTGTAACTATTCTAGTTCCATTTAGATACTTCTTTGTAATCAATTGAGAGGATTAATAAGAAAATTGTCATTCAACATCAAGAACTTCTCAAGTTTTACTAATTCTACTGAGGGTGTAGTTGTAGGTTATTCTGCTACTACATAATTGGCGCTAGAAACAGGGACTTGAGGATTGTGATAGCCAAAATTTGAAGGAATTGTGGAAAATTTGAAGATCAAATGGAGTCAGTGGATGGAGATTGCAAAAAACAAGAATGTAATATGATCACAAAGACAATGATTGATGAATTTCATAATAACATGAAGGGAAAGATATACAAGAGAGATTGTAGAGGAAGAAAGATCATGGAGGAGGAGAAAATAACAACTTTAGAAGAATGGGAAAAACAGAAAATCACATTTTCAGTATCAGAAATTCCAAATGAATACTTGAACCACACTTCACCATTGGTGATCACAGTTCCAGTCATGCGAGAAGAGAAGAAAGCTATAGAAAAATGGAAATTAAACCGAATCTTGGTTGATACAGGGAGTTCTGTTAATATTATATTCTGTCATGCACTTAAAGGGATGGGAATTAAAGATGAAGAAATCACAAATTCAAAATGTCTCTTTCATGGATTAGGAAAATCTACAACAAAATCTAAAGGGGAAATAGCACTGCGAATATTGCTAGGAGAAATCGAAACACATATAGTCTTATGTGTGATGGATATGGAATCTCCATATAATATGCTGATAGGAAGGTCGTGGATTCATGCGATCAAAGCTGTTGCTTCAACATTACATCATAAAATCAAATTTCCTACACCAAATGGAATACAGGAAATAAAAGGAGATCTTGATAGTGCAAAATTTTGTTATCAGATTGAAGTAAAACAGTGTGGAGGGAGAGCAAGAAAGAAACAGTTTCGTAGAAAACTTGGGAAGGAGGTAAAAAAGGAAGAAGAATTCAGAGTGTATACAATAAGAGCAAAGGAGGGGAGAGGAATACCAAGTGAGATTCCAGAAAAAGAAGGGGAACCAGCAAAAGTAATCAAAGAACCAACACCTATGGGGGAGCAAAGTCCAAGTTATGTTGCAAAATTGAACCAACTAAAGAAGTAAATATTGGAAGTAAAGAGGAGCCTTTATTCTTGCGAATTGGAACTAAGATGGATGAAGAAGAAGAAAAGAGAACTATTGATCTCTTACGAGAATATAAAGATATATTCGCAGGAAGTGTAGATGAGATACCAGGAATTGATCCATCAGTGGCGTGTCATAGATTGAACATCGATAAAAATGTAAGACCATTCAAACAAAGGATAAGGAAGATATCACAAAGTTATCATGCACAGATAGAAGAAGAATTACAAAAGATGCTGGATGCAGGAATCATAAGGGAAGCAAAATACCCAGAATGGATTGCGAATATGGTCATTGTTCCGAAAAAGAATAAAGGGATAAGAATTTGTATAGATTTCACTGATCTAAACAAAGCATGCCCAAAGATAGCTTTCCATTACCGACAGACATACCACAAATGGTGGAATCAATTTGCAGGACATGATAGAGTCACTTCACTTGATGGATATAAAGGGTATAATCAAATATCACTCGCAGAAGAAGATCAAGAACATACTGCCTTTTTTGCTCCAAGAGGTTTGTATTGTTATGTGAAGATGCCATTTGGTTTGCGAAATGCGGGTGCTACATATCAACGAATGGTTGAAAAAGTGTTCGCAAAGTGGATACATAAAACTTTGGAAGTATATGTAGATGATATGTTGATAAAAAGCAAAGAAGCCAAAGATCATGTGCAAGATTTGAAGGAAATATTTGAACAAATGAGAAAGTTCAACATCAAATTAAATCCTGAGAAATGTATAGTTGGAGTTGCGTCTGGAAAATTCTTGGGATATATAGTATCAAAGGAGGGAATACAAGTTGATCCAGAAAAGGTACAAGCAATTCGTGACATGCCAACACCTGCAAAAGTAAAGGAAGTACAAAAGCTAAATGGACTCTTAGCTTCACTCGGAAGATTTATTTCGCGAATGTCAGATAAGTGCAAACATTTTTTTAACATACTTAAGAAGGGAGCAAAATTCAAGTGGACTGATGAATGTGAAAAAGCTTTTCAAGGAATCAAAGAATATCTCACAAATACATCCATATTACAGAAACCAGAGAAAAATGAAGAATTATTGGTATACCTCGCAACAACTCCATATGCTCTAAGTGCAGTTCTGTTGCGAACAGACGCATGAATAGAAAGGCCCATTTACTACATCAGTAAAACTTTTAACGCAGCAGAGAGAAATTATTCTAAAATGGAGAAGTTAATCTTAGCCCTGGTTTATGCATCATTCAAGTTACGAATATACTTCCAAGCACATGTGATAAAAGTGGTAACCAAGGTGCCAATTGAATCAGTTATGAAGAAAACCAAAAGGTCAGGGAGAATAGAAAGGTGGAATGCACAAGTAAACCATTACAAGATAAAATACGAAGTATTATCATCGCAAAAGTCACCAGTAATTGTCGCAGATTTCTTGGCGTAATTTCCTTTGGAAGAAGATGAAGCAGTAGAAGAAATGATGGATGTTGAAGAAGAGTTTGGGAATCCAAAAGACTTGTTAACGAGAACCAAATAGATGGGAAATTTTAGTAGACGGATCATCCAACAGTGAGGGGAATGGAATTGGAGTTGTGTTGATCTCACCAGAAGGAGAAAGAACAGCATTCTCATTCAGACTAGAATTTGCATCCACGAACAATGAAACAGAGTACGAAGCTGTAGTGCACGCATTGAAGATCGCAATAGAAAAGAAGCTTGAAAGTATAAGGATAACAAGTGATTCGCAGCTAGTAATTAGTCAAATTAAAGGGGAATATACCACAAATGAGTCTTCCTTGAAGAAATACAAGAAACTTGTTGCTGAATTATCTGCAAAGATACCAAAATTAAAGTGGAGGCATATAACAAGGAAGTACAATGGACTCGCAGATGCTTTTGCATTCATTCCAAGTATGATGATAAATCCTAATACAAGAAATATCAAAATTCAGACGATTCAACACCCATCGGTGAACAAAGAAGAAGAAATTGAGGAGTCAGTTGCGATGGAAGTAGAAAGAGAATTACCAAATAACATCGCAGATTGGAGAAAAGAAATTCATGCATATCTCGCAACTGGAGAAGTATCCAGGAACAGACTAGAAGCACATAAATTAAAGAGTCGTGCAACAAACTATGAGCTGCGAGAAGGAATTTTATACAGAAAATCTTTCAATGGACCACCTCTCAGGTGCTTAACTCGTGAAGAAGGAGAGAAAATATTGAAGATGTTACATGGAGGAGAAGCTGGAAATCATAGTGGGGGAAGATCTCTAGCGTACAGAGCAAAGATACAAGGATATTACTGGCCATATATGCATACAGACGCAAAATTGTTCGTACGAAGATGCAAGGAATGTCAACGACATGGTAAAAGAATTCATGCACCAGGGGCAACATTAACTTCTTCAACAAGCTGCTGGCCTTTTGGGAAATGGGGGTTGGATATTGTTGGACCATTTCTGCCTAGATCCGGACAAAGGCGATATTTGATAGTCGCAACAGATTATTTTACGAAGCTCGCAGAAGTAAAAGCAGTACAGCATATTCGTGATAAAGATGTTTTTACGTTCATATTTGAGAACATCATTTGCAGATACGGAGTTCCAAAGACAAAGAGTATCTGATAATGGAAAACAATTTGAAGGGCAGAATATAGAGATGTTACTAAGTGCTTTTAGGATAAAATGTGGGAAATCAACTCCGTTATATCCAAAAGCTAATGGACAGGCAGAGGCAACAAATAAAACAATCGCAGATACAATCAAAAAGAAATTAGAAGGACATCTCAAAGGGTGGTGCGAGCAAGTACCTAGTGCAGTCTGGGCATACAATACAACCAGAAGAGAGGCAACTGGAATGTCTCCTTATTGCTTAACATATGGAGTAGAAGCAGCATTACCAACAGAGGTTGTAATTTTGACAACAAAGAAAGAAGCTTGGGAAAGAAATTTAAGTGCAGGGGTAATATTAAGTGAACTGGATGATTTGGAAGAAAAAAGAGAAAAGGTGTTGCACCATATGAAGATTTATCAGGAACGATTAGCTCGAGAATACAACAAGAGAGTCATTGAACGTGAATATCAACCAGGTGATTTGGTCATGCGAGAAACACCTCCATATCAGAAAGAAAATGGAGGAAAATTAGCACCAAAATGGGATGGACCATATGTTATCAAAGAGGTTATGGGAAGTGGAGCTTATCGGTGATGGATCCGAAGGGAGAGACATGGGTTTGAGACTTGGTAGACCTTGGAATAGACTGTACTTGAAAAGGTATTATCCATAAAACTCATGATAAATTTTACGAATATTGTTTGCTCGCAGGAAATATGCAAAAATTACGAATTTCAAAATTTTTATTGCGATTAACTTTCATTAAAGAAAGGCGCACAAATTAACTTGCGAAGAAAAGACCGCAATTTGCGAATAAAAGACCGCAATCTGTGATCAGCTTTCAAAAAAGAAAGAAAGCCGCAGAAACATTACACAGGCAAACCTTTGTGGCGTACAACCTAGTTCGCGAAGCAACATTTCGTAAGAGGCAAAGTCCTAAAGTACGTCATTTAAGGGGGTACCTATAAGCATGGCTCAGGGATACCGGAACACCACCAAGGCACCTGAGTACATGGAACTTTACGGGGTACAACCCAATAACGGGGTACTTATCCGGGTTAGACACCTTGGATTCTCACCTAATCTTGCGACATTACGCAATATTATGCGGTGTAACATGATTTAGGTTGGGAGACTAAGGCATACTGTCTTTCCCAAGAAGTGCAGAAAACGATCAAGGCGCCGAGGTACACGGTTGAGTCAAGAGTGTCGGGTGAGCTTGAAGCACATCTGCCATTTTTGACAAGTCTTGGCAAATGATGCACTTGGCCCAAATATACCCCATAGGGTGCAACCTCGTAACTATAATCCCTATAGGCAAAAAGGATAAGAGGTTGCGATCAAAAGCTGGTTGTTTGCAGAACCGGATGGGAAGAGCTAACCTTGTATGGTCGATATACGCTTCCTTGAAGGGGCAACCAAGGGGAAGATAAAGGGCAGCACCCTCCATTAGGAAGCTGATACGTGCTATAAGACGCAAATGTCACGAGGCTTCTTGTTTGCAAAAACATAAAGGCTTGTCATATTTGTGCAACAACTGAATTTCTGCGAGCATTCTAAAAAATAAATAAATATATATATACAAAGAGAACTCGCAGAACATAACAAACAAGTTAAGATGAGATCAATGGGTTATTACATGAAAGTTTAAAAACGTCCTGCGATTTCATCGCAAGACGACAATGTCACAAGATTGTATATTCGCAAGAATGTTCAAACTTGTCATATTATCGCAAATACAAAAATATTATCACAAAAGAGGTGGCAAAATAAGACCTTTACTTAGGAAGGCATGATAAGACCACAGCAATTAATGAAAATTATTCCATCAATATCATTGGAGAATTTTTACAAGAATATATATATCATGAAGTTCTGACAAAGAAGATTGCTCCGTCAATATCATTGAAGAATTTTTACAAGAATATAAATCATGAAGTCCTAAAAAAGAAGACAGCCCTATTGAAGAATTTTCATGAAGATATAACATAAGATGCGATTTTGCTCGCAATAAAAAACAGATAGTTCGTATTCCATTAAATTTTACGAGAATTACATACTTCTTATACTTCTTCATATACTGAATATTTCTTCACAACTTGAATACTTATTATAATTCTTCAAGAACGTACCATATTTATTATACTTCTTAAATGGATACTTAATTTTGCAAAGGTTAAAGTACTTATTATACTTCTTCATACATTGAGTAATTCTTCATAGATTGAATAATTCTTATACTTCTTTACACATTGGATAATTCTTTACGGATTGAATACTTCTAATACTTCTTCGAAGATATTTTATACTTCTTATACTTCTTAAGGATATTTCATAAGAATCTATTCTTATATTTCAAAGGGAGGATTTCTTATTCACAATCACAACAAACAGAAGCTTCGTAGGTTAAATTGGAGCAGATATTCTAAAACTTCCAACAATGTTTAATCATCTGAAGAGCAATAATAGGGGGAAAGAAGATACTAAGCTAAGTCTTTAAGTTATATTATTTCTCTTCATATGATCAAATGATGCAAAGAAGGAAAGCATTCAATTTAAGAAAGGCCAAATCATCTTCGCAAAATATCAAATGTACTTCTTAAAAGAACAAAAACAGTGGGCAGAACTGTTTGCAAAAAGAGAACCAACAGTAGCTAAGACAGAAAATTCAAAAGAAAGGAAAACAAGAGAATCAATGATAATTTGAGAAAGAATATTATTATGCTTCATCAACACTCTGTGCTGGGTCTTTAAGATGAGCAGGGTCATTAGCAGCATTCGACTTTTGCGAAATATCATCCTTTGTAGAGTCTGCAATAGGAACATCTCTTTGAGGAACAGATTCCTTTTCACCATCAAATCCTTCATCATCACTCTCATAATCAAAATCACTATCAGGATCATGAACAACTTCATCATCAGATATTTCCAGAGGAGTAATCTTCACAGGAGGCAAGGATCTTGATAAGAGAATGTTATTCACAAAGACTTGAGCTTTCAGATGACTTTCACGAAGTATAGCTTTCTGATGGTTGGTATCTTCGATATCTTTGGAATAAGCAAGATAGTTGAATCTCCGAGTAGCACGATCACGAGAGTTGATTAAGCGAGTAGAAAGCAAAGCATTTTTCTTACGAAGCTCAGAACAGGAGGCTTCTAATCCAGCCTTAGCATTGCGAAGGTTGTTCTCAGATTCTGTGAGTAAAACAAAATTTAAAGAGTCAAAATTGCGAATATAACAAAATTTAAAGATACATCAGAGGCAGTCAAATTTTAATGACTACCTTCTCTTTGAGAAATAAGAGATTGAGCTAAAGATAGACAACAATTCTTCATTTGATCCATCGCATTATCAAAACCATCACCAACTAATCCTTTAAGTCTAGATTGAAGCTTCTGATCTTTAGAAAGAAGAAAAATTTTATCCTTCGCAAGTTTGGTATTAAGACTTTTTAGTTCAGAATAATCTTCTTCAAGTTGATTCTTCTTAGTACTTAAGATTATATTCTTATTAATAAGGGACTTCTTCTCAACGGCAAAAGAGCTTCTCTTTGCATCTGAAGACTTCTTTAATTCCTCAAGTTCACCTTTTAACAAAGAAATAAGATTTTCTTGATCGCAACATTTATTCTGAAGAGTATCTAATTTTTGCGAAGAAACGATCATTGTATTCAAATACGAGCATTTCTCTTCTGTTAAGGTTTTGTTCTCTTCTAATAAGGTTTCTACTCTCAAGCCGGCTTTAGTTAAAGAAGAAGTAAGTTGAGATATGTCATCATTCAAAAAAATTCGGTCGTAAATCAGTTGGGTATTCTCTTGAAAAAGGGCATCAAAATTATCAAGAGCACACGAATAAAGATTAGATAAATGGGAGAATTGGTTCAAGAGGCTTTCATGCTTGGCTTGATATTCTGTTGCATCTGATTCATGGCGAAGTACCAATCTTCTACATTTCTGGATGGATTCTATAAAGGGGAATGGGTTTTAATGGGTGTTTCAAACATATGAAGAACAAAAGTAAACAAAAGGGGAAAATATGAAGATAGTAATCATACCTTTCAATTCATCATTCCTTTTGCGAAGAATCACACAATCAAGAGAATCATTCTGAAGCTGATAATTCTCTTTGCGAAGATTCTCGCATTCTGCTCTGGAAGACTTCAGAGATTGGCGAAGCAATTCAACTTCTTTTTCCAAGGATTGGTGTGAAGTGGAAATATCAGGATTGATGAAACTATTTAGTGCTTCGCAAAACTCATATTGCGAACGAACATTAGTAGACTTCGCAGTATTATTCAAAACCTCAGATAACATTCAAAAAGTTGAGTAAATTCCATCTCGAATTTCTTGAGGAAGAGGAGAAGAATTTGAAGGAATAAGAGCAAGTTGTAAATTGTCTGGAGCAATAGCACTCAAAGGATTATGAGTCAACATAGGCTTTTCAAGAGAAGATGTTGAAGAAGTATTTTGCGAGGGTTGATCTTGAAGAAGTTTTGATAAATTGACATTGGTGGGAGATTGAAAACTGGGTAATGGAGTAGAGGCAGGAGTTTGCGAAGAAGTATTTTCACGAGGAGGAGAGGGAAATTCCTTATCCATCTCAGGAAGGAAGTCATCAATTGAAATTATTGGTGTAGGTTTAATCACTCGAGATCTCTTGTTGGGATTGGGTTTTTCACCAGCCTACGAATCAAAATGTAGATTAAAAACTGAGGCAACAATATATTGTTCAAAAAAGAAGACAGAGTATTTTAACTACCTTTTGATTCTCGGATTTTCTTCTACGAAGATTAGGGCTTGAATTTCTGGGTGGAGATTTCACCTGAGGAATAGTTTTTCTGAAATAAACCAAAATCAAACAATTAATTATACAGAAATCAAAGAGGAAAACAAGTGAAAAACGTGAAGATAGAAGAAAATTACCTTGGAAAACTCATGATGATATGAACATGAGAGGAAAATGGTAACAGAGAGTGTGATAAGAAGACAAAATTGCAGAAGTAAAAAGAGAAAATAAGAAGAAGAAAAGGAAGAGAGTATAAAAGAGTTTATATAAGGGAATAACTAGAAAAGGACGGTTACAAAAGACGTGTCCAAATTTTAAAAGACTAAGTAACGGTTATGTTCTCACGATCATTTCTTCTTCGCAGAATTGACATGAGAAGAGGCAAGATGTAGGTACCGAATATCACAAGGCATTAACTTACGAACATCGTGACAAATATAAAAGGGAAGAGTTACAAAACAATACGAAGATAGAGGAAGCACAAGGAAGTATGAAGATTTGCGAATATGGAATAATCGTACGAAGATGTGTTGCAATACTTCGCAACACATATACAGCTGTACAAAGTTCATTATAAATAGGAGTTCAAATGTAAAATTCAGGAGGTTCTTTTAGTGAGTATTAGAAATTATCTTAGGAAAGAGAATAGAGAAAGTTGTAACTATTCTAGTTCCATTTAGATACTTCTTTGTAATCAATTGAGAGGATTAATAAGAAAATTGTCATTCAACATCAAGAACTTCTCAAGTTTTACTAATTCTACTGAGGGTGTAGTTGTAGGTTATTCTGCAACTACAGGTACAATAAATGCATTCATTGGATCTATTATTACTCGAACGCTATGACGTCACTCTATTGCCTAGGGTTTTACGATATTAACCCCAAGATAAAAACCACCATCAACACCTAGCGATTTCCCTTTCGATTTATAAAAAAAGTTCATGAATGTACTTCCTTTAAACAAATGTAAAAATTGTTTCCTAGGATGAAATCTTCATATTTACCCATACACATAATCACAATAGCATTCATACGATTATGTCGATGTCATAAATATATGAAGTTCAAAAAATAAGCATTATACTGTGTATCCTAATTCCTTAACACTATGATCATGTGATCATGTCTTACTACTAGAGTATAATCATTCACAGCTTCACAGTTATGTTTTCAATATAGCACGAGGAATGAAACAGTTCAAGTCAGATATTACTAACCTCAAGAGGAAGGACGATGTCGTCATTGTAGCTTGTTATGTCTTCACATTCTTCAAGTCTTCGAGTAATACTTGTATGTCTCATAATCCTAGACTTTCTAGTCTAACCTATACGAAGTTTTCTGTAGTACATAATCAAGCGATTCATAGATGAGTTTTGATTCACTAAATTATGACAACCAAACTTGACATACCAACGCTTGGTGGGTTCAAAAGAGTTATGCTCTAACAATCTCCCCTTTTGTCAATTTTATTGACAAAACTCTTAATACATATGGATAAAAAAATTACAAGAATTTATTACACATACGCTTGATTCCAAGTTTCAACAGAACAATAACCTGCATATATTCAATCCATAAATACCGATGTTGACATTCGAATAACAAAGCTAATACTCCACCTAAAGGTAAGATAGGTAGATTTTCAATCCGAACATCTTTGCTATTCTCCTTTTGTAGTCAAGATAACTACAAAACAATGTGACATGTTTCTCCCCCTTAGTCAATGCTTTACTCTTTCGTTAGATATAATATTTAAGCTTAATTGTCATTTCCTTAGTGATTACAAATCACTTGTTTACTCCATATATTTCTCCCCCTTTTTATCACAAAATGACAAAGGTTCAAGCAAATAAAGGTCAAACCGAATGGATCTTACAAATCTAAAAGACTTGTACAACATATAAGAGTTAAGCACGTAGGTTTCACATACCATTTTAGATAACCAATGTCAAAACCGAAACTATAAGTAATTTGGTTTTAATATGTTATCAAGGAAACAATTTCCCGAAGCATTTTTCCTTAATAGTTTAACAAATTGACTAAGAAACTTAGTTCCCTTTCTAAACACATTGCACCAATACAATCACTTATTTCGATAAGACCAAAATAAAGATCAGAATTAACTTTATTTTTCTTATCAGGTTCTAATTATTCAGACAATAACTTAGACCTTTCACTTTAGACAAGACAGGTACGGTTAGTTAACTAGTATTTCTCGTCAAGGCATTCGATTAGACTTGAATAACCGAATCCTTCACTTTGATAAGTCTAACTAAGATCAGAATTAACTTAGTTCCTCTTATCCGGAATCGAATTAGACTAAACAAATGATCCTGTATTTTGTTAATCCATAAACAATACATACAAACCACATAAATTGACTTGCACAATTGTTTCTCTTAACCGGAAGCAATTGAAACTAACATAGACATTATAGTACCACAATTGCACAGAAATTCCGTTAAGCCAAAAACACTTGATACCAAACAACAAAGAAGATATCAAACAATAAGTCAAATAGATTAACACAATTTTTCTTAACCGAAAACAATTAAATCACACACACACACATCCATATACACATAATGGAATAAACATCAATTGTACTGAAATTTTGTTAAGCAAAAGCAAAATATATGCAATAAAATTAGGCTTTTCTTAAACCGGAAAACGATTAACTAACAAATTTATTACCTCAGATTCTGCATCCTCTTCTCCCCAAAAAGATATATCATTAAGGAAAATTCAAGTTAGAACTCTCCCCCATTTTGTTATCATTCTCCCGCAAGAACAAAAGAACAACAACAAGAGCAACCTTTACCAGAGAAAGGTCGAACCGTTTTTAACTAATGAGTGCCAATAGCAAAAGTTGAAAACCCAAAACACATGTTTATGTTAAACACAAATTGATTCAACACATTGTGACTTTTTACATATGAGTCTCAATCGGAATTCCTAATGATCCTTTGATACATCCTACCAATATGGGATATATCTGTAACCCGCTAAATCAAAAAGCCACACAAACCATAAGGGTTCACATCATATGAGATCGAATATTAAGGTTACGAAAACCGAAATCAAACATCCCATAAACACATAGAAATAATATAAAGCATTCAACCACAGGATATATAATCCGAAAAACTATCACAAGAAAAATTATAAAATAATAATTTTATTCATTAATACATAGTTTTATTCAGAAATAGACCTTATACAATAATTAAAATAATCAAAAACTGATGTCTATTTTTCTTGGATCACAAGACTCTAATTTTATTCCTTTAGAGTTTTCTATGATATTTTTAAAGCCGGATCAGATGATTTCACAGGATTCCAATCATCTTCTATGATTACTAATCTTGATTCAAGACTAATAACAATATCATTGACTTCCTTTACTTCCTTTCGCAATTCTTTTTCCATGTTCCTTACTTCACATAAGATTAGATCTAATTTTAGTGAAAGATTCTTGAGAAGATTATCATTAAAAGATGTGATTTCTTTATTCGGAACATCTTGATAAAGCTCTGGAGATGAGTCTGAATCACCATTTGACGATTCGAGACGAAGTTTCTTGTTAGGAAACAATATGGTCCAGAATTTTTCAGCTTTGCGAGAGTTGCAGCTAGAGGTAGACATTCTGCCAAATATCTATAAAATGAAATATGAAGCCTTTCCTCTTATAAATAAGAGAAGTTTTTTTCACAATCTTTGAGAAAATTATTTAATTTAATTCCTTAGCCGAAAATTTATTTTAGAAATATTTTTATTAAAATATTTATATACATATCCTTACTGTTTACTTTTTGAGGGTAACAAGTAAGGATTCACGATAACTAGTTAGGTTATCAATTTCCGGTTATTGAATTTCCTCTCTTATAGGTTTCAACATTCTTACAGATTTGAGAATCCTTAATATTTGAACTATTAGGTTCTTTCTCAAATTTGAGGCAAGATCTTGATATCTGAAAATCACATTATTCAATTTTTTACGTTGATTTTCAGAAGTGATTTTAGATCTAGACTTAGATCTTGCATTTTTGGATTGACATAGTTTTTCTCTCTATTTAATACCAAGACATTGTTTTTGATAGTGCCCCGTTGTTTGCATCGGAAATAAGCCCCAGAAGTATACCGGTTACAGGACTTAGGTTTTATAGATTTATTCAACCCTACTTCCTTGCCTTTTGATATATTCATATCAAGTGTTGATTTGCCAGAGCAATCAAGTTTATCTCTCAATTTCAAATTCTCTGCTTTTAACTTTCTGATTTCATCTTCATAACAATTAATGTCAAAAATGAGTTTAGATACTTGTTCTTTGTCGGAACATTGAGAGAGCTCGATTTTCACAAGACGCTTGTTAAATTTTACTTTATCATTCAGATAACTCCATTTGAATTGATCAAGCGATGACTTTAGTCCATTGATTTCAGATTCAAGAAATTGAGTTCTTTAATCTTAACAAGGAAAATTTTGTTCGAAAATCGCAGGAGTAAACTCTTCTTGAGTATCTAATGTTGAAAGTATTTCAGAGTCACATACTTCTGCAATGGTTGCAACATGGTCTAGCATACAGTCTTGATTATCCTCGTTAGGGGAATAGTTAAGAATGGCAGTATATGCATTTCTCTTCCACTGAATATCCTTAGTTGGACAGTCTAGAGAAATATGACCAAACCCTCTACATTTGAGGAATAATATCATCATCATCCCAAGTGTCTTCACTTTTATGTGTAGAAATATGATTTCTTTTTGCCACAGGAGGATCTCTTTTTCGTTGTCTCAATAATTTTTGGAATCGTTGAGTAATAAGAGACAAATGATGATTTAGTTGAGTCTCATCTTTAGCATATAGATCTTCCTGATCTTGGGAGTCTTCCGGACATTGAGTCGGCAGTTTTTTGATGGCTTTATAGGCTATATTATCTTTTTGTTTAGACAAGTACTCCTGATCAAATATATTTAGTTTTCCTACAAGAGAACTTCTTGATAAGAAGGAAAGATCGCTAGCTTCGATAATTGCATGCTTCTTAGATTCGTATCTAGACGACAACGATCTGAGAATTTTACACACTATATCTTTTTTAGAACTAGTCTTTCCAAGTGATAAAGAAGCATTAACTATCTTAGAGAATTTAATATGAAATTCTTCAAAAGTGTCGTTGTCATCCATTCGAAGGTTTTCCCAATCAAATGCAAGAGTTTGAAGTCTAGCTTCTTTCTCTGATACATTTCCTTCGAATACGATCTGAAGATTATCCCACGCTTTTTTTTAAGTTTGGAATGTTGATACATGATGTTGTAGATCATGACTTACAACATGTATAATAGCATTCAATCCATCTGAAATCTGCTTTGCAAAAGCCTTTTCTTCGTTTGAATAATCCACTAAGCGTTTAAACTCATTTTCAGAATTTTCTATTTTTGGGGGATTATAACCATCGATGACTATACCCAAGTATTAAAGTCTCCTGATTGAAGAAAAAATTTCATAGCAGATTTCCACCATATATAGTTTGTTCCGTCAAATCTTGGCGGTAAGTTAACTGAAATCGATTCATGTGAACTCGAGTTCATTTCTTATAGGTTGGATCGCACCAAACACAGATTGTTATATCTTTTCATGTTTGCCTGCTCTGATACCAATGGAAAATACGAGGGTACCCAAACACACCACAATCTTTAAATTTATCCACCTATAAGTCCTCTTACCAAAAGTGATTGTCTATGGACAAAGTCGAGACAATACTACAAATTGGTATTTACACTTTGTGTGATCGTCTATGGATATGAGATCGAGACAATACAATAATCAAAGTGTGATTACTTGATAATAGGTTCGGACTTAACCAAACTCTATAGGATCACTATCAAGTAATACGGAGTTAACATTTGTGTAATTTACTTTAAATTATAATAACACAATTATAATTACGGAAAGAAAAAGTAAATAAAACAACAAGATTTTGTTAACGAGGAAACCGCAAATGCAGAAAAACCCAGGATCTAGTCCAGAATTAAATACTCTCATAATTAAGCCGATATAAAAAATCTAAATCAACTTCGTATAGTTGAGACCAAGCAGCTAACCATAGTTCACTTAGTTTCTTCAGTATCCATGCGTTTTTGACATTCAATAAGTGCACGCACTGGAACAATTCCTTTGGATCGTATTCCAATAAGTAAAGGAACAACAAATCTATTTGGTAACAACTCTCTTGATTCTTTCAGATGAAGATATCTCAAGTCATAAGCAAAGGCTCTTCCGTTTAACAAATAAACTCCTTTGCCTGGTCAAATCAATTTATCCAACAAGTACCAAAGTAGCAGAGTTTATATTTGTAATCAATCAATATATAATCAAACAAGAAACTATAAGGTGATGCCGATCTTACACAACTAATCAATCGAAAAAATCTAATTCTAGTTGGTTCCCAGCCGATCAAGGTTTGTGCACACCCAAAGATATAGAAACCAAATAAGAAATCTTCTTGTCTTCAAATCTTATTTAATCTTCAATAAACACATACACAACACCAGTTGAATCCCTTTTGATCAATCATCTATATAACAGAGTCTGTTAATAATGGATTATCACAAGATATCTTTAGATCTACAAACAGTTCTAAAGATCTCGTCGACACTTCGATCTAGTTTGAGTGAATCTTATATTAGAAGAGAAGATTCTCAAGAATACTAGGTGCAATCAATGTTCAATAACTATTAGTCAATCAAATCAATCAAAAACTAAAATAAACTGCAATTATCTAGTTTCCCACCAACTGTACTCGTAGAGCTTCTTGATCCCATAAAAGTCTTTAAACGAGCGGTCGTAAGAGATTTCACCTAATTAGGGTACTTCCTCTCCGAATAGACGACTCCACCAGAAATAACAAAAAAATGAAGTTTTCATGACTCTTAGGATAGTTTGCTAGAAATGCAAACTTGGGTATTTATAGACCAAGGGTGTTTGGACACCAAGGAATTTCCAAAACCGAATATTTTCAAGATATGCAAGAAATGCTTAAAATCGGTTTTCATAATTCCTGGAAATGCTTTGTCCAATATTTCCGAAATCTCACCCGAAAATCTCCAATTAGTAAATGCACACTACCAATTTTTATTTTCCAGAGATATGCATTTAATTGGTGGTAATTAAAAGCATATAAAACTAACAACCTTAATTAAAATATTCTTAATTTATTTCGGTCCGGGATCTCCTTGAGTTATTAAGGAATATCTTTAAACAATAAAAGATAAGATGTATTGATCATGTTCAAAGTATGTTAACATCTTTTATTTGTAAATCCTTTTTCATATTTATAATTTTGGAATCGATTATACCACACTTCCAGACAAGTTTAGAATTGGTTCATTTGTATTCCAAGATTACTATGTGATTGATCAAATATCAAATCACTAATCATGGGTTTACGGTTCTACCAAAAAAAGGATCGGTTCTACCTTAATATGGTTACTGGGACCGGTTACATTAGTTACCATGATCGGTTACATCAATTACCAGGACCGAACACAAGTCATTAGGATCGATTACACAACTCTTTAGTGACCGGTCACACCAATTACAAATATCGATCATACCATCTTAGGTGATTACTTAGGATCGGTTATACTAATTAAAGTAATAACAATTCATAAGTCAGGCAATGTGATTAGTTATACCAAGATACATAACAAGTTATGATCAGTTCTACTAACTCACATATATTGGTAATCCAAAGTTATGCAATGAATAACAATACCAATAAGCCTAGTGATTTCCCTTTTGATTTATAAAACAAGCTCATGAATGTACTTCATTTAAAAAAACGTAAACATTGTTTCCTAGGATGAAATCTTCACCTTTACCTATACACATAATCACAATAGCATTCATACGATTATGTAGGACCAGAATATCGCTACATATATTCTCTGCGAGATTAACAACACTTCCCAGCAAGCATCACCACAAGATCTTCAACTACACTTCACGAGTGTCACAAAAGCCTTCAAAAGAGTGACGTAATAACTGATGATTGAAGAAAACTTGAGAAAAGAATGTTTGTCCTGCGATGGTTACAAAGCTTGCGAGAATGAAAATCCTAGCTATCGCGGTACAATCGCAGAACCAATCCGAAATAAGAGAAAAACTTAGCTGTCATCCACTATGTAACTACCCTATAAATATAGACCAAATATGTCCAGAAGAGGATGATGTATTTTTGAGAGTTAAGAAAGTCTTGAGGAGAGAGAAACTTCAAGAGAATAGTTGTAATCTTGAATTTTTCCATTTCTGTAAACATTTCTGAGAACAAAATAATAAAGTGTCATTTTTAATCTTCAATTATGAGTTGATTATAGCAAGATCTTAACAAGGGTGTAGTGTGGGAAATCCTGCAACTATATTTTGGCGCCCGAAACAGGGAGAATCAAGCTAAAAAATCTCTAATTACAATTTGAAGATTTGAAGAAATTGTTAGAGTTGAAGAAATGGCTAGAAGAAGAAGAAATACATCAGAACCAAATGAATTAGGAGAATCTTCAAGGATAAGAACAGGAAGAAATAGAACAAGGATTGAAGGAGAAGATCAAATTCCACAACCTAATCAACAAACATCGATACAAAATAGAAATGTGGATTATGATAGAGTGACTGTGCATACTTGGAGATCGAATTCTATGGAATATGTAGAAGATCAACAATTAAGAGACGGAAGAAGAGAAGAAAGAAATCAAGGAGTGGTTGAAGGATTAATTCATGGAGAAGGCGAAAATGAAACAGCAGGTGATCCAAGACAAAGAATACAAGAGGAAAGAAGATTAGAGGCGGAAGAGCGTGCAAATTTGACAAGACAAAATCACGAGTTGAGAATGGAGAATTTGAGATTACAAAGTAGAAGATCAAGAAGCACTATTAGATCAAATTCAGGGTCATTAAGAGAAAAATTAAGGCGAAATTCCCCAATAAGAAATGTTAGAGAAAATACTCGAGAAGAAAGACAAAATCCAAATGAAGAGCAACGTCATAGAGAAGAAGAGGTACTTGAAGATCGCCAAGATCCGCGAGGTGAAACTATGGAAAATAGGCGCATTAATAGAAATCAAGAGGATGAAAATAACCAAAATGGTGAAGATAATCCAGAAGAAGGTAGGAGGATATTACATGGGCGAGAGATTCAGATAAATCGAAGAATAATTGAGGAAGAAATTGAGAGGCATTATGCTGAACAAGCACGCCTGGCTTGCGAGAGAGAAATATTAAGAGCAGAAGTAGAAAAACAAGAGTTTCAAGAGGCGTTAAGACAAAATAACCATGAAAATCGAGAAAGGAGACGGACGCAAAATCGCCATAATAATAATATTCAGGAAGAGTATGATAGAATACAAAGGAGAATAGAAAGACAGAGAAGAGAAATAATGAGAAATGAAGAAATTCGCAGAGAAGAAAATAGACAGTATAATCAGCTGCGATGGCAAGAAGAAGGTGAAGCAGAAGATTGCAGAAGAAGGAATGTGGGTGTAGATGAAGACACACAAAATCTCGCAAGACAAGAGGTACATGAACGCAGGAGAAGGGAAGCTGCATTAAAAAGACCGACGGAACCAAATTCAACGGCGAATGAGCAAATTTTAAGATAATTAGCAGAGATGAAGGGAATAATAAATAACAGAAGAGAAGGAGGTAGAAGGCAACTTGATGAAGCTATTGAAGAAGCTGTGAGAACTCCATTCACTCAAGAAGTACAATTAAGAGGAATACCTCCAAAGTGCAATTTACCAGCATTAACCAGCATTTTTGATGGAACTACCAGTGCCGTACAACATGTTAAGGCTTATGTTAGGTGTATGTTGCAATGGGAGAATCATGATGCTGTATTGTGCAAGTATTCTGCATCTAGCTTAACTGGCGAGGCGCTAAAATGGTTTCAGGGATTGCCAAAAAATACTATAACTTCTTTTGATCATTTACAAGCTACATTTCTGGGAGCATATATAAGCAACAATTCATCGCGTCCAGGTATTGAAGATGTGTTTGGGTTAAAACAGAGGGTTGGCGAGAGTCTGAAACATTTAACCATAATATGGAAGATAATGTGAAGTGAGATAACAGGAAGAGTAGACGAGAGATATCTTATCTTGTCTTATATCAACGCGATGTTCGTGACCAATCTGCTCTACATACAAATTTTCAGAGTTAAGAATACAATTTCTATGACTGAACTACGAGAACTACAAGAAGAGTACATTGCTTTGGAGGAGAAACAAAATGATATGGAATCATATCCAATCGCGAATACCAATTCAGTAGCAGCAAATGGGAGTTTACTTCCTAAAATGATTAACAATGTGGCGAGCAGCTCGCAAGCACAACAAGAGAAAGTGGAGACTGATAACCATCAGAAGTTGGTAGCTATGGGCAGTCGAGATCAAGAAGAATATGAAAGGGAGAAGAATTATTACAATCGCGGTGGGAATAATAAGATTCAGAGGCTTGATCAGTCGCAAGAAACTTATGGTGGACAGAGGCAAAATAATTTCAGAAACCAATGAAATCAAAAGATAATATGGGAAGAAATTAAGATGCCTCCTCTAAATGCTAGTATAGAAAAAATCTGGGAAGCTATCATTTTGATGGAAAATATACCATCACCATGGAATATGGGAAAAGAACCACATCCTAACAATCGTAGTCAAGAATTTTGTCCTTACCATCACTTTCATGGTCACACAGTAAATGATTGCAGGAATGTCAAGAGAATAATTTTAAGGATGATCGACCAAGGAAAGCTAAACCACTTTTTAGAAGGACATCCACAATCTCAGCGATTGCCTCCAGCACCAGAAATTCGCAGGGTAAATACTGTAAAAGGAGCAGACTCATTCGTAATAGAAGTTGGGGCTAAAGAAAAGAATTTGTTTTGTAATTCCATTGTACATTCACACAGAACTATAGAGGATTTCCATGATAATGTTCTAAGCAGAGTCTTCGCGAGAGACACAGATGGAAGAGAGATAATGAATATCGTGAGAGCCTCGCCATTAGAAGAATGGCAGAAACAAATTATATCTTTCACTACACAAGAAGTACCAGAACAGCAAGAAAGCAAAGATGATAACCCATTGGTGGTAAGATTAGAGATAAATCCAAAGCAAATAGAAGAAGAAGATGAAGAAAATGATGATGAAAATGAAAATTCTTGGGCTATCAATAGATTTCTAATAGACACAGGCAGCTCAGTTGACATACTATTTTATCATACCTATAATACCATGGGTGGAAGAGACGAAGATCTAATTCCATCAACATATAAAATCTATGGTTTTAATGGTACTGCCAATAAACCCAAAGGGGAAATTGAAATGAAGATTCCATTGAAAGGGATAACTTCCAAGATCTTGTTCTGTGTTGTTGACATTGAATCACCTTACAATGCCCTGATTGGTCGACCTTGGATACATCGGATATTAGGTGTAGCATCTACTTTCCACCAGTGTGTTAAATTTCCTCATCCTAATGGTGTTGGAGTTATTAAGGGAGATTGGGGAGAAAGCAAGAAATGTTATGAGATTGATATAAAATCTTGCGAGGAAAGAGCTAAGAAGAAGAGCAATTGGAAGTACAACATAAAACAACGACAAAGATGTGAAAGATTGATGATTGATTCAATAGAGCAGCGAGAGGAAGATGATGACGAGCAGCTCGCATATAAAGAAAAAACAGACAAAACGTAACAGAAAAGCAGAACCAGAAAATAGTAAGTAGAAAGGTAAAATGATGAAATTTAAAGAAGCTTACACAAAATTTGTTTGAATAAAATGCAATTGAAAAGAGTACTCTGTTTGAAAGAATTGCAAAATTTTACAAGAAAATCAAAGAAATGAAATTTTATCAGAGTTAAAATACTCGCGAGAAACGCGAATAAAATTTCGCAGAGATTAATAGAATGGGACGAACTTTTATGGCGTGCACCTTAGTTCGTGGATACAATTTCGCAAGAGGCAAATGTAAGACCTAATAGTGCGTCATATAAGGGGGTATCTCTTTAGATGACTCAGGGATAAGGTTATACTGCTGCTGGAACCTGAGTCATGAAGATGTTGGGGTTAAAGAAAACCTATTCAGGAGAGAGATCTTGAATTTCCAACTATATAAGGTTATACCCTGGTTGGACGACTGAGAATACCTTCTAAGAAGTGCAAAGTATGACCAAGCCGCCGAGGTACACGGTTGAGCCAAGGGTACCCGGGGCGTACGAAACTACCTTGGCCATTCTTGGTAAGTCTTGGCTATGATGCACTTGGCCTAAAGAAAACCCCACTTAGGGTGCAGTCTTGTAGTTATAAGCCATATTGGCATAAAGGACAAGAGGCTACGAAAACACCTAGTTGTTGGCAAAACTGGATGGGAGGAGCTAGTCTTATATGGCCGATGTGCCCTCCTTGAAGGGGAAACCAGGGGAAAGATAAGGGCGGCATCCTCCATTAGGGAGCTGATAAGTGTATAAAGACGGCAATGTCATGGGGCTTTATGATCGCAAGAACATTTAGGACTGTCATATTGTCGCGTGACGAAAGTTATACAAAGGCAACAAGCCAAAAGAGAAAAGTTAAGATGAGATCAATGGGTTTTTACATGAAAGTGTAAAGACGTCTTGCGATTTCATCGCAAGACGGCAATGTCATATGGTTTAACTCTTGCAAGAGAGTTTATACTTATCACATTGTCGCAGAGATGTTGAAAAAATATTGATAAGACAAGATCAATGGGTCAATACATACAAATGTAAATACGTCCTGCGATTTTGTCGCAGAAAGAAAAAATGTGGCAAAATAAGACCTTTAATTAGGAAGGCATAATAAGACCATAAGATTATTGTGATAATGCTCGCAGAATTTATGATATTTGCGATTCTACGCATAAATCATAAAATTATGCAATTATTGCTAGCGATAACATCGCCGATATTGATGAAAATTTAATTTGATTCATAACTAATATCTAATCTCTATTCAATTTTTTCATATTGCAGATGAATAATAAAGGCAAGTATGGGAATGCATAGAATGATGAAATTATTATTCATCCATCATATGATAAAATTGCATAGATGATACATTTATACAAATAATTAAAGGATAATAATTATGATTGATTGATTATGTTGCAGAAAAAGAATTATTTTCTAATTTATACAGATAAGAGCAAAAGAATTTTACACATCAAGTTGGAGAAGCTCGCATCAATGTTACGAGAAGCAGAAAATAAATTTACAAAATTTACAAGGAAAATAAAATGAAGAAAAAGAATTATTTGGATCCTTCACTTTCTTCATCAAATTACTTGTCATCGCCAGATTCCTCTTCTTCATCGCTATCATTATTAACTTCATCTTCATCAAGTTTCCTTTCATCGCAATACTTTTCTTCATTACCACTATTATCGTCGTCTTCAGCATCGCTAGATTCCTCAGCTTCTCTATCAGAGATAACTAGATTTGGGGTATCAGCTGGAATTTCCTTTGCAAGATCGGGATATGTAGAATGAGGAATACCATGATCATCGCAGACTAGTTTAACCGCGCTATTACGAACACGGATAAGGGCGTTACTAAAGTTCGAAGATGAGATTTTCAATTTTTCCTTCAATCAAGAATACTTTTCATTACGAGAAGATAGATTTCCAGCGAGTTGGCTTTTCTCTTCTTCTAACTCATCAAATCTTTTACGATAGTTCTCTTCGGATGCTGCGAGCAAATGTTAACAAAATTAATACATATAAGGATGATTCAATTGAGAAATAATTTAGTGAAATCATAAGGGTAATAACCCTCTCTTTCAGAAATCATGTCTTTAATTAAAGACGCTTGTTCAGCATGAAGACTAACATCTACACCTAAGTTATTTCTGGCATTATCAAGAACCATCGCAGCCCAATAAAATTCATCATCGCTATTAATAAGAAGACGAGAGCGAACTTGAGTTTCCCTCGCAAGAAGATCTTTATTCTCGCAGATAAGTTTATCTCTTTCCATTTGAATGCTACGAAGGGTTTCATGGAAATCTGCTAGGGCCTTAGTGCCATTTTTAATTGCACAATCTTTCTCGTCAATAAGATCACTTATCTTACTTCTTAATCTATTGATTTCTTCTTTTGAATGAAGATAAAGGCGTTTAAATTTATTAGTTAAACTTAAATTGAATCTGTGCTCAATCTTTAAAAGATTAAGTTTGGATTTAAGTTCATCTACATAGAGGGACCTAGTTTGATCATCTGAGAAACTACTTAAAGAATTATTAAGGCGAGCAAAAAGGGTACTCTCATCTACAGATTCGGGAAAAGATTGGAGGAATGTAGCCTCGTCAGTAAGACCATAAATATCTGCAAAAATGGTTGCTTGAATAAGCTGTGATAGGGTGAGAAGAATTAAAAGAGAAAAGAAATAAATCATACCATAGAGTTGTTGATTAGCTTTATCAACATCGAGATTTTTTGCTTGTCAACTGAAGCTTCACTCCAATGCTTATTTTTCCTGCGAAGCTCAATAACTTCAACTTCTATTTTTTCTTTATCTTGGCGAAGATTAGCAGCTTTCTTTTCATAAATGATACGCCTATTGTCTAAATCAGAAGCAACAGCAAAAGCGACTCTTCCAACCTGCGATAGAACTATATAAGTCAATGTCTGACAAAAATATCAATAGATACATAAAAAGGATGAACAAGTAGAAACATACCAGGCTGCCAAGTGAATTTAAGAGACTCGGAGTCAGCGATCTTGAAACCCCGCGAAGGGAATCACTGTCAGCTAATATGGGAACATCGCAAACTTTGGTGAGGGACCGGGATATTTCATTAATAGCTTCATCTTCGTACTCATTTGGGATACCAAATATATTCTTGCCAATTTTTTTAGATAAATGAGCCATTGAAGAATCAAAAGAAGAAGAATCCTTAATAGAAGGGAAGCAGTTAGCATTATTGTTAAAATCCTCATCATTATTGTCCTTGTCAAAATCAACACTTGGATTTTCTGGAATGGGCTGAGGAGTTGAAGAAGAAGAGGGTTGGGTTTTCCTTCTCTTCAAGGGAGGATCGCCAGATTCTTCACCGCGAGGGGCAAAATACTTCCCTTTGGGAGGAACAGTAGATTTTTCCTTTGAAGATTTCTCCTTAGTTCTCGCGGGTTTTATTGGTTCTAGTTCTTCGATTTCATGCGAGCACAGATGAAGATAAGAAATAGGGGCAACAATATATTGTTAAAATTTATGAGGAGATATTTCTTACTTCATCCGTGAAAGATTTAAGAGCTAAGAAAGTGTTGGGTTTCCTAAAGGCCTGGTAGCTGAGTTTCATCCTGTCAATCTGGAAAAAATTGAAGTAATTAGCGAAAATATAAAAACATGAGGAAGATAATGAATAATAATTATACAAAAGATCAGAGAGATTATACCTCTTTAGTTTTTTCAAGCCAGTTGAAGACCCAAGGTTGATATTCTGAAAGATTCGCGGGTAATTCGCGAGAACCAGAAATATAAGAACCTTCAAGACATAACGGAAAAATAAACCACTTATCATCGCTGGAGTGGCGAGGGCCTTGATTAGTAGGTGTATGCCAATCAATGTCTAGCATAAGAGCCTTATCATCAGTGATATTTTCTTTCTTCAAGAGGACACCCCAGCAAGTGTTATCCCTCTTCATATGGACTATTTTGTAATTTTCAAAAAAAAATATCTACGGTATAATCTGCAGAGATAATATGGACATCTTTAAATTGAGGATTCTTCGCAGCTTCAGGGTAGCGAGATCCTTTATCAGCACCGCGAGAAGCATATTCAAGCAGCAATCGAATACAATCTCCACCCAATTGATATATCGCTCGAGAAAACCTCTCGTCAGAAATGATTTCATAGAATAGTGGAAGCTCCGGATCATAGAGAGGAATGGGAAGACCAGCTTCAAGTTGTCCCAGCGATACTATAATTTTCTCGCGAGAGCATTGATAATCAGTGAATAATCTGAGAGAAAGTTCGGATTTAGGGCTCTGATTTGGAACTGTAGACAAAGTGAAACCTTTTGTTTTGAGTTTTTCTTGCATCTCACCAAAAGCAATCAAATTTTTAGCACCAGCGGCAACCATTTTCAAGTATGGGAATGAAAGAGAAGGTTGGAAAATAAGAAAAGAATCACAAATGATAACAGACGCGTAATTTACTAAGAACAAGAACTTGCGAGAAATTACAGAGAGAAAGAAGAACAAAGTAAAAGAGGAAAAGAAAAGAATGAAAGAAGTATTTATAGAAGAAGAAATTTATCGAAGAAGGTGAATGCAATAAATGTTAAGAAAAGACATGAGCGGTCAGATCGTAGCGGTTAGAGAGGACGTGTTGTAAATTCATTAGAAGAGAGAATATGTGAAAACAGCTGGCGAAGGATACAGAAACGTGTCAAAAGAAAGATTAATGAAGAGATAAGTAGTTGCGACATTTTAAAGTTCTCATGATCTTCTCTTATTCGCAGAAAGACATGAGAAGAGGCAAGATGTAGGACCAGAATATCGCTACATCTATTCTCTGCGATATTAACAACACTTCCCAGCGAGTATCACCGCAAGATCTTTAACTACACTTCACGAGTGTCATAAAACCCTTCAAAAGAGTGACGTAATAACTGACGATTGAAGAAAACTTGTGAAAATAATGTTTGTCCTGCGATGGTTACAAAGCTTGCGAGAATGAACATCGTAGCTATCGCGGTACAATCGCAGAACCAATCCGAAATAAGAGCAAAACTTAGCTGTCATCCACTATGTAACTACCCTATAAATATAGACCAAATATGTCAAGAAGAGGATGATGTATTTTTGAGAGTTAAGAAAGTCTTGAGGAGAGAGAAACTTCAAGAGAATAGTTGTAATCTTGAATTCTTCCATTTCTGTAAACATTTCTGAGAACAAAATAATAAAGTGTCATTTTTAACCTTCAATTATGAGTTGATTATAGCAAGATCTTAACAAGGGTGTAGTGTGGGAAATCCTGCAACTACAGATTATGTCGATGTCATAAATATACGAAATTCAAAAGATAAGCGTTATACTTCGTATCCTAATTTCTTAACACTATGATCATGTGATTATGTCTTACTACTAGAGTATAATTATTCACAGCGTCGCAGTTATGTTTTCAATACAGCACGACTTGAAAGATACGTTAGGAATGAAACAGTTTAAGTCAAATATTACTAACCTCAAGAGGAAGGATGATGTCGTCGTTGTAACTTATTACTTCTTCACATTCTTCAAGTCTTCGAGTAATACTTGTATATCTCATAATCCTAAACTTTCTATTCTAACCTATACGAAGTTGTCTCTAGTACATAATCAAGAGACTCTTATATGAGTTTTGATTCACTAAAATATGGCAACCAAACTTGACATACCAATGCTTGGTGGGTTCAACCGAGCTATGCTCTAACAACAAGGTATGTGAACCTGATTGTTAATCAAACTACTTGGATGATCTCAAAAATCAATATCCAAGATAATCTAGTCGTATCCAAGTAATTCAATCGAAATTTTGTCAAGTGATTAAACTTGTATAATCGATTACAATTAAGCAGATGTAATTATTTAAATTAAATATGTACAAACTTGTGTAAATCCTGAAACGACAAGGGTACCTAAATACACCACAATCTTTTTGTTCCTCTTACCGAAAGTGATCGCTTTTGGACAGAGTCAAGATAATAAAATAAGTCGGTATTCACACTTTGTGTAATTATCTAGGGATACGAGATCGAGACAATACGACTACCAAAGTGTGATACTTGATAATAGGTTCGGACTTAACCAAACTCTATAGGATCACTATCAAATAATACGAGTTAACGTTTGTGTAATTTACTTTAAATTATAATAACAACAATTATAATTACGGAAAGAAAAAGTAAATGACACAACAAGATTATGTTAACGAGGAAAACGCAAATGCAAAAAAATCACCATGTTAGAATATGGGCATCCAACTCAAAACCAATTGGCAATGAGTGGAGAGGCCCAAAGGATTATAAACCGCAGGATCTTAGATGCCCAGACAATGTGGGACTAATAATCTCAACACGCTCCCTCACGTGTAGCCTCGTTGGGTCTAACACGTGGACAATAAATCGGGTGACGCGGAGTAAAGGTGCGGTCAAACGACTCGACACAAATAGCCTGCTCTGATACCAAATTAAAGTCTGCGGGCATCCAACTCAAAACCAATTGGCAATGAGTGGAGAGGCCCTGAGGTATTATAAACCGCAGGATCTTAGATGCCCAGACAATGTGGGACTAATAATCTCAACACGCCCCCTCACGTGTAGCCTCGTTGGGTCTAACACGTGGACAATTAAATCGGGTGACGCGGAGTAAAGGCGCGGTCTAATGACTCGTCGCAAATAGTAGCTCTGATACCATGTTAGAATACGGGCATCCAACTCAAAACCAATTGGAAATGAGTGGAGAGGCCCTAAGGGATTATAAACCGCAGGATCTTAGATGCCTAGACAATGTGGGACTAATAATCTCAACACGCCCCCTCACGTGTAGCCTCGTTGGGTCTAACACGTGGACAATTAAATCGGGTGACGCGGAGTAAAGGCGTGGTCAAAGACTCGTCGCAAATAGCCTGCTCTGATACCATTTTAGAATACGGGCATCCAACTCATAACCAATTGGCAATGAGTGGAGAGGAACGTAGGATTATAAACCGCAGGATCTTAGAAACCCATACAATGTGGGACTAATAGTCTCAACACACCAGGATCTAGTCCAGAATTGAATACTCTCATAATTAAGCTGATATACAAAATATAAATGAGCATCGTATAGTTGAGACCAAGCAACTAACCATAGTTCACTTAGTTTCTTCAATATCCATGTGTTTCCGACATTCAATAAGTGCACGCACTGGAATAATTCCTTTGGATCGTATTCCAAACAGTAAAGGAACAACAAATCTGTTTGGTAACAACTCTCTTGATTCTTTTAGATGAAGATATCTCAAGTCATAAGCAAAGGCTCTTTCGTTTAACAAATAAACTCCTTTTCCTGGGCAGATCAATCAATTCAACAACTACCGAAGTAGAAGAGTTTAGATTTGCAATCAATCAATATAAAATCAAACAAGAAACTATAAGGTGATGCCGATCTTACACAACTAATCAATCGAAAAAACCTAATTCTAGTTGGATCCCAGCCGCTCAAGGTTTGTGCACACCCAAAGACATAGAAACCAAATAAGAAATCTTCGTTGTCTTCAAATCTTCTTTAATCTTCAATAAACACATACACAACACCATTTGAATCTCTTGTGATCAATCACGCATTGAATGGAGTCTGTTAACAATGGATTATCACAAGATGTCTTTAGATCTACAAATAGTTCTAAATATCCCATCGACACTTCGATCTAGTTTGAGTGAATCTTATATCATAAGAGAAGATTCTCAAGAATAAACAAACTAGGTGCAATCAAAGTTCAGTAACCGTTAGTCAATTAAATCAATCAAAAACTAAAATAAACTACAATTATCTAGTTTCCCACCAATGGTACTCGTAGAGCTTCTTGATCCCATAGAAGTCTTTAAACGAGCGGTCGTAAGAGATTTCACCTAATTAGGGTACTTTCCTCTCCAAATAGACGGCTCCACCAGAAATAACAAAAAGATGAAGTTTGCCTGGCTCTTAGGATAGTTTGCTAGAAATGAAAACTTGGGTATTTATAGATCAAGGGTGTTTGGACACCAAGGAATTTCCAAATCCGAATATTCTCAAGATATGCAATAAATGCCTAAAATCTATTTTCATAATTCCTGGAAATGCTCTGTCCAATATTTCCGAAATATCACCCGAAAATCTCCAATTAGTAAATGCACATTACCAATTTTTATTTTCCAGAGATATGCATTTAATAGCTGGTAATTAAAATCTTATAAAACTAACAACCTTAATTAAAAGATTCTTAATTTATTTCGGTCCGGGATCTCCTTTAGTTATTAAGGAATATCTTTGAATAATAAAAGATAAGAGTTATTGATCATGTTCAAAGTATTTTGACATATTTTTTTGTAAATCCTTTTTCATATTTACAATCTTGGAATCGATTATACCACACTTCCAAACAAGTTTAGAATTGGTTCATCTGTATTCCAAGACAACTACGTGATTAATCAAATATCAAATCACTAATCATGGGTTTACGATTCTACCAAACACAAGGATCAGTTCTACCTTAATATGGTTACTGGGACCGGTTACATCAGTTACCAGGATCGGTTGCATCAATTACCAGGACCGGTTACCATATACTCATGGTATTACTTGTGATCGGTTACACAAGTCACTATGATCGGTTACACCAATTACTAGGACCGGTTATGCCTATTACAAAGATCGATTACACAGCTCTTTTGTGATCGGTCACACCAATTACAAATATCGATCATACCATCTTAGGTGATTACTTAGGATCGGTTATACTAATTAAAGTAATACCAGTTCATAAGTCAGGCAATGTGATTAGTTATACCAAGATACATAACAAGTTATGATCGGTTCTACTAACTCACATATATTGGTAATCCAAAGATATACAATGAATAACAATACCAATAAGCCTAGCGATTTCCCTTTCGATTTATAAAACAAGTTCATGAATATACTTCCTTTAAACAAATGTAAACATTGTTTCCTAAGATGAAATCTTCACCTTTACCCATACACATAATCACAATAGCATTCATACGGTTATGTCGATATCATAAATATACGAAGTTCAAAAGATAAGCGTTATACTTCGTATCCTAATTCCTTAACACTATGATCATGCGATCATGTCTTACTACTAGAGTATAATCACTCACAGCTTCGTAGTTATGTTTTCAATACAGCACGACTTGAAAGATACGTTAGGAATGAAACAGTTCAAGTCAAATATTACTAACCTCAAGAGGAAGGATGATGTCGTCATTGTAGCTTATTACTTCTTCACATTCTTCAAGTCTTCGAGTAATACTTGTATATCTCATAATCCTAAACTTTCTAGTCTAACCTATACGAAGTTGTATCTAGTACATAATCAAGCGAGTCTTAGATGAGTTTTGATTCACTAAAATATGACAACCAAACTTGACATACCAACGCTTGGTGGGTTCAACCGAGCTATGCTCTAACAACAAGTTCTATGAACCTGATTGTTAAGCAAACTACTTGAATGATCTCAAAAATAAATATCAAAGATCAATCTAGTCGTATCCAAATAATTCAATCGAAATTTTGTCAAGTGATTAAACTTGTATAATCGATTACAATTAAGCGGATATATGAACTTAGATTAAATACGTACAAACCCATGTAAATCCTGAAAATACGAGGGTACCCAAATATACCACAATCTTTTTGTTTACAACCCATAAGTCCTCTTACCGAAAGTGATCGTCTTTGGACAGAGTCAAGATAATACAACAAGTCGGTATTCACACTTTGTGTAATTGCCTATGGATACGAGATCGAGACAATACGACTACCAAAGTATGATACTTGATAATAGGTTCGGACTTAACCAAACTCTATATGAGCACTATCAAGTATATAGGAGTTAACATTTGTGTAATTTACTTTATATTATATAAACAAATATAATCGCGGAAAAACAAAAGTAAATCTCACAGCAAGATTTTGTTAACGAGGAAAAATGAAAATGCATAAAAACCCCAGGACCTAGGCCAGAATTGAATACTCTCAAGATTAAGGAGTTATACAAAATGTACACTAACTTCGTGTAGTTGAGACCAAGCAACTACCCCTAGTTCACTTAGTTTCCTCGGTATCCTTGCACTTATGGCTTCGATGAGTGCACACACTGGTACAATTCCTTTGGATTGTATTCCAAACATTAAAGGAACAACAAATCTGTTTGGTAACAACTCTATTGATTCTTTTCAAGATAAAGATATCTCAAGTTATTGGCAAAGGATCTTCCGTTTAATCTAATAAACTCCTTTGCCTGGTTAGATCAATCTATCCAATAACTACAAAGGTAGTTAGGTTTATACTTCCACTCAATCAAAATAACTCTCAATGAGATATATTGAGAACGTCGATCTCACGCAACTAATCAATCGAATAAATATGATTCTAGTTGGATCCCAGTCGATCAAGGTTTGTTCACACACAAAGATATGAGTACTAATAAGAAATCTTATTCGTATTCAAATCTTCAATAAATACCTGCAAAATACCCCTGAATCTCTTGTGATCAATCACATACAGAACAGAGTATGTTAACAATGGATTATCACAAGATGTCTTTAGATCTACAAACAGTTCTAAAGATCTCGTCGATACTTCGATCTAGTTTAGTGAATCTTATGTCAGAAGAAAATAATCTCAAGAATAAACAAACTAGGTATAATCAAAGTTTCAATAACCGTTGGTCAATCAAATCAATCGGAAATTAATAACACTACAATTATCTAGTTTCCCACCAACGGTACTCATAGAGCTTCTTGATCCCACGTAAGTCTTTAAAAGAGCGGTTGTAAGAGATTTCACCTAATCATAATATTTTCCTCTCCGAATATGGGGTAAAAGTATCATTTCAAGACCATAGACAAAATTCGAATCTCACAAGAGAGATGAAGCCCTTGGCCCTCAAGGGATTCTTAGCCACGAATACTAGTATATGTCCCCGCGAGACATTGCTGGTCATGATGTCGTTACTCCTAGTTCGCATCCTCAATGAGATAATGCTGGTCATGTAGGTTCGGTTGAGCGTAAAACTACCCTAGTAGACTTATGAACCAGAACAACCACAATTCCAACATGTCTTCGCGAGATGCGGATGATTGTGATGTCTTGATTTCTAGTATACATCCTCGACAAGATACTTCTGATCATGTAGGATCTGTAGATGCGTAAAACATCCTTGGCGGACTTATGTGTGACGCCCCTATTCTTAAACCTGCTTAGCTAATAGGAGTACAACCTAATTGAATAATCAATTCCAGATTAACGATTTTAAGAATCAAAATTACATAAAGTGAACTAAAGACCAAACTTAAACCCAACACTCTGATATTTATAAATGAAAAATTATCAAATGATATTAATATATTAGTATGTTATTTCAAAATAAATAAGAATACACATACAAAAGGTACAAAAATGTAACACAGTTCGGTAACGCTTTAAACTACGAAAACGGGTATCTTCACGTGCACCATTTCTTTTGGTAACTGAAACTTAAGTGGGAACGAGTGAGCACATCATCCCAAAAGGGTTATCAATGGAAACACGTAACTCTCAAGTAATCACTAACATGCTTCACAGTTCTAAAGAAATATAAGTTCAAAGAAACAAGAAGAAACTAATCAATCAGCAATTTATGCATCATGAAGCAAGTGTCTGTCTAACCTCGCCAAACTCATTAGAGACGGCGACGTGAAAGCAACCCTAATCAATAATAATAACATCGTCCATACAGAGAGCCCACACAAACCATGATTCAGAATATTACCATCAAGATCAGAAAGTTAGTTAAACAGGCATAATATGTACACAAGTGATTTCCCTCTAATAAAATAGTATATATAATATCATAATGGATGAATTACTTCCCTACTAAGATAATATTCAAACGAATGAGTTACCGCCTTACTATATTAATAAGCAATAATACTAAAACGGATGAATTACCGCCCTACTAAATGAAATAGATATAATAATATTAAAATGGATGAATTACCACCCTACTAAAATTATACCGTCGGCAGATAAATTACCGCCTTACTTAACTTAGCTAAGAGCCGTGGGGAAAACACAGACGCTCCTCGCAGGAAAATCTCACAATGCATATGACATACAAACACATCGTAGTAAACATCGTACATATAAATTCAACCTATACATCATACTGAAAGATACATGAGTAGTACATCAAAGTACACGCAATCATTCAGACATAAAGTCAATGCATACAAACTTGTCCAAAAGTAACAAAGACGCATCATGCTCACAGATAGAAAGAATGCTCAATGATTACAAGAAGTTTACAGAGTTCCCACCTGATTTGATGATAATCAACGCCTACCTCAAGGATGAATATTCCCATGGTAGGAACGAGCCCCATGTAGGAATAGAGTCTCCTCCCCACACGAATTCTAAGGCATCCCATGCCTTTTCACGTGACTCAGCCTAGTCATTCTTACAAATTAGATAATATCTCTCTATCTTGGCCAACTCAGCTAAAGAGAATAATTCTCTCTATCTTGGCCAACTCGGCTAAAGAGAATAATTCTCTCTCTGAACGCGTCATCATAAAGGCTCAGCTTCACATAAATATGGAGATAACAATTAGGGTTTGGTCTGGATGTATACAGCACGTGTGAGAAATACCTGGCTTATTTCTCACCGCAAAAGAGAGTAAACACTACAACAAATTTAGCGATTAGGAACGGCAACTGGCAGTTGCAAAACGGGGTCGCAATAGTTTAACTCTGTTATGAAAGTCGATGTTGCAATTTTTCGCAACGGATTCTTTGCCGTTTCGAACTTTCAGTCGCAACAGTTTAGAACTGTTGCAACGTCAAAAGTTCGCAACTGTCTTAAACTGTTGCGAATCGGAAGGACGCAACTGTTTTAAGTTATTGCGAACTGAAATATTGCAACAGTTTGCAGCAGTTGCGAATTTTTTGCAACCTCAAAAAAATAGTTGTTTTGACCGGTCAAAATTTGAGTTCCCAGTAACAAAATCAAGTCACCCCAGTTAAATTAGAAATCAAATTAATCCAAAAAAAATATTCTTTCTTAATGTTAATTCACCATAATATACCATGATGACCTCCATACACACAAAAAGTAAGAAACACATCATCAAGTATAGCTAGAAACATTTTTGAAGTCCCAATAACATACAAATTCTGTGTGTAGTATCAAAAGAATGACAAACAATAAAATGATGAACATAGAGAAGAACCTTGAACTTTTCCAAAGAGATTCGTTAAATTTCCTGCCTAGTCTCTGACATCAAGCATGTGAGACAACTCATTTATCAAAGTTTATCCTTAGCTTTCTTTAGGTGCACCCTGTAAAACATTCGCAACAGGTTATAATCTGTTGCGACTTCGAGTTGCTAATCCCTGAATTTGGTGCAGTGAAAGGCGGTGGAATAATGAGATAAACTCAACCTAGTTTATCTCTATCTGTTCCTGAAGGGAAGGGAGAATTTCTCCACACAACACGAAACGCAATCCTTATCTTCACCGACCTGAGATTAGAGAATTCAACTATAAATAGGTCATCTATTTTTCCAAGATACGATCATCTTGCTCATAACCTATCAAAGTAATTCTTCTTCAAACCCTAGAATTCTCTTATCTCTCTCTTCATCTTCTTCCCTCCCTAAGACTATCCCTAAATCTTTTCCCTACAACTGAAGTGTAGTTGCAGGATTTCCCACACTACACCCTTGTTAAGATCTTGCTATAATCAACTCACAATTGAAGATGAAAAACAACACTTTATTATTTTGTTCTCAGAAATGTTTACAGAAATGGAAGAATTCAAGATTACAACTATTCTCTTGAAGTTTCTCTCTCCTCAAGACTTTCTTAACTCTCAAAAATACATCATCATTTTCTGGACACATTGGGTCTATATTTATAGGGTAGTTACTTAGTGGATGACAGCTAAGTTTTCCTCTTATTTCGGGTTGATTCTGCGATTGTACCGCGATTAGTTACAATGTTCACTCTCGCAAGTTTTATAACCATCGCAGAACAAACATGTTTTTCTCAAGTTTTCTTCACTCGTCATTTATTACATCGCTCTTTTGACTACTTTTGTGACACTCGCAAAGTGTAGTTGAAGATCTTGCGGTGATGCTCGCTGGGAAGTGTTGTTAATCTCGCAGAGAAGTATTGTAGCGATATTCTGGTCCTATATCTTGCCTCTTCTCATGTCTTCTTCGCAAAGTGGAGAGGATATGAGAATCTTCAATTCTTCAAAGTGCTCGCAGCCTCTTTCTTTCTATATTTTCTTCTCGACATTGCTCCGTTAATTTAGCTTAACCGCCTACACGTGTTGTAAATTCATCTTTTTACTGACACGTCTTTACTCAACAGGTTACTCCCTTTTGCCTATAAAAGGTAGAGTTAAACTTCAAAACTAATTTTCTTCTTCTATTTCTCTATCTTCTTCATCTGTTTATTTTATCTTCCGTCTGCAACTTTTCTTCTTCTTCATATTCTCCTGCTACTGTTCTAATGGAATCATCAAGGTATGTTTTTTTATTACAATCTTTATTTGATTCAATTTTTACTCATATTCTTCGATCTTCTCTATTTGATCCTTCATAACTCCCATATAATGTCTTCTCTTCAGTGGAACTATCCCTAACACCCAATCCTCAGGTCAAAACCCTAATGCTCGGAAAAGAACAACTGAGAAGAAGAAGAGAAGTTCTGCGAATGATAAGGTGGTAAGAAACGCATCCTATTTCTTAATAACAATATTGTTCCCTCTGTTTCTTATCTAAGTTATTATTCGCAGAATGTCGAGAACATCGATAATCCTCCCAAAAGACCTCGTCAGTTTAAAGCTCTTGAGGATGATTTCTCCATCCCTACATTAACATCTGCAAGAGTTACTCCCACACCCTCGCAAATGGATCCTCTTTCTTTTGCCTGTAAGAATATCGCTGCCAACACCTCTACTTCTTTTGTTTTATTGACAAATCAAGCTCCTGAAATTGCTATGACTGAAGTTCCTTCTAGCCCTTTATTGCCTTTAACTGTTGTTTTTCCCAACACTCCTCCTTCTGATAATACAACCATCGCAAATGACTCCAATCGTCAACTTGTCCTCGTTACCACTTCACCCTATGCATCTTTTCCTCCATCGAATGAAACCTTAGCAGGAGTTGATGTTGCTTTTAAAATTATATCTAATATTTTAGACGATGCTAGAAAATCTTCTACTGACTCTCTCCAATATGAAGTTTGCGAGACCTTACTTAAATATTTTGGCTTTGATAATACTGCTTCATGAGCATCTTTAGAAAATGAAGTTGAAACCCTAAGAAAAATCCTTCAAGTCAAAATTTCTGAATGTGATACTCTGAACCATATGCTTCGCAACTCTTCTCTTAACTGCGAGAACCTTCGCAGAAAAAATGACGAGCTGAAAGGTGCAATTTTCCTGCCTCTACCCTTTTGTTTTTCTGTTTTGCTTTCATATCCTCTGTACTCAAGTCTCCTTCTTAAATTCTCGATTCATATATTAGTTTCAAATCGGACTCGTTTCATGGAGAGACTTAAATTTGAATCTATTGCTGACGAAGCTTGTGTTGAAAGAGATTCTTGGATGTACCAATATAATAGATTAGATAATCTCTACACATATTCGATCGATCAAATAGATAATATTACTAATGAGAATAACCAACTATCGCAAAGTCAAAATTTATTAAGTAACGAGATTACTCGTCTCTCATATTTGTTAACCAAGTCTAACTTGGCGGTAAAATCTTTATCAGATGAAAATAGAACTTTATCCCAAGAGAAACATAGATTTTCAAGCTTGATGGAGATTTCTTCGCAGTAATTGAGTAATCTACAAAGAATATGTGATAATCAAGAGCAATCTCTTCCTTCCCTTAAAGATGAACTCAAGGAAGTAACTGAATCATCTGCTGCTGAGAGGGATAAACTTATCAAAGGTAGGTTAACTCTTAGTTTGAAGGCTAGCAAGCTTCAAGACCAATACTCTCAATTGAAGAAGTCTCATTCTTTACTAGCAAAGGAAAACTCGTATCTACGCACCAAAGAAGAAAACATGAAATCTCGTCTGAAGGGTGTGGTTGGCGATAAATTTGATGATGCTATGAATAAATGGGAAAACTGTTTCTTTACATTAATTCAAAACTTAACCTCGCAGAAAGAAGGTAGTCAATTGACTGCGTTTCTTGTTGACCTTTCTGTCAAATTTTGTGTTATATTTCTTGCAAAATCTTTGTCCGAATGATCTTTTATCACTTTTGTTACTCACAGAATCTGAAAGAAGTCTTCATTCTACCATCGCTGATCTTACTGATAAATTGGATAAAGTTCGCAAAGAAAACAAGACTCTTACTTTCAATTATATTGAAGCTCGCGATAAAGCAGAAACAAGACTTGATTATCTTGAGTACTTCAAAAATATAGAGATTAGGAATCGTGATAGAGGTTTCCTTTGCAAGGTTCACCTCAGTGCTGAAGTTCTTGTGAATGATATCATGCTCTCCCATTCTCTCTCTCCTGTATCTGTTCCTCTTTTAGAAGTTGATGATGATGAAATTCCTCTTCCCATGGATAAGGAATTAGAATTCACTAATGATGAAGAAAATACCACTCAAGAAGATGATGAAGAAGAAAGAAGTCTTCCTAAAGAAGTAACTTCAAGCGGTGAGAAGTATACTGATGAAGCTGGCAATTCTGGAAAGAATAACGAATTTGGCAAGCAAGAATAGTGAATCTGGCGAGACAATCGTCAAAACTTGAATTTCATTTTTGCTTTCTTTTTCTTCTTCTTTCTTGCGAATAATGTAACTTTTAAAATTTTTAGAATTCAACTTTTGATTTTGTTTACTTTGAATATCCTCAAGGAAGATAATGAAATCTTATTTCTCCACTCCCCTTCTTGCCCTTCATTATCTTTCTTGAAATGGTGAATTATTTCATGTGTCTTGTTTTTGTGAACTGTGTGACTATATTATTCGTGAAAGTATGAATATATATGCGATGTAATGAGTACAGCTGCGATATTCCGAAAAATTCTGAAAGAGTTTACGATGTTATGAATTTGCCATCTTATATATTCTCCTACGATGAACAAATCTTTCCTGCATCTTAAAATAGAATAGTTAATTTTTTAAGATTATTTTGTTGGTCTTATTTTGCCTTCCTAGTTAACGGTCTTATTTTGCCAAAAAGGTTTTTCTTTCTGCGACAAAATCACAGGACATCTTTACATTTGCATGTATTGACCCATTGATTTTGTCTTATCAATATTTTTTCAGCATCTCTGCGACAATATGATAAGTTTAAATTCTCTTGCAATAATTATAGCTTATGACATTGCCGTCTTGCGATGAAATCGCAGGACGTCTTTACACTTTCATGTAAAAACCCATTGATCTCATCTTATCTTTTTTCTCTTATGGCTTGTTGCCTCTGTATAATTTTCATCACGCGACAATATGACTAGCCTAAATGTTCTTGCGATCATAAAGCCCCATGACATTGCCGTCTTTAGACACTTATCAGCTCCCTAATGGAGGGTGCCGCCCTTATCTTCCCCCTGGTTGCCACTTCAAGGAGGGCACATCGGCTATACAAGACTAGCTCCTCCCATCCAGATTTGCCAACAACCAGTTTTTTTCCGCAGCCTCTTGTCCTTTATGCTTATATGTCTTATAGTTACAAGACTGCACCCTAAGTGGGGTTTTCTTCGGGCCGAGTGCATCATAGCCAAGACTTGCCAAGGATGTCCAGGGTAGTTTCGTATGCCCCTGGCACCCTTGACTCAACCGTGTACCTCGGCGCCTTGGTCATACTTTGCACTCCTTAGAAGAGGTCCTTAGTCATCCAACCAGGGTATAACCTTATATAATTGGAAATCCAAGATCCCTCTCCTGGATAGGTTTTCTTTAACCCCAACATCTGCATAACTCAGGTTCCAGCAGCGGTATAACCTTATCACTGAGTCATGTCAAGAGATACCCCCTTATATGAAACACTATTAGGTCTTACATTTGCCTCTTGCGAAATTTTATTCGCGAACTAGGGTGCACGCCATAAAGGTTCGTCCCATTATATTAATCTCTGCGAAATTTTTATCCGCCTTTCTCGCGATTTTGCTCGCAGTTCTTGCTTTGCTTTGTTATTAGGAGAACCTCGCAATCGTAATCAGATTTTTTTTTTTACAATGTACCTGTATCTCTTATCTTGCAGAAGTTGTCATTGATAATACTTTTTCAGAAATAGTCTATTCCATGGTTTGTCAAGTCTTTGATCAACATCTCTTCCTTCAGGGTCCATTAGTTTGTATGCCCCGGTTCCAACTATCTCTTTAATGATGTATGGTCCATCCCATTTTATCGCCAATTTTTCACCATTCTCTCGCTGATAACTTGGTGTTTCTCGCAGCACTAAATCGCCAGGTTGAAATTCACGTTTCTTAACATGTTTGTTGTACTCACGAGCTAATCTTCGCTGGTAATTTTCCATATGTTGCAAAGTTTTTTCTCTTTTTTCTTCTAATTCATCCAATTTATTTAAAACCATTCCAGCACTTAGATTTCTTTCCCAAGCCTCTCTTTTTGTTGTAGGAATAGCTACTTCTGTTGGTAACACAGCTTCAACTCCATACGTCAAACAAAAAGGTGACATTCCAGTAGCTTCTCGTCTAGTTGTATTGTAGGCCCATATTGCATTATGCACCTGTTCGCACCATGCTCTGTGGTATCCCTCTAGTTTCTTTTTTAAGATGT